>JAABOM020000103.1:5867576-5892276 GCA_011800125.2 Solanum clarkiae
TAAAAAATACATATTATAAGTATCTTTAAATGTAGAAGGTGAATTATAAATATTTTAGTATGATTTAATTTATTTTATATTATTAAAAAATGTATTATATTTATTAAAATAGTAATAATAAAATTTATAACAATATATAATATTAAAGATAAAGAGTTAAATGAAAAGGAAGAGAGAGAAAAAAGGAAAAAAGAAAGGAAAAAACAGACAGAAAGAAAGAAAAGAAAGAGAGAGAGAAAGAGAACGAGAAGAGAAAGAGAAGGAGAAGGAGAAGGAGAAAGAGAAAGAGAAGAAGAGGAAAATGTTCTTGTTATTTATTGATAAAATATGTTATAGATCGTAATAAAAAAAGTACTCTAAAAAAGTGTAATATTTGATATATAATATATTATTTATGTAAATTTACATAAAGGATAACCAAAAGTCATAAGAAGTATATATTCATTATACAAAATAACTTGACAAAAGTCATAATAAGTATACATTGACTATACAATATAACTAACTTATACATAATTATACAATGACTATTTGTTGTGATGCACTCAAAAAATTGTATATAGCTTAACTATACATGAAGGTACTGATTAACTATGATTTCATCATTTTTAGACCCTTAAAATATATAGTGAAATTTCACAATGTGTCCCTTTTATGGTAGTACTATGTTTTAACTCAATTCTATTGGGATTAGAAATAGCACAAATTTCTAGAGAAGATAGCTATGATAGAAATAAAAATAAAATAACAAGTTATAGTAGTTCAAATGTATACAATAACTAAAATCAGTAACTATCAAATACTTATAGGATTATCTTTTGTATATTAGACATAACTATTAATCCTTCAATCTTCCAACTCCAATAAGTATTTCAACAACTCAATGAATGATTTTCATGTTCTACTTATTCATCTATCCATCATTGTTCAAGCCAGTGAATAAAAGTGCTTCATTGAATTTTGTCCAAATGCAATTAATAAAATCCTTCTAAAAAAGGTGCCATCTGATCTTATAAATAGCCTTAAACCACCTCTCCGTCATTTTTCAAAGCTTGAGGGAAAAAATATACATTCTCAAAAAAAATTGTCCATATTCCAGCAAAGCCTTTTTTATATGTTTATAACCATATCAATGCCATGGGTGTTATCCCTCAGTTCTTAAGTATAAGCCTCCAACTTATTGAAATTATTAATATGGTTATCTTTCAATTTGTGGAGCTGGCCAAGCACTAGAGATTGAGAGTTTGGTTGGAAGGGAGTTATTCCTGAAAGAAGAAGAGTTCTAGTTCTTAAGATTTGAAAATCCTATGCGCTATTGCACCTACTAGAAAGAACAGTTGAACTTCCATTGGTCCGGATTCAACCTTTACTTTGAACTAGACTTAGGCTTTAACGAGGCTTCTTCCTAATTATCAATTATCAATATATTTCAGATCTGATGCAAGGCTTGAATAGACAGGAAGAGATGACTAAAGGAAGATTGCATATTTCTATTCAATGAAAGCCATTTCTTTTGATTATCTTTAGTGAGCCTATAGATGGAGACCCTACAGAGCCCGTAAATTTTCGATTTAGACATGAAAATAGGTCATTCCGTATCTTTTCCTCATGGAACAAGAAGATCAATGTCATTATCACCTCTTTAAGATTTTCCTTTTGAGTGTCTGGGGATCACTTCCTCTTTGGGGTCCTCCGGTACGAATCTTATTTGAACTGCGATAATAGCTAGCCTTTTAACCCTCTTCATTTTTGAATAGTTGATATTAAGAGAAAAGTTATCATCTAAACTTTATCTCATTTCTATTTCTATCACATTATGCTTAGGATTATTTCGGACCTTCTTCTTGAAATATTTTACTGAAGCTTATTGAGTAGATCTATTTTTAAATACTTCTGGGCATGTATGTTTTGTTTGCAAGATCTTAATTTCAAGTCCTTGCCCTTTCTTAACTTCAGAAATCAGATACACAAAAGCACAACCAACATCACACTTATACTAACTTTAGAAGAGTCACTTTTAATAACTCTAAAGCCTACCTTTCTAACAATTGAGTAGTAGCTCATAATTCTTTTAGCTTCGTCAAGATTTTTAAGTTCAACCCCTTTTTCAACATTAAAAGGTTGTCTAATTTCTCATTTATTTTCTTTTCTTTATTCATTTTAACGTATTCCAATTCATCACTATTATAATCACTATGATAAGCTTCATTTTCATCATCTTCCTTCTCACTTGATTCACCCTCAGTTGCAACATCTACTATAAGAAGGCATGATTCCTTATGGTAGCTAATGCTAGTAGCTGAAATCATATTCTCCCTCTCATCTGCAACAAAGAGTTCTAGTACACCAGACTAAGTAGATGAAAATGTCTACACTGTTCGTATGTCAGAACCCCCCTCAATCAAGATCCTTTTAATAGATTCACTTTCATAAAATCAAGCTTTTCATTGAATTCTTCACATATTTCTATATATGATAACAAATCAGGGTCATATCCTTTTCAAACATGAATTAATTTTTTAATGTAGTCAGTACCAACTTGCCCCCATAATTAAATAAGGCAGAATGTATAAAAAAGATCCCCTATAGTTGAAACTTTTTATTCTGTGAACACATTAACTATTACCTATTTTAACCCCCTCCCCCCAAACTCATTTAAAGTTTGATCATGACATCCTCGAATGTCCACCCATGTCTGTCGTGTATTCACGCGCATGACATGGTGAACGTTAAGCCGACATGGATATCCAGCTAGGTTAAAAATTGCTCCACATAGATAAATACACCCACGTAATTAATTAACCCTTTTTTTCTAATTTAATTGACCGACCAAATTGGCCAATCAAAAAGTCACTTCCCTTTCTTTCAAAAGTCACTTTGATTTTCTAAAATTTTCATCCCCTTCCAAAAGGCTTTCATTTTCCATACGTCTCTGAGAATGTAAAAGATTATTTCTTAGTTTCAAATTTTGAGACTCATTTTGAAGGGTTTTGACTCATTAAGAAAAGGGAAATCGGGGTTTGGGTGAAGGTTTTGCTCGATTTGGGAAGGTGACATTTGGTGAGGCTTTTGCTCGTCTGGATTTCACTAAAATTCTTACCAAGTAAGCGATTATCCACTATTTCTTTGTGTAATTGTTTGTTTTCTTTGTTGATTTTTCAACTAGGGTTTTGTCACATTTCCTTGCTCTTATTTTCCTTCGACTATAACTTTAATTCGTCTTTACTTTGTGTTATTGTTAATTTTTTGGCTGATTTTTTTTGACTAGGGTTTGGTCACATGCCTTAATTTGCCGATTTTTCTTTTGACTAGGACTTACATTTCGTCTTAGTATCAACTTACTGCATGTATTATTATTAACTTGTTCAGTTTATGCATATACGGGTACTAAGGTTTCTAATAATTAGTTCAAAAAATTAGGGCTTTTTAGTAATGTTGAGATTCTAGGGTTCTTATTCCAATATTGGGGTATTTTTGTAAAATTCATTTATATAATTGAAATCTTGTGAGTAAAATTATTTTTTAGGCTTCTAATTCATGGTACTGTTATGTAAATTTCCTTATAATTATTGTACTGTTCTGTAAATTTCCTTACAATTATGCTTCTATTGTTAAATATTTGTGCATATGACTATGATTATAGGTTGATACATGGCTTCTAAGTTCCTTAACTTGAGGTTCAAATTTGGAGGTATGTTGGTGAGTGAGGTAGGTCCAATATATGTTGGGGGTAGGATTAAACATGTGTTCAATGTGAATGAAGATCATTTGTCAATTCTTGAACTTGCAGATTATGCTAAGTCTTTTGAATTACTAAGTTAGGAAGGACTTAAGTTGTCCTATCTGTAGGGGGTGATTTGGTTGAATTAAAAAAAGATAAGGATATTTATGATATTGCATTATTTTTGCATGATGGGGACACTATAGATATATATATGTATGTGATGATTCAATTGTAAAAGATACGGGTCCCTCTGAAGGGCAAATTAGTTAATGTCTAAGTCAAGTTGGTGAGACTTTTAATGCTCTTGGAGATTGTACCAGGGAATCTGGTGGTTCTTTGATTGTCCAAGAAAAAAATTCAAGATCTAGGGTTAGGTTCTTCTTCTACTTCTATAGATTGGATTGATTCTAAATATGAACTTGAACTTTCTATCCCTCAAGAAAATCAATCTTCTATCCCACAAGAAAACCAACTTTCTGTCCCATAGGAAAATCAAACTTCAATTATAAAAGAACTTGAACCTTCTGACAATTATAATGAAGATTCTGACCATTCTATTGGCTATGAAAGTGATGTACATGAGGAACTACGGGTAGTGAAGGAGGATGTGGGAAAGTTTAATGGAGAAAATAGGAGGAATAAGAAGGAGAAAAAACAAAGGATTTTTTGGGTGAGTGGGGCCCAATAAAGGGCATGAAGATATTGATAAGGGAAAGAAAAATTTCAAGGGTAAGATAACAGAGGATGAGTCATACTATGACAATTTTAATTATGATAGTTTTTAAAGTGATGATGAGTTATTGCTGGTTTCTAATGATGAACTTGAATGGGGAGTTTAAAGGGAAGAAAAAAGAGTAATAAAGTTTTATATGATTCTACTTGTGATGTTGTAATATGGCAGTGTGATTTGGTGTTTGAGAGTGTTAAGGGATATAGAGAGGCACTTACAAAATATGCTATAGGGAAGGGGGTTGAGTTAGACAAGTATGTGAATGAAAGTAATAGGGTAAGAATGAAGTGTAAAGATGATTGTCCATAGCTGTTGTACGCTAGCAAAGAAGGAAGGAGTGAGAACTTCACTATCAAGACATACAACCCTAGGTACAAATGTACCAGAACCAACACTAATATTTTATGTAATTCAAAATTTTTTAGCAAAGCATCTGAAAGATAGGAACATCTCTCAACCTAAAATCAAAGGGTGAGAAGTTTAAGATTAGGTGAGGAAAGAATTGAAGGTTCATGTAGGCAAGGTAGTGTGTATAAAGACAAGAAAATTAGTTTTGCAAGAAGTTATGGGGGATCATGTAGAAGAATTTAACATAATCTTAGATTATAAGAATGTGTTACTCCAAACAAATCCTGGTAACACTTGTATTATTGTTGCCTCCTAGCACATGCAAGTGCACGTGGTCAAAACAAGTAATGTAGTGGCCTTATTTAAAGGACTGAATTGTCGAACCTAAAGGATTTAATATTTCGAGTAATAATGCTTAAAAGGAGATAAAGAATTTATTTAAGAAATTATGTACTAAAATAACCACACTTAAAACTAAATTAGTAAATGTTGCAAATAAAATGAGATTTTCTTTTATCTTTTATGTTATTTATCCAAATATTGTGAGATTCCGGGATTGTAACCTCAACCACTCCGTATTAATCTTAAAGTTAATACTTATGTTTAGGCAGTGGATTATTGATTCATATGGTTGAAATTCCCAAATTGGGACTGCACATCTCTGTTTGTCTATTACTATTGTTTGCCTAACTATATCGTCCAGCGGGGATAAGCAATACAACAGAAACACATTGATAATATCTTCTTGTACATTAAATCAAGCTTGGTGTAAAGGTAGTTGTCACAAGTCTCCAATACACAAATCAATCTCATATTTTAATTGAACAAGCTCCTTATATTATTATGTTCTTAAGCGTTCCAACATCTTTCAAATTCACAATGCTAAACATATTTATTTCCATAGGTGATCAAGCTAAGAAATGTAGATTTAATAATGTAAGAATAATCATAAATACACATTGATAAGCATTAAAAACTCAAAGATTAACACATCGTTATGGCTACAATCCAAGAAATGAAAAGATTAGCCACACATACTAATCTTATACACTAATAATATAATGAAATACATCAACTTACAACAAAATGAAAATAAAACTGACCCAAAACTGTTTCTGCAAGATACAGCCGCCTCACAAGCTTCTCTTCTCAAAACTTAGACAAGAATTAGGTTAAACAAGCTAACTATGACTTATGTAGCCCAAAAATCTGACTTTTAACACGTTTTCCTTCAAGTCAGCGACGCGGAATAATATTATTTTAATCAAATTCTGCTTACAATGTTGACTGAATCAAAAAGTCACCCATTTCACACTAGTCCGCAATGCGTACTAGTGTTATTTGGGTTACTTTTCCACCTACCACGTTGAAAACTGCTTTTCCACCCATTTAACACTGGTCCACGACACGCCTTGGTCGCGGACCAAGTGTTTTCATTTTTCTTTCCTCGTGTGGGTTGTCTTGTTTTGCTCCGAGTTTAATTTCGGAACCTCAAAGTCTGATAAAAATCAATAAAAACACAACCACCAGGCGTAATTCGTCCAATGTTAACAAAATATACAAAATTCTATTAAAATATCTAAAACTCTACAAATTTACCTCTAACTTAACTCTAATTATGGGACTTTTGTTTATTTAGGCGTATAAATACGCCTAAGATCACCACCCCACACTTAAAGCTTTGTCGTCCTCGGGAAAATCAAGACACATGCATGCAAACACCTAGATAGTATGCATAATAAACTTTATATGCACAACCCTTTTTAAAATAATATGAGCATTTTTTAAGATTCCTAGCAACATCAACTTTAATAAATACTTTAAATGAATAAATGCGGACTCATATAGAATTTCCGTTATAGCTTTACCTAGTTGCCGCCCTTAGATGATCATGTGCCCTCACTACAAGAATTACGCATGCACACAAATAAACTCTTAAAAGAAGATTTTATTTGAGTACACAATTAACTCTCCCTCTCACAAAAGAAGTCTTATGTTGCTTCTAATTGTTATAGACTTGCCCTTAATGTTTAAATTTTACCTAGTTAAAATTCTCATTTAAAGGATCACTTAGGTCTTTTATTTGGCTATAATGTAGGCTTAGGACTGGTGGGATAATTTTATGGAAATGGCTGTCAAGGTTCATTTCCTGAGCGCTTAAAGCTTACACTACCCTATTTTTCTCTTCTTTTGTCCTTTAATCTTTTTCATTTCAACATTCTTTATTTTTTTTCCACAATCTACATACTCAAAATTATCAACAAATATTCAAAAACCCTTTATTTTTCTGTTTTAATATTTCTAATTATTATTTTTAATAGTTCCCCCGAACCATAAATTTTTTTACTGTTTAGGTTCCATTTCAGCTGCTAATTCCCCGACTTTTTATTCTAAAGCGCTCAAGATTTAGGATCAATTATTGTTAAAAGTCAAAGATTCAGCTTGAAATGTGACTAATGAAAGAAAAAGTCTAAAGTTCAACGGGGTTAACTAGGATGTTTTAATAAATTGGATAAAAAGGTCCAATTTATTTAGGTTATCAACGAAATGCCTAGAGACTTTCCCTTAAATTTCAAAATCTACTAAGTTAATTTAACATACCGGGCAAGTTCGTAACAACTATAGCAACATAGACTAACAATTCAACTCGCACTCACATGACACATTTTCACCGTAAGGCAACACTAGATTCGCTATCACTTATTTCTCATGAATTCAAAATTAAGCATATATTCATCAGTACAAATTTCAAGTTTAAGCTACTAGGGATTCAAGAATTCATATATCTTAGTTTCTCATGGTTTCATATACAAGGAATATCTTTACAACTATCGACTATCTAAAATGAGACTCTATTTGACATATACATTTACGACGGTCGTCATCCATCCGTCATAGGGTAATGTCACTCAACTATGACTTACCAAAGCAAACAATCATACTAAGATGCATTAACAACAAATAAACATGATAATTTAAAACAAACTACATACAAATAATCACACAAATAGGGAAAATAATAAAGTTGGCTAAAAAAAAAATCATGTCAAAATAGCAACTGCAGTAACAAAAATAATAGCATGTATCAAGGTTAGTGGCCTAAAATACCCAGTAGCATAAAATACCCCCACCCCACACTTAAACAAAAGCACTGTCCCTAGTGCTAAACTAAAAAGAACCTGTGGAATGGGGTGTAACCACTCAAACCTCCTCCTCCGAGCTATCATCGGCATCCTCTGCCTCGTCATCATCCGCATCGCTTTTGTTCACATCTAGGTCGGAAGGAATGTCATCATCAAGGGGCTCCACGAACTGAGGTCCGATTCCCAACATTGCTCGAGCATGATCATTTAGTGGGTACTGGATCTCTACCTCAACAATCTCCTCGGGTGTGATAAGGCAGCCATGCGCCCGCAGCATCAGTGATTGCATCCCAAACATGCGTGCCATGACCAGCTTATCTCTGTGAGCATGCTCGGCAGTGGTGAGAGTAGGTGCTGCTCCAGGCTCAGGTCCCTGAACAGCCTTACTATGTAAGGAGTCGCCTCGATGTATGGGCAGTAGTCAAGAGGGTCTGCGGCCACACCTGCACGTGAACACAACTCAGTAATAAGACAGCCAAAAGCATACATGCGGCCTTTGTGCGCCCGAGCTCTCCTCATGGCCGACTTCAGTATCGACCCAAAATTTAGCTGCATGCCCATCATTAGTGCATAGACGAGGCAAACGCGCTCCCTCGTGACCTCGGAGATATGTTGTCCGGGAAAGAGCCCATGTGTCACTATCTTTAGCCAGACCCGGGCCTGTTTGTTGAGCTTCCCAAATGGGAAGGTCTGATGGAACCCTCGGTATGCGTGTCTATCCCATCGGGCTGGACTGAGGGCCAGAGAGAGTATGCCTGATGGACTGGTAAGGTGGATGTTGGACCAAAGCCTCGAATGTTTCTGTGATATCTGATGGTGTCCCAATGATCTCATTAATGATCAAGGGACTGAAATCTATGGTCACATCCCGCACCTTAACCTGTCGGGTGCGTGCCTCCTTGCTCATGTTCGCGTAGAACTCCCTGATGATGCTCAGATTGCACGGACGTGGCTGGTCAAACAGGAAGTGTAACCGATATGCGAGGCATCTCTTGTAGATGGCTGGGTAGGCTAGTCGGAGAGCCTCAGCAACGATCGGGAAGTCCGGGAAGTATTTGGACTCAGGGTGGCTTTTGTACCACTTGAGCCCAACTCTGTTGACCACCTTCTCCCCATATGTTAGCTACCTCTTTTGTGCTTGGGGCCCTTCGGGACTGTCGGGATGTCGCAGACCTCCTCCTAGTGGGTGCAGTTGCTGTCCGGATGGACTATCTTGTTTGACCTCTGGATGCTATAATAACCTGCAAACAACAAGTAAGTTTAATTTGGGGACTAGCACACCACATGCAACCCCACACTTAATTTCGAAATAAGCAACTCATCTTATTTATCAAAACATGTAGTAGCTGAATCTTTTAGCAATAAGTACCAACACCTCAGGAACAATTTATTGATCAAAATCCAAATAACACTTACTCCTATGCTTATGGGTCTTAGCTTCCCAGCCCTACACTTGACTGTAATGTTAGTTTTCCAGTTTCAGGTTTGCTTGTATCAGTAAATCAGACATATATAAGCAAGCATGACAATCTCAAGTAAAGTTCTAGATGACTAACATACCAAAAATAGGATATTACTTACCAGTAAAGAACAACCAACCACACACTTACTATCAAAATAGCCCAGGAGAAGGTACTCAGACTTCCCAATTCCAAGATTTACCCCATCAATATCAGGCAAACATGAAGCTACCATGTGTCTATAGTATAGGAAAATATACAGCAAAAGAGTCCTATTTTTCCTAATGTGTAGCAGGTACTCAGTAAACACATCACAAACATATCGCAAAATCATCAAGCAATTTCACTTTGCACTACTGCAAACAAAGAAACAGTACTCAACCTCTATTTCCTCATTGTGATCATAGAAATAAGCTTATGTTATCACTATAAATGGAACACATGCTGGAAACTCTTGGGGTATGCTTTACACATTCTCAGGAAAGCACTTACCCAATTCAACAGATCATGAGGTAAATGTACATCCCAAATCATACCTACTACTCCACATAAAGTCAAAGACAGTGAAAGAAAAGGGTACTCAGACTTCCCCCCTCAGGTTACACAGTGTTCAGCTAACTTAAAACAGACCTAATTTAACACAACTTTAGCAGGTACTCATTCTCAAAATAGTCCTCATTTTGATGTGAATTAGGTGAGAGCAAATTTTGCCATAAAATATATTACCACAAGTTCAGACAGTTATCAACCAATTTCAAGTTGCACTAGTGCTAACACAGAAACAGGACGCAACAACTTCTATTCAGTTATCACATGAAAACACTTACCATTTCCCACTGACTTTGCAAAAGTACAACATGTCTCAGCTTTTGATCTTTAATAGTGAGCAAACAGTTAAGTACCTCAAAATCCTAGCTTCCTAAGTTGAGATTTCTCCAGCACAGACAGTAATTAAAGAATTTAAAACAAGCAAGATTTCAGGCCAAAGTGATTGTACCATCCGGGATTATAGAGTTCACAATGGGCAACTAACAAAATAAGGGAACAAAGGACTAATGTCAGTCCATTTAACTTAGAGTAAGCACTGAACTGTGAAACAACCCTGTAACTTTTTAATTATCATGAAAGACAAGTCACAACCATAGAACAGAGCAATTTGACCCTATAATTGTCATGTAAGCGTCCACCCACTTAATTTCAAAGTAGCCTAGGAGAAGGTACTCAGACTTCCCAACTCTGTTAAATCAAACCACTACAATTGTTGGTAGCACAAGAAACCACATAGACAATCCCAATATGAGTGTATTCAATATCTCTAGATCCCAAGTTCCCATATATTATCCTAATCCCCAATTGGAAATGATCCATAGTTTAGTTCCTAGACTGCTCTATAGAGGAACAACCAACTTTCGACAAGATTACCATGAAAATAGTATTCAACCCCCAATTAACTCAACTGTCAACATAGGAATGAATAATGCAAGCATGAAGACTCACATGTCGAGAGATTCGACTTGCGGAAATGTAAAGCATTACATATCGATACCCTAACTAAAATTCTAGTGAACCTGAGTATTACACTTTCAAATTAACAACATATTATACCCAAGAATTCAACTTCCTACTTTTCCCCAAATTTTGCACAAGAAGGTCAGCTTAGGGTTTCAAAATTGTGTGATCAAGAACAAGAGTTTATCACAACATGAATGTAAACTTTGAGTTGCATAAACAGTGAGAAGCAAACAATGATGACCAAATTACTTACATTATTTTCCCAAGGTGACATACAGAACATGTAAGCTTTGAGTTAAGAAAAAGAGAAACAATAATGAACAAACTTACTTGTGGGGAGAAGGATGCGAGGAAGATGATAGCTATGGAGAATATGCAGAAGGGCGTCGCGGATTTGGGGTTGGATTGGGGAGTTGTTTTGAAAGAAAATGAGGGAAAATGGAGAAAGGGGATTGGGTAAAATGGGGATACAAAATGATGAGGGTTTTTAAAAGAGATTGGATCGGGTCGAGTTAAACCAAAAATTGATCAAAAATGATATGGGTGCACGTCCTCTCCGCATTGCGGAGGGGACGCAAAAGTACACTTCATAAAGAAATTTTTTTTTCTTCTTATTCTTGGCAAGGGGTGCATGTCGCGGAGGGACACGAAAATCCCTCTATTCGGAATAGTAAAAACAAAATTCCGTTTGGGGCTCGGAGAAATTGACCAAACACCTAAATATACTAAAATATGCTATAATAATTTATTTTGATAAAAAAAATTCAAAAAATAACCAACGACTCAACGGGAAAACGAAATCGAAAAATTGCACAGTTTTGACCCCTAGTCCACGACGCGGACTAGTGTTTTCTGTGTAATTTTTTATTTTTCTAGGCGTTTAAGTCATGAAAACATTATTATTATTATTATTATTATATTTTTTGATTTCATTTATTTATTTATTAAAAATTAAAAAATAAAATAACATAGAAAAATATCACCTCATTCACGAGTTGCCTCCCGTGTAGCGCTTGATTTAACATCGCTGCACGACGCAACATAAACTTACTCATCTTTGGCCAATTCAATGGCCTCCTCAACTTTAGTCGTGTCTTCCCCGTAGTAGTGCTTGACACGTTGACCGTTTATCTAAAAAGTTTGGTTGGAGGTCTCGTCCTTTAATTCTACCGCTCCATGTGGTGTTACGGATACCACTACGTAGGGTCCACTCTATTTTGATCGCAGCTTACCTGGGAACAATTTTAAACGAGAGTTAAAGAGAAGTACCTGTTGTCCCAGCTCAAAAGTGTGTTTGATTATATGTCGATCATGCCACTGCTTGGTCTTTTCTTTGTAGAGTTTGGCATTATCGTACACTTGAAGCCAGAATTCTTCTAACTCTTCCAACTACTCCAACCTCTTTCTTCCGGCAAGCTCAGGATCAAGATTCAGTCTTTTGATTACCCAATAAGCTTGGTGTTCGAACTCTATCGGAAGATGACAGGCTTTACCATAGACTAACTTATACGGTGATGTACCAATGGGTGTTTTGTAGGTAGTTCGATATGCCCACAATGCTTCATCTAAGTTGGTAGCCCAATCCTTCCGAGTAGCATTCACTGTTTTCTGCAAGATTTGCTTCACCTCCCGATTTGACCGCTTATTTGAGGATGGTAAGTTGTAGCGTCCTTGTGTCTTACCCCATACTTTGCAAGAAGGTTCTTCACTGTTTGGTTGATGAAATATGTACCACCATCACTAATGATGGCTCTTGGCGTACCAAAACGAGTGAAGATGTGCTTCTTCAAGAACTTACTTACCACCATGGAGTCATTAGTGGGTAAAGCTGCTACTTTCACCTATTTGGACACATAATCGACCTTGACCAAGATGTAAGCATTACCAAAAGAGGGTGGGAATGGACCCATGAAATCCATCCCCCAAATATCAAAAATTTCTACCTCTAAAATATTATTCAATGGCATTTTATGTCTCCTAGATATAGTACCTATCTTTTGGCAAGTATCATAAGATTTCACAAAATGGATAGCGTCACTAAATAGAGTTAGCCAAAAGAAACCTGATTGGAGTACCTTGTGAGTTGTACGCTCACCTCCGTGATGACCTCCGTATGGAGAAGCATGACACCTTTCTAGAATCTTCTGCATCTCTGCTTCAGGCACATACCCCGTCTCACCATACAATTAGCTCCTTGCTTGAAAAGATAGGGCTCATCCCATATGTAAGCCTTTGTGTCATGGGCTAACCACTTGTGTTGTTGATGGTTGGCGTCTGGGGGACAAACTTCACTTACCAAGTAGTTGATGATGTCTGCGTACCATGGTAGTTCCTCCACTTCAAGTGCCAACAACTTCTCATCTAGAAATTCCTCCTTGATTTGCATTTGTTCCTTAGTGTGAGCATCATTTTCCAAGCGAGAGAGATGGTCGACAATATGGTTTTTGCTCCCTTTTCGAACCTTGATCTTAATATCAAAACAGTGGAGCAACAACATCCATCTAATGAGCCCTTGGTTTTGCATCTTTCTAGTTGAACAAGTACCGAACAACAGTGTGGTCAGTGAAAATGATGACTTTGGTGCCCACCAAATAAGATCTAAATTTATCAAACGCATATACTAATGCAAGCATCTCTTTTTCCATAATTGTGTAGTTACTTTGAGCAGAATCAAGAGTCTTGCTCGCGTAGTATATTGACTGGAAGATCTTTGCCTTCTGTTGTCCCAAAATAGCATCCATCACCGTGTCACTTCCATCACACATAAGCTCAAATGGTAAACTCCAATCCGGTGGTTGCAAGATAGGTGCCTCAACCAATTTTTTCTTCAACATCTCAAATGCCTGCAAATATGAAGAATCAAAGTTAAAGAGTACCTCTTTTTCTAGGAGTGCATAGAGCCTTTTGTCAATCTTCGGGAAGTCCTTGATGAATCTCAGAAGAATCCCGCGTGTCCAAGAAAGCTCCAGACTCCTTTAACTGAAATGGGTGGTGGCAGCTTCTCAATCACTTCAATCTTGGCTCGATCTACCTCTAGATCATGCTTAGACACCTTGTGCCCCAAAACTATCTCTTCTTTAACGAGAAAATGACATTTTTTCCAATTAAGGACAAGGTTAGTTTCTTCACATCTTGCTAAAACTTTGTCAAGATTTTTCAAACACTTTTTAAAAAATTCCACAAAAACTGAGAAATCATCCAATAAATACTTTCACATTCTCTTCAACCATATCGTGAAAAATAGCCATCATGCACCGTTGAAAAGTGGCCAGTGCATTGCACAACCCAAAGGGCATGCGTTTGAAGGCATAAGTACCATATGGACAAGTAAATGTGGTTTTCTATTAGTCTTCCAGAGAAATGGTTATTTGATTATACCCTGAATAACCATCCAAAAAGCAGTAATATTCTTGCTCAACAAGTCTATCAAGCATTTGGTCAATGAATGGTACCAGGTAACGATCTTTCCTTGTGGCGTCATTTAGCTTCCTATAATCCATGCATATTCTCCACTGCATCACCGTTCTTATCAGTATCAACTCATTTTTATCGTTAGTGACCATCATCATACCTCCCTTTTCCGGGACACATTGAACCGAGCTAACCCATTTACTGTCAGAGATGGGGAAAATGATTCCCGCATCTAATCACTTTATTACCTTCTTCTTCACAACTTCCTTCATAATTGGGTTCAACCATCTTTGTGGTTGCGCTACTGATTTATGACCTTCCTATATGAAGATGCGGTGCATGTACAAAGCTAGGCTAATGCTGTGGATGTCCGACATTTGCCACCTCATCGCTCTCTTTCTTTTCTTGAGAATCGCTACTGCATCTTCCACCTTTGCTGCAGTCAATGAAGCAGACAAAATTACACGTAATGTATCATTATCTCCGAGAAAAACATCCCTAAGGTATGAAGGCAACGAATTCAATTCCAGCTTTGGTGGTTCTTCTATTGATGGTTTGGGAGGAGGACCCAACACCTTTTTTAAAGGTGCAGCCCCCTTCTTGAACATGCTTGCGTTATTGTTCAACACACTCTCAATTTCGAGAGCCTCCGCATCATCCACTAGCCCTTGATTTAGCAACACTCTAGCTAATGGGTCTTAAACCTCCACTTGACTTATCGAGGCAGTCGTGTCTATTACCGTGATGGCCGGCAAATCTTCATATGCAACCGCTAGTTTCATAGCCTTATACATATCAAAAACTTCCACTTTGTCATGGGCCCTTATTATGAGTCTTCCTACAACCACATCAATTAATGCTCCTCCGGTCACCAAGAATGGACGACCAAGTATGAATGGAACTTCAGGATCGGGTTCAAAATTAAGGATAACAAAGTCCACGGGGGAGATGAGAGATCCTACTTGAACTAAGACATCCTTGATAACACCTTCGAGCCTTACTATTGATCTATCTACCAATTGCAACACAATTGTAGTAGGCTTTGGTTTCCCAAGGCCCAACTTTGAAAACAACAAGCTTGGCATAAGATTTATGCTAGCCCCAAAATCACATAACCCTTTGGCATTCAAACAGCTCCCAATATTTACTTGCACCATGAAGCTTCCAGGATCTTTTAACTTTGTCGGCAATCGAGCTCTATTCAAGATCCCAGTGCTACAAGCTTCAGTTATCGCCACTGTCTCATATTTCGCCAACTTGTTTTTGTTGGCCACGATATACTTCACGTACTTAGCATACTTTGGGATACCCTGCAAAACATCAATAATAGGTAAATTTATTTGTACCTGTTTAAGAAGCCCAATGAACTTTTGGAAGCACTCGTCCTCTTTCTTTTTTTTTTTTTAGCTTTTGTGGAAATGGAGGCGGTGGTTTAGGTAATGGAGTTGCCTCATCAGTGGATGTGCTTAGAATTGCGGGCGCCTCACTTTGAACCCTACTTAGTTCAAGTATGTTTTTCTTCTTAGGTACCAATTCGGCCAATGGCCTCCCACTCCTCGTGCTCACGGCATGAAATCGCTTTGGATTTGGATCCGTATCTCCCGGTAAACCTCCTTGGGGTTATGAATTTATAGAGCTTCCTTATTGCCCCAATTGTTTCTCCAAGTTTTGATGATTTTGTTTATGCCTTTGGATTTCTTGTTCTTGGCGATTTTGATTTGCCAAGATTTGCTTTAGCACTTCACTGTCTGCATATTATTTGGATTGGCCTGCTTCATCGATGGGTGCATTTGTTGATTGTAATATTGTTGGCCTCGTTGCGGACGTTGTTGAGATTGTCCTTGATTTTGTTGATTACCATCCAAAGAGAAGTTAGGATGATTCCTCTAATTTGGGTTGTAGGAATTCTTAAAACCTTGGTATCCACCTTTATTTGCACTACCAAAAAAATTTGCTGCCTTCGGATTTGAACCGCAAAATTCAGTAATGTGGTCTCCTCCTCCATAAATATCGCACCAATTATTTTGTTGTTATTGTTGTACTGCATTTACTAGTGCGGATTGTTGATTTACTGCTGGGTTTTTCTATTGTTAACCCATTGTTAAGTTGTTGAATTGGGTCGTCATCATGTTTTTCATTGCAGAAATTTGCGAAAATGGTGATGGCGTCAATTTCTAATATTCCAGCTTGCTTATGAACTACGGGTCGACTTGATCCTCCATTCCACTTGGGATTTTCTTGAGCTATTCGATTGAGAAGTGTATACGACTCATCGTATGTATTTTTCAAAGCTTGTCCTCCTGCAGTGGAATCAAGAACATTCTTTGTGTTTGGTTCCAATCCTTCAATGAAGGTATGGGCCAACACTTCATTAGATTGACAATGATGGGGACAATTTTTGAGTAAAGTTTTAAACCTGCCCCATGCTTGATATAAATTCTCCCCCAGCCTTTGCTTAAAATTTAAGATCTCACTTCTTAATTTGGCGGTCTTACTGGATGGAAAGAACCGAATAAGAAACTTTCTAGCAAGATCATCCCACGAAGTAATGGAATTTGGTGGCTTACTTTGAAGACACCTCCTTGCTTTCCCCAACAATGAGAAGGGAAACAAGGTCATCCTCACATAATCTCGATTTACACCTGTAGGAATAAAAGTGTTAATAATTTCTAAAAACTTTTGAAGATGTACTTGTGGATCTTCATGTGGCAGTCCGATAAATTGCCCAGTTGAGTGTAGCAATTAAACCATATTTCTTTTAAGCTCCCAGTGACCACCAGGTTCCGGATTTTTGAAACAACTATTGACATTGGTGGTTCTCGGATTGGCTACATCTCTTACTGTCCTAGGTGCGGGTAGTGCAGGTGGATTTTCTTCCGCCATTTCTTCTTTGACAAGATCAATTTCTTTCTTAGTCTCCGTTATGTTTTCCTGCTCAATGATTTCAATTGGCGGAGTTTGAAACAAGATACCTCCTCTCCTCTTAGATTGATGAAAGTATATATCTTGATCCTCCAGTTTAGAACTAAATTTTCTGCACAAGCAACACAACTAAGATCAAATGTAGTGAACACTTCCAAACAAAATAACTCAGAAAATCAATCAATTTATACTTTAAATCCCCAGCAACGGCGCCAAAAACTTGTTGCTTCCCAGCACACGCAAGTGCACGTGGTCAAAACAAGTAATATAGTGGCCTTATTTAAGGGACCGAATTGTCAAATCCAAGGGATTTAATATAAATTATTTAATATTCAAAGTTATAATGCTTAAAAGGAGATAAAGAAATTATTTAAGAAATTATGTACTAAAATAACCACACTTAAAACTAAACTAGTAATTGTTGCAAATAAAATGAGATCTTCTTTTATCTTTTATGTTATTTATCCAAATATTGCGAGATTCTGGGATTGTAACCTCAGTGACGCCGTATTAATATTAAAGTTAATACTTATGTTTGGGCAGTGAATTATTGATTCACAGGGTTGAAATTACCAAATCGAGGTTGTACACCTCCGTTTGCCTATTCCTATTGTTTGTCTAACTAAATCGTTGAACGGGGATAAACAATACAATAGAAATACATTAATAATATCTTCATGTACATTAAATCAAGCTTGGTATAAAGGTAGTTGTCATAAGTCTCCAATACATAAATCAATCTCATATTTTAATTGAACAAGCTCCTTATATTATTATGTTCTTAAACATTCCAACATCTTTCGAATTCACAATGCTAAACATATTCATTTCCATAGGTGATCAAGCTAAGAAATGTAGATTTAAATAATATAAGAATAATCATAAATACTCATTCATAAGCATTAAAAACTCAAAGATTAACACATTGTCTATGGTTATGGCTACAATCCCATAAATGGAAAGATTAGCCACACATACTAATCTTATACACCAATAATATAATGAAATATATCAACTTAAAATAAAATGAAAATAAAACTAACCCAAAATTGTCTCTGCAAGATACAACCGCCTCACAAGTTTCTCTTCTCAAAACTTAGACAAAAATTAGGTTAAACAAGTTAACTATGACTTATATAGCCCAAAAATTTGATTTTTTAAACACGTTTTCCTTCAAGTCTGCGACGTGGAATAATATTATTTTAGTCAAATTCTGCGTACAATGTTGACTGAACCAAAAAGTCACCCATTTCACACTAGTCTGCGACGCGCACTAGTGTTATTTGGGTTACTTTTCCACCTACCACATTGAAAACTATTTTTCCACCCATTTAACACTGGTCCGCGACTCGCCTTGGTTGCGGACCAAGTATTTTCATTTTTCTTTCCTTGTTTTCTTGTATGGGTTGTCTTGTTTTGCTCCAAGTTAATTTCGAAACCTCAAAATCTGATAAGAATCAACAAAAACACAACCACCTGGCGTAATTTGTCCAATGTTAACAAATATACAAAATTCTATGAAAATATCTAAAACTCCACGAATTTACCCTCTAACTTAACTCTAATTATGAAACTTTTGTTTATTTAGGCGTATAAATACGCCTAAGATCAATTATCAAGCTTACAGATTCTGAGAATGGGATGAAACAGTTTCACTCTTTCTATATTTTCTTTGATGCTATGAAGAACAGTTTACAACAGGGATGTAGAAAATACATAGGGCTGGATGGATGTTTTCTAAAAGGAATTTGTAAAGCTAAATTGTTGGTGGTTGTTGCTAAGGATGGAAACAATCAAATGTTTCCAATAGCATGGGCAGTGTTTGGCACTGAAAGCAAGGCTACTTGGAGATGGTTCATGACCATTTTACACGGTGATCTTAATCTAGGAGATGACTCCCAGACATTAGTGATATGCGAAAGGTAACTCAACTCTTTATTATTTTGTCTTTACTTTAAGAGAACCAAACTTCAATTCTTTATTGTTTTGAAACTATTGGGACTAGTAGCTGCTGCTGATGAAATATTTTCAAAATGTGAGCATAGAATGTGTGCTAGGAACATATTAGCTAACTGGTCACAAAACTGAAGAGGCATAGAGAGATGGAAGAGATTTTCTACTTGTGCTAGATCCACTTCCACTTTTGAGGAACAATTGAAGCAGAATCTAGATGGACTAGCCAAGCTTGGAAAAGGAATTGTTGAAGACCTTATCAAATACAACAAGGAGAAATGGTGCAAAGCATACTTCAAGACTTTCTCCAATATGATAGTGTAGAAAACAACATGGCAGAAATTTTCAATGCTTGAATCTTGGGACCTAGAAACAAGAATATTGTTTCTATGTTGGAAGAAATCAGAATTAAGGTGATGACTGGGGTGAGTAAGTCAAGAGCATTTGCTAATTCTTGGACAGATGATATATCTCCAATGGTAATGTTGGTATTCAATACCAATGTATCAAAATCAATGTTGTGCAACATTGAATGGAATGGTGATGAAGGATTTGAAGTGTTAGAAGGGACATTCAAGCATACTGTGAACTTGGCTTAAAAGAAATGTAATTGTCGATCTTGAGAATTAAAAGGCATTCCATGGGCACATGCTATAGCAGTAATGAACCATTTGAACATGGATGCATCACAGGAAATTTCAAGCTGGTACATAAAAGAGACATATGTGAAAGCTTATTCTCACTTTGTTCAACCTGTTCCAAACAGGAGAATATGGCCAGAAAGTATAAACCCAATTGTTGAACCACCTGAGGTAAGAAAAATTCCAGGTAGGCCACCAAAGAATAGAAGAAAAGAGATTGGTGAAGTGAGAAAAGCTGGGAAGATACCAAGACTAAGGATAGCAATGACATGTTCAATCTGCAAAGTAGCAAATCATAATAAGAGAAGTTGTCCGAAAAATCCTAAAGTCAAATCTACACCAACAACAACACAATAGGTATATATATGTCACGATCCAATAATTGGGCGTGATGGCACTTGCTCAATCCCACCGGAACAATTCAGCCTTAACTAAAAGGGATAATAAACATAATGCGCGGAAGTAATTTAACTAGAGCAAATAGCTAAAACTGAGAAATTTTCATAACTTAAATACTACCCAAGGATTGGTTGTCACACGTACAAGCCACTAACAATACAGACATCAAAGAAAATAAAGGTCCACACTATCCTTCTTCTCGAATAGAACAAGTACAGAAGAAATAGGAACAAGAGAGTCAGCTAGATGACAACAGCTACTTCTCTACGTCTCTTGAGAATCCTCGCCGGAGCAAGGAAAAGCTTATTTACTATATAGGTTCACAACCTACACAAGTGTATAAGCAAGGGGTGAGTACCAAATACCACGCGGTAAGCAGCAAGTCAACTAACAAAGTCAGGAAGTCTAATAGAATACACAAACTTCTTTTCAGCACACTACATCTCCACGACTACAACCTGCACAGAAATTTATTCTGACCCAGCAATACGTAATACATAATAAAGATAGTATTTCACCATAGCACAATTCCAAAACACAAGCTGAAAATAATAGCAATATCATTTATAAGGATACCATGCTATGCAATAGTATGCAAGGATGAAATGCAATGCATTATACAATGACTGTCGGCAAAGACCTCGGCATTATAAAATCAAATCATCACCAGCATGTTACCTCGGCATCACAATATCATCATAAATTTGCCGTCAAAAACCTCGGCATCACAATATTATCAAAAATTCGCTGGCAGAAACCTCGGCGTCACAACATCATCATAAATTCGCCGACATGTTACCTCAGCATCACAATATCATCATAAATTCGCCGGCATGTTACCTCGGCATCTACCGGTAAAGACCTCGGTCCCAATATATATTTGCTTCCTTATTTTTTTCATCATACTTATATCAGTATCCGGAATCAATGCAACTATGCATGTCATGTAATGAATTAACATGATATGAATTCCACAAGCAAATCCACTCATAATTTTTAACCACAACAATATCGATATCAACAATATAGAATTCTCATCACTTCACCACACTTACCAATTCAAGTACCATAATAACACGCCAACTCACATTTATATTTTTAATAATCTCATTTCTTATCATATTAAAATATTTCACGTATCACATGTAGGAGAAAGGAAAATTTGAGAATTCTATGAAAATTACAAAGTTTTGAAAGTCCACTTGACTTAGTCGAATCACGGTCAATCTAGCACTTTGGCCTTTCCTTTTTGAACGGAATCCATCGCACCACGATCTATAAATTATCATTTCTCAACTTAGTCACGATTTTAAACTTTATGCACAAGATTATATCAAAAGTACATATTTTCGATCACCATTTGTATCCAAATTAATATTTTTATTCATCCTTTCCGAGCACAAATTTTATGAGTGGTACTAGATAGTACGATTACCTTATGGAATTAATTTGACACGAAAATGAAAAGATTTGGAACTAAAATGAATTAAAAGTTAAAGATTATAGAAGGAAATTCAAGCAGGCAGCTTAATATATTTAAATGAATACTATATTCTTATATATGTATAAGTCGAACGTGACATAATTTACATATATATATATATATATATATATATATATATATATATTGATTATTATTATTCTTTCTTTTTCTTTGTTAAAAACAGCAAAAATGTCAACTTGGACATCTGCTATTGGTCGATTGTAGGGTCTTTCGATTTAATTTTTGATTCATCAAGATAAATTCATTTATATAAAATATCTTATTTTAAAAGATTTAGAAGATAGGAGTAACTTACAGAATAAAATTGCCAAAGTTCTACACAATAAAACACCTCCCTTCAACTAACAAAACTCTCAAACTTATCAATCACTCTATTATTTTTCTCTTGATTTCTTCTGTTTCTTCACATATTTCATTTCTGCGTCTCTGCTCCTTATATAGGCAATGGAGCAAATGGAGAAAAAGAATTAAAATGGTTTAGTGGCATTAGCACCTAAGAATGTTAATGAAAGAAAGGCAGTGGCCACATAGAAAAACATAGTAGTGGCAATTCCACTTAAGGAGAAGAATCAATATAAAATACAATCCACTGAGAAAGGAGGTAGGGAAATTAGGTAAAGTGATCATCAAATGGACATAAGCAAATGTTGCACCCACAATCATTATATATATATATTAACGATGCTTTCCAAACTACTTGTCAGAGTCGTTACAATATAACTCCATTAAATTACACTTTATTTACTTGGTCTCTTATTAACTTGGTCTCTTATTAACTTAGTCTCTTATTTTATTGTGTGTTTCCTTATAACAGTCCTCCACTGAAATAAAAGAGGAGTCTAGGTACTAATAAAAGAGCAAGTAGCAACAATACTTGTAAAAGAAGGGGTGCAGGAAGTGGTTATAGGAAGAAGTCAAGAGTAGCAGGGCAAGGTGTATTTGTTTCTGATACTAGATATACTTGCGTTAATGTTAGTGTTCCATATACATTGTTGTATTTTATACTTGTATCATTGTTGTATTGTATATTGTGAGTTAAAAAATTAACCAAGTTGGTAATATTTCAGCAAGGATTGGCCAGCAGTAGGAGGATAGTCAATACTATTGTACGGAGTTTAGCACATGTGACAAGCGATATTGGTTATCAACCTACCAAGAGACTGAAGTGGAAAGTTAAACAAGCTATTACACAAAGACAATTTCAAGTCCAAACCAGATTAAGAGCGGCTGGAATTCTGACAAGGGCAAAAGCCAAGAGAAGATCTCCTTTAAAGAGTACTTCTTAGTACTATTGGATATTTATTTTGGTATTGCTAGTTGTTTAACAAAACACAACTACTGCTAGATGTTTATTTTACTACTACTGGTTGTTTAGCCAAACACAATTTAGTGATTGTTTTTGTGTTTTGCTGGTGAAGATTTAAGTATGTTGTAGTTGGTTGTTTAAGTATTGTGATGGTTGAAATATGAAACACTATGAATTTTAAGTATATTGTAGTTGGTTGAAATAATTGGTGACTTCATTCATGTTATTTTATGTATGTCTTCCTGGAAATAGACATTTTCTATGTTTTTCTATCTATATTGATTGAAAAATTATGTTGGGCAAAATACACATTATATATAAAACTTTAATTAGAAAAAACTTACATCCCTAGTCAAAAGAAACAATACATGTTGACACCCAATTTTTATCCTCCACGGTGTCAAATTAATCATTGAGTCCTTATTTTTGTTTTAGCAATTTTTTAAGCAATTATTTTAATTTAAAAAAATTAATTAATTAAATTTTAAAAAGGACGCGTGCACCCACGCGCCCCCAAATCCCCATTTCTTTGCTCTTCTTCATTCTCCTTCACGCTACACATCCTTCCCCTTCCCCCTAACCCAAAAACCCTAGCCGCCCATTCCCTTTCTCCCTCATCTTCTTCTCAAACCAACCAACAACACGCCGAATCTCTCCAACGTTCTTCTCTTCTCTCCTTCATATGCGCACCCGATATTCAATCCCAAAATCCGGCGCCGCGACCCGACAGCTTCACTGTTTCTCCTCAACGTTCAACCTAATATCTCCCTTTTGTCAACTTGAGGATCTTTTATTTTGCAATTGACGGATAAAAATTGAAATCCTCATTCGAAATTTGAAATCCAAAGCCGAATTCCAGGCTATTATTTACCATTTTCCCTCTTTGTTTTCCCTAATTGTGGGGCTATATAATCCATTCTTCTTCTTTATTTTTGGGCGGTGAACAAATTCAGAAAACCCTAGTAGCTGCCGTCGGTCATCTGGAAAACCTTAGCACAAAGCCCAATCGATTTCCATAGTCATTCTGAAGTTTATAGCAGTCCAGTGTAGTTTATATCTTTTGGAAATTCATTTCCCAGAAGCTGGTTTAGTTCTTGAAGGTTTCGAAATTCTTGGCTTTGAGCAGCATAGGCAAATCGACTTCTAGTGGTGAGTTCGTCTTGGTTAAGCTCGTCGTCCTAGTTCGCTGCTCCGAAGAAGGTAATATCCTAATCTAATTATTCATTTCTAGTTTGCATACTAAAGTCGAACATGAATCTTGAAGTTATATTGAAGTCGTCTTGATTGTATTATTGGCTGTCTGACCGTTAATGCTCTGTTATGTGTGAGCTAAAACTGTGTTTTGTTGCTGATTCGGATTGAATGGTTCTCAGCCTTGTCGAAACTAATGCTAGTATTAATCAAGAATGTTGTTGTTGCATTTGTTTTCTTCACTGCTAAGATATTAAGTTTCAAGGTTTTAAGTTTGCTGTTTTACTGTCATGTGCTAGTTTCTTTCTAAATTGTGTCTGCCTTAATGGACTATCTGTTGGTTTTGAGTAAATTTGATCACTGGTTGCTTGTACTGAGTTGAAGTGCTGATTATGTAATACTTTAAGTCTAGATCTCTATTTACTAAAATGTATGTCTGGCATCTTGATGATTTCA
>JAABOM020000103.1:5892376-5907151 GCA_011800125.2 Solanum clarkiae
CCAAAATTAATCTTGAGGACCAACTTAAAGGAAATTTCCAACTTGGTCCCAAATTTTTTTTAAATCGATCCAATTAAAGACATTCGGGGTTTAAGTTAAATTACGGGTACTAACAAATATTTTATGTAAAGAATCCATATCATTAATTATTTTTGTCACTTTTCAGTTTATTAAATCGTAAATGCACACATCATCATAATTGGACTATCAATTTTCTCAACATGAAATAAACTATTTAACAGTTTTACACTAAATTTGGCGATATGAAATATCTAAACTAAAAGTTGATATGAAAGATTTGAACATAATTCATATTGCAATGTAAAAAATTTTAATGGGTCAAACACACATGAAATTAGACAACTTTAATGTAGTTTAATCATATAATTGGACAGGAAAGATAAGTGTTACCTCTTGTGAAGAACAATTTACAAAGGGTAGACTACAATGGGAACCATGAACTTAAACCGCGAAAGCAAATCTCAAACTCCGTCTCTTTTTTAATTGATGAGTTTTTTGGGAATTTTTTCTGGGGATGTCCTCTATGCAAACCTTTTTTTTAGTGTATGAGGTGTGTATGTATGAATATGTTATTTTTCTGTGACTCAAGGTCTCTATGTGTGTATGTTGTTTTATTTCTCTGTCCGTGTGAGTGATCTTTTTCGAGTGTTCTTTTTTTCTTTTTCTTTTGTGTATGTTGTAAAAGAAAACATAGAGAGGTTGGGTAGTGGGTTCTTGTGTGGGACATGTGTGTGCAAAAATGTGGGTTAGGGTAGTTTTAGTAGATTTTAATTATTCTTTTTTCATTTCATTTTTTGTTTTGTTTTGTTTTGAAAAGTAAAAATAAAATGTTAGAAAATTAATTAAAAAATATATAGAAAAGTTAACTAGGTAAAATTAAGTTATAATTAAGAAAATACTAACAATATTAGATTATTTATTTAGAATCGAGATTAAAAGAAAACATATATTTTTTAGAAATTTTCTCTTCTTTAAAACTAAACTTACACTAAAATGTGACTCTATTTTTCTAGTTTTCAAATTATTTTAAATCAAGTTACTAAGATAAGATTAAAAATAATAATATTTAATTTAATTTCAAAAATAAATATTTAAGTACAAAATAAGCATATATAACTTAGTTTTGGTCAAAAATTACGTGTCTACAAGTGAAAAAAATGGAAGTTGGGAAACTGGGAAAAAATTGACGTCTCTCACTTTGACGGACCGCTTCACGGACCGTGTGGCATTACACGGACCATGCACTGGTCCGTCCCACCTCACTTAGACAAAAATAAATGTTGCATGCCACCACACGTCCAAGTGCCACGGGCCGTCCCACTCCACATGGCCCGTCAACAGTGCCCGTGGCACCACCCTTAGCCACATTTTCCCCAATTTCCAACAAGCTCCCTTTGGCACGGCTTGTGGCCGTCCCCACGGTCAGTGATGAGCCACACGGCCCGTATCACTGGCCGTTCCACCTTCCCCAGTGCCAAAAATGGCCTTTTCCAACCACAGATGCGCCAAACGGCCTGTCAATAGCCACACTGGCCATCAAACAGTCCGTGTGACAATACTGCACGGGAGGGCCTTACGAAAATGATCATAACTCCTTCATCCGATCTCGCAATGAGGTGAAACCAAGTGCTTTGCGAAGCTAACTCAAAGGGATTTCCTTTGACATGTCATGGGCTATTGAATTTTAAATGTGCTAAGAGTTATGCTAGTTTAAAGTTGACCCTTCTACTGGTACTTGTGTCGAACTTAGCCAACGAAAAATCCTTTGAACTTGGCTTGACGTAGGGGGCCCATGACGGCCTTAAACAACATAAATAAGCTTGGCAATCCAAGTCCTTAAATCATATCCCCTTTGGGAACATTCTTCCCCGAATGTGCAAGAACAAGGCTTGAAAGGCTTAGGTGGGAACATGCAACTTTCAAACACAAGATATTATGCATAATTCATCATTGGAAATTACAAAGCCATTAAATCTCATGTCAAAATAAATTCATTCAAAACATGATAAAAACTATTCTAATGCACATGTATGCATGCAATACCATGAAACTCAAGAAAGAATGAATTGGGACTAACAAGAAGGAAAGGACCTAATACCATAGGCTTGAGTAGATTAGAAAAGATGGGGGTACTGCTTCATCATATCCAACTCCGCCTCCCATGTAGCACTCTCCATATGTTGGTTCCTCCAAAGCACCTTCACCGATGCCCCCTCTTTATTACGAAGTCGTTTCACTTATCTATCCAAAATCTCTACCGAGACCTCCTCGTAAGACAAGTTCTCTTCCACCTCAATGCCCTCCAAAGGCACAATAATGCTAGGATCTCCAACCATCTTTCTTAACATGGACACATGGAAAACCGGGTGAATAGAGCTTAAATCTGGTGGTAACTCCACTCTATATTCCATATTACCAATTCATTTCAATAACTTCATAAAGGCCTACATACCGGGGACTTCCAAAATGCATCACTCCCTTCATAGGTGACACTTTCACAAACACCCAATCTCCAACTTGGAATTCAAAGTCTCTCTTTCTAGCATCCAAATAGGACTTTTGGCGGCTTTGTGCCGTCTTCAACCTTTCTATAATCAACTTCACTTTCTCCATAGCCTCCATTACTAAGTACGAGCCAATCAAAGCCATTTCCTCCAACTCAAACCATCCCACCGAAGATCTACACCTCCTACCATACAAGGCCTCAAACGGTGCCATACCAATGCTAGCATGGAAGCTATTATTATAAGCAAACTCGATGAGTGGAAGATAGTCATCCCAATTACCTTTGAACTCCAACGCATAAGCCCTCAACATATCTTCCAAGGTTTGAATTATCCTCTCGCCTTGTCCATCGGTTTGGGGATGAAAGGCGGTACTCAACTTAACTTTAATACTGAGTCCCCTTTGAAACTGTTTCCAAATGTTGGAGGTAAATTGGGTACCCCGATCCGATATGATAGATCTAGGTACACCATGCAACCTTACCGATTCCCGAATGTACAACTTCACATATTCTTTGGTATCGAAAGTAGTCTTAACCAGTAATAAATGAGTCAATTTAGTCATCCAATCGACAGTAACCCAAATGGAATAAAATTTCTTCCGAGTCCGAGGCAACCCAACCACAAAGTCCATATTTATGTCTTCCCACTTCCAAGTAGGAATCTCAATGTCTTGAGCCAACCCACCAGGCCTTTGATGCTCCACCTTCACTTGTTGACAATTTGGGTATTCGGATACAAACTTGGCTATGTCGCTCTTCATACCATGCCACCAATATACCTCCTTCAAATCTCGATACATTTTTGTGGACCCTGGGTGAATAGAATATGGTCTTCACTTATGATCACCTTCCTAAGATCATCCACATCCGAAACACATAACCGATCTTGATACCGATGTACGCCATCTCCCCCTTAGGAGAAAACTTCAATATTCTTTTCGGAAACCAATTTCTTCAACTCAACCAAGGATGGGTCTAGATCTAGCTTAGCCTTTACATCAACAACCACCGAGGATTAGGCCCCATTTAGAACATGTATACCACCATCATTGGAATCAGCCATTCTAACACCCAATCTAGCCAAACGGTGGACATCCCTTGCCAACTCCCTTTTACCTTTCTCAACATGAGCCACACTTCCCATGGATAGCCTACTAAGAGCATCGGCAACCATATTTGCCTTGCTGGGTGATATAGAACACTCATGTTGTAATCTTTTTGGAGTTCCAACCATCCCTTTTGCCTCAAATTAAGGTCTCTTTCAGTGAACACATATTGCAAGCTCTTGTGATCGGTGAAAACATCCATATGAATCCCATACAAATAATGTCTCCAAATCTTCAGAGCAAGGTCATGAGTTGGGTAGTTACGCTTATGTACCTTCAATTGCCTTGATTTATAAGTTATCACCTTACCATGTTGCATAAGTACACAACCCAACCCAATTCGAGAGGCACCACAATATACCACGAACCCATCTATGCCATTTGGTAGAGTCAAAATTGGAGCCGATGTAAGTCGATCCTTCAAAGTTTGAAAACTCTTCTCACACTCATCCGACCATACAAATATAGCCTTCTTTTAAGTCAATTTAGTCAGTGGAGAGGCAATAGATGAGAACCTCTCAACGAACCTTGTATAATAGCCCGCTAACCCAAGGAAGCTTCGAAAGTTTGAAGGAGTCAATGGTCTAGGACAATTCTTTACCACCTCGATCTTCTTTGGATCCACCTTTATACCATCATCGAACACCACATGACCCAGAAAAGCAACCTCACCCAAACAAAACTCGCACTTTCTAAATTTGGCATACAACTTCTTCTCTCTCAAGGTTTGCAAAACCGACCTTAAATGATCCATATGCTCCCTTTCGATTAAGCTACCGGGAAAAACATCTTAGAAAGGTCAACAATTCCTGTCCTCTCACTACCTGTAATCACAATATCATCAACATAGACAGCAAGGATTAGAGATCCACTTTGGATATGATGAAAAAAAAATAGATAAGAATATCATCAATGAAAACAACCATAAAACTATCAAGAAAAGGCTTAAACACCCGATTCATGAGATCCATGAACACGGTCGGAGCATTAGTTAGGCCGAACGACATCACAACAAACTCAAAGTGCCCATACCTCGTTCTAAAGGCCGTCTTGGGAATGTCACATTCTCGAACCTTTAACTGATGATACCAGGAACGGAGGTCGATCTTTGAAAAGTGAGTAGCCCCTTGAAGTTGGTCAAACAAGTCATCGATCCTAGGTAATGGATACTTATTCTTAATGGTCACCTTATTTAGTTGGCTATAATCGATACATATCCAAAGACATCCATCTTTCTTTCTTACAAATAACACCAGAGCACCCCAGATGGAGATATGATTGGCCTGATGAAACCCTTCTCTAACAAATCTTTCAACTGATCCTTCAATTTCTTCAACTCAGCCAGTGCCGTACGATAGGGAGGAATAGAGATAGATTGAGTATCCAGAAGAAGATCTTTGCCAAAGTCTACTTCCCTTTCAGGATGAATACCGGGCAAGTCTTTGGGAAACATGTCCAGAAACTCATTCACCACCGGAACAGACTCAAGAGTAGGCAATTCAGACTCTACGTCTTTAACCCTCATAATGTGATATATGCATCCCTTGGAGATCATCTTCTAAGCCTTGAGGTAGGAAATAAACCGACCTTTGATAGCGGAGTCACTGCCTTTCCATTCAAAAACGGGCTCACCGGGAGGTTGGACCTTCAGCTCCCGAGTTCTACAATCTACAGAGGCATATGATGCATGCAACTAATCTATTCCAAGAATCAGATCAAAATCATACATTTCCAGTTCCATAAGATCACAGGAGAATACCTTATGCAGTACCGAAACAGGACAACCACGATATACTCTATGTGCAACAACAGATTCACCCACAGGAGTATAAATCGAGTAAGGCTCCCTCAAATTTTTTGAACTCAAACCATATTTAATAGCCAACAAAGGAGTCACAAAATACAAGTTTGCACCCAGATCAAGCAAAACATAAGCATCAAAATCAAAGACTTTTAATGTATCAGTCACAACATCCGGAGCCTCTTCAACTTACTGACGCACATGAAGAGCATAAAACCTGTTGTTCCTCGGAGAAACACCCTGAGGAACCCTTTGATGACCTTGTCCACCTTGAGCCACCTGAACTTGACCTTTATGAAGGTTCTTGGGACAATCGGCAACTTTGTGATTCTTATCACCACACCCGAAGCAAGCACCCAATTCTCTCTAACAAGGACCTGTGTTGTGCTTCCTACACTTGGTACACATAGATTTCCCCTGACCACCATTAACAGGTGCCCTAGGAGGAGGCACCTTAGCATTAACAACCTGAGCATCTGAACCTTGGCCTTGTTGGAAAAGGCCAAAACCACCACCCCGAGAGTCAGAGAACCCACCATAAAAACGGGCCCTCTTAGGATCATGCATCCTCCTCCCCTTGAGTTTCTCCCCTTTGATATTTTTGGCATAAAACATAAGTCTAGAGATGTCCATATCCCGATTAAGTATGGTCGTACGACATTCTTGAACAAGCAAGTCAGAAATGCCGGAGATGAACTTGTGCATTCTTGCATAAGGATTAGCCACAAGTGTTGGGGCATACTTGGAGAGCTTAGTGAACTTGAGGGAATAATCCCTCACACTAATATTATCCTGCCTGAGGTTGATAAACTCAGTCATATTGGCTTCCCTAAGGTCAAGTGGGAAGAAAGGGTCCAGAAAAGCAAGCTTGAACTCTTCCCAATTAATAACATCACCATAAACCCTCTCCATAGACCACTGAGTATATCCTTCAACTGATAAGCAGCTAGCTTATCCCTCTCCTCAAAAGTGATACCTATGACATTCAATACCTTTGAGAGCTCGTCAATGAACTCCTGATCATCCTCATCAGCCTTACACCCAAAGAACTCTGGAGAATTCATCTGGGTGAAATCTCTCACTCTGGAAGACAGTGTGGAATCCCAAAGAAGGTTAGCTTGACTAGCCTGAGTAGTCACCACTTGGGAAAGCATGGCAAAGGCCGTACAGAACTCACCATGAGTGACAGGCTTATCCTGAGGCCCTTGAGGTGCTAGACCCTCATTAGCTGGGGCTGGTCTGGCAGGTCTACCACGAGGCATCTTTTGAAAAAAAGTAAGGATACCATCAAGGGTCAAGATCTAAACCAACTATTTACAGCACGACATAAGACATGAAGAAGTGAGACAATTCCTAGAATGTCGTTGTAGCCTCTCATTCATAGGTAGGGTGCACTTCAAACCCATGATTAGGACTCTACTTGGCGCGGCATATTGGACTCCGAGGATCATTTACAAACATAGGGCTCTGATACTATCTTTGTCACAACCCGAACCTAGGGCCTAGATGTGACAAGACGTATGGGAACCCAAGAGACCCCAAACAAGCCTCAAGATACTAAAACTCGAATCATCGGTTTGGAAGCATAGTCAATAATCAACATATAGTTCTAAGGGACCAAAAAGTAGGACTGACACTATAGGCGTCATGGGGAAAGGGTCAACATGAGTTCACATAACACTTAGCGCAAAAATCCTAAGGGGTGGGTACGTAAGACTCACATTGTGGGGCAATTTGGGTCTTAGGATCTTTCCATCAACATGAGAGCAAGTCACATATCGGTACTTAAAGATAACCAGATACATAACATAGACTTAACCAAAACACATAACATATAGCGTGAAGAGATTTACAAGGTATCCAACAATTACTCTACATAGATGGGTTGGGGGCCAAGACATACCCGGGCTCACTCTCAAATACATAAGGAGAAGTAAGTAACATAGGCAGATAGATGGTGGTACGTCCTTGAAAGACAGGACTCACCACTACAAGTAAATCTGGAATCCGAACTAAACGTTGCATGGTGGATGGTCAAAGTCCTCGGTCCCTATATGGTAAAATCATGTAGGCAAGAGTATGCATTAGTACGTTTGAATGTACTAAGTATGCGGTGTGCGATGCATGTAACTTACCAAAACCTGCATATCAACGTTAAATCACAAGGCACATAATATTGAAGCGTTGAATATCAAAGAATGTAATATAACGAGATGATATGAAAGTCATGATGCATGAAATTCAAATGATGCACTCGTTTATATATATTGGGGATGTGAACTCAATCGACAAAAGTAAGACCAAGCGGGCTATTACTTGGAATCCGGATGAAATCCCCTCATCGGTAAAGAGGTGATCTACTTGCCAAGGGAAGACTATACTTCACCTTATGGGACAACTCCCTCTTCATATGAAGTAACCTTCCTTACAGGACAACTCCCTCTTCGGATAGGATTTTTACAAAATCACAATTCAAATAATTTCTTCTCCTTATGGGACAACTCCATCTTCGGATCGAAAACCTATGCTAGGTACATAGTTCAAGAAAAGGGAGAAGGACATTGGGGATAGCCCTAACACCCCCAATCCATCGGTACTAAGTCATCATCCCACAAGAATGGATATACATATACATATACATATACATATACATATACATATACATATACATATACATATACATATACATATACATATATACATACTTTCAAATGACGTAAATAATTTCTGAAACCATTTCAATGCATTCTGAGGCTTAAAGGCCAAAACATAAATTCATAGTCTATATACTCATGCATAGGAATAGCCCATTCATATAAAAAATGGTCAAAGAATCCAAAATGCTCAAGGAGTCAAAATCAAAGACATATATGTGATCACAATATTGTCATAACCAACATTTTATCAAAATCATACCATAAAAAAAATTGGGCTTAATCCATAACATAATTTCTCAAAATAATCCATATACATGAATGCATATGCTATGAACAATGAGAGAATGACATGAGTAATTAACACTAAATGTAAAATCAAGACTTATAATATGAAATTGAAGTGAAATCATAATTAAATCCATATTGTAATCACTCATGCCTAAATAATTCTTAAAGGGGACATGCATACTTGTAATTTCATAAACCCCAAAGTAAATCCTTATGTAACGGTTTAAATCACATTAAAATTATCAAATAAATACTACCCATGCATCAATAGAATTTTAGGAATTATAATATTCAAAATCCCAAATTAAAGTAAGCAAAATCCATGTAGGTTTTCTTGAAAATAATTTTGGGTCTCTTTGATTGGAAGGAATCAAGGATCAACCCATATACCTTAGACTTTAAGTTCCTTGAAATTGAGTTGAGAAAGAATGGAAGCTTGGAAGTGGGTCTTGGAATCTAAAACTTGTTCTTGAGTTTTCTTGAAATTGGGATTGGGGTCTTGGTGGAGGCTCTTGAGAGAATTGAGGGTATACTTGAGATGAGAGTAATGAGTTTGATCCTTAGGAATATTGTTTATGTCTTTTAGGAAGGTTAAGATAGCATTGGAAGTCTAAAAAAATCATTAGAGTAATTAAAATTTATGAAAATGCCATTAGTGATCGGATGGAAAATTTGGCAAAGTGTTGTCTCACTGGAGACTTCACTAGCCATGTGGCAGTCGACGAGTCGTGTGGAGTGCCCATGTGAAGTGCCTTAGTGAAAAAAATGGAAGTTGGGAAACTTGGAAAAAATTGACGTCTCATCACTTTGACGGACCGCTTCACGGACAGTGTGGCGTTACACGGACCTTGTACTGGTCCCTCCTACCTCACTTAAACAAAAACAAATATTGCAGGCAACCACATGTCCAAGTGCCACGGTCCTTCCCACTCCACACGGCCTGTCAACAGTGCTCGTGGCACCACCCTTAGCCACATTTTCCCCAATTTCCAACAAGCTCCCTTTGGCACAACTTGGGGCCATCCCCACGGTTAGTGGTGAGCCACACGGCCTGTACCACTGGCCGTGCCACATTGCTCAGTGCCAAAACTGGCCTTTTCTAACCACAACTTCTCCAAACGGCCTGTCAAAGGCCACACTGGCCATCAAACAGTCTGTGTGACAACACTACATGGGAGGGCCTCACGAAAATGATCATAACTCCTTCGTCCAACCTCAGAATGAGGTAAAACCAAGTGTGTTGCGAAGCTAAATCAGAGGGCTTTCATTTGACTTGTTATGGGCCACCTATTCCAAATGTGGTAAGAGTTATGCTAGTTTAAATTTGACCCTTTTACCGATACTTATGTCAAACTTAGCCAACGGAAATCCTTTAAACTTGGATTGACGTAGGGGGTCATGATGGCCTTAAAAAACATAAATAATCTTGAAAATCTAAGTCCTTACAATAAATAACTCTGCAAGATCAATTTGAGTATGAACATGAGCAACAAATAGTTCAATTTTTATCCCAATTGATAAACTATTATTATCAAAAGTTTGGGATGTAAATTCTCTAGCATTATCGAGGTGAATAGCCTTAATAGCATAATCTATGAACTGCTCCCTTAACCTTATTATTTGTGTCAATAACTTCGCAAACACTAGGTTACGAGATGATAAGAAGCACACATGAGACCACATTGATGATAAATCTAGTAGGACCATAAAATACCTAAACAATCCACTAGGTGGATGAATAGGTCCACATATATCCTATATACGTTCTAAAAAGTTAGGGGATTCGATGCTAGCCTCCAGGGTTGATGGACTGGGAATTAGTTTGCCTTGATAATAAGCAGCACATAAAAAATAATCATTGGTAAGAATCTTCAGGCTCTTTAATGGATGTCCAGTTGAATTTTCAAGAATTTGCCTCATCATTATTGATCCAGGATGATCTATTTCCTCATGCCATAGCGCAAACATATTTAAATCAGTAAACTTCTAGTTTATGATTGAATATGCTTCAATGGTATTAATTTCTGCATAATATAGGCCAAAAGATAAAGTTGGCAATTTCTCCAAAATATATTTTTGGCCTGTGACACTCTTGATTATACCAAGGTATTCAATATTCATTTCATTTAGTGTCTCGACATGATATCCATTTCGGCGGATATCTTTGAAACTTAACAAGTTTCTTGGAGATTTAGAAGAGAAAAGTGCATCTTCTGTAACAAGTTTTGTCCCTTTAGGCAGAAATATTATGGCTCTTCCGGAGCTTTCAATCAATTTTGAATTACCAGAAATCGTAGTAACATTTACTTTTCATCAAAGCAAGTAAGAAAAGTATTTCTCATCTTTGAAAATGGCATGAGTTGTTCCACTATCGATTACACAAATATCTTCATGGTTCATCATTGATCCAAACAAATCATATCCCTATTTTCTTGAAAAAAAAAGTAAACATTACTATTAAATAGAGACATTATACATACTTCATTTATTTACAGGAACTAGAGAAATATAAGCATACCAACTAGGACAAGAAAATAGAAAGGAAAATTATTTAAACTATAGTAGGTTTATCACAGATCATGTCTCCTTCTGGGAGATCCAAAAACGTTAGCTACATCCAGATGCATGGGCTCAACATTACCTTCAGAGATAAAGTTTGCTTCTAGATTATCATCACCCTTTTTAAGAATCCTTGATAGAGATGAACCAAATGATATGAGGATCGTCAAGTACTTGCCCAGTGTTCCATTCCTCCACATCTATGACATATACTTTACAATTTTTTCTTTTATGCGGGTTCTTATTTCTCACCTCTCTTTTTATATTTTTGGTCATTTTTCAGTGCAAGACGACCATCATAATTATAATCACTTTTGGGACCATATCCACGACCACGACCACGACTGGGGCCATGATCTTTCTCTCGTTGGTGATAATTTGCATGATTCACTTCAGGAAGTGGCATATAGCCAACGGGTAAACTTTCATGATTTTTCATGAAAAGGTCATCATGTTGTTCAACAATAAGAATATGTGAAAGTAATTCAAAATAATTTTTAAAGCCCATCTCCTGATATTGCTACTGCAGGAGCATAATTGCGGGAGAAAATGTGGAGTACATTTTTTCAAGCTTATCATGTTCATTGACATCTTCTCTGCATAAATTTAATTATGATATAATTCTATACATGAAAGAATTATATTCACTTATATGCTTCAATAATCTCAAATTAAACCAACCATGATGTGCTTGTAGAAGAATGAACAACTTCAGGTGATCATATCTATATTTTAGTTTACTAGTGGCAAAGGCCCATGCTAGCACCAACTCAATGTAAATTATTTTTTAGTCTCGATTTATGGAACGTCGATAGATTTTTGCTATATATTTTCTAACATAATGTAAAATTATAACTGAAGCAACTAAAGAAATATTATGAAGTAGTTGAAGCAGACACGTCAATACAAAGCTGATGTGTTGTTAGAATACAACACATTTGATGCCTAAAACAAGGGATTTTGCAAGTTCTCAATGCGATTTTTTATGATTTTTATGTATTTTTTTGTTAGTTGTGCAAAAAATACAGGTGGGCATGATTTTGGAAAGAAAAGTGCAGATTTTAATCTAATAAGGTCCTATAAGTCATCCTACAAGTCGTAGCTCATGCTACGAGTCATAAGATGCCCTTCGTAGCAAGTTCTAGGGAGCAAAATAAAAAACCTGAGAAGTGAAGGTCAATCATACGAGGTCACACTACAAGTTACGACTCTTACAGGTGGGAATCGTAGCAAGAAATAGTGAACTAAAAGTTTGGACCAAGAACTGAAGGCCTAGACTACGAGAGGAGCATACGAGTCGTAACCCAAGTAATGACTCATAACTGTTGGCCGTAGCAGCAAAGTATAAAATACCAGAGGCGTAATTGCTGCTAGCTGTATTTTATATTTAATTTTTAAGGTGATTTTGTAAATAGTATAAATACTTAATGATTAGTGTTTAAGAGGAGACTCTGATATTTTTCAGATTCCACACTTTTAATATTCTCTCTATAATATTCTTAGATCATTTCTAAGGTTTAGTGTAGATTTTTATTTTTAATTTGAAGGCCCACTTTTGGGGATTGAAAAACTATACTATACGCATTTGCCATTAATTCAAGCTTATGGTTTTCAACTTGAAGGTGTTCTTGCTTTTTATTGTTTTAGGTAACACTCAACTATGTCTCTCTTATTCATTGTTGTTGATTTTGCCTTAGCCATGAGTAGCTAAGCACCCACAACTTGGGGTTATGGGAGCCATGAGTAGTTGACTTGAAATAACCTAGACTTTGTGCATTTTTTTATTGGGGTTTTGCATGTATTTTATTTCCCTTCGTTTTAGTTGATGGTTGGTGGATGGCCAACACCAAACCCCATCTACTATCATGATCTCGACCAAGGTAGTGACGAATAGGAAAAGGGAAGTCAATGATAAGATTCGACTAATGTGTTCTCATCTAATCAACTAAACCTAACCAAGGGGAGGTTGACTAGGATAATGGGTAACGGTTAGTTGGAACACCATGGTTGCCGACCAAGCGCCACGGTGAAATTCGACCTTCACCTTCATTAGAGGGCTGGAAGAACTTAAGTCACCGTCTTGCATGCGGATTCCCAATTACGGTTATGTTGTCTGGGGTAATTGAGTTAATGAATCATGGGGAACACAATTCCCAAGTGGTCCCTCAATTTGAGTGTCTTCTTACATAACTAACATAGTGTTTATTTTCTGTTTTTCAACTTGACTAACCCCCCCTCCACATTATAGAGATTTTAGTAATCGATTCTTGAAATGATTGTTAGTGGATCAACATAGTCAAGCCCCGTATTCCCTGTGGATTCGACCCTAACCTTTGGTTAGGTTTATTGCTGACTGCGATCGCTTTGTTATTGGAGCATGAACATCAACAGCTACGTTGAAAAGATTAAATTAAAACGCCTACAAAATTATTTTTTGTTGGCTCACCAGAATCCGCAATATAAATTATTTTTGGCCTCGATTGATGTGACATCGCCAGACTTTTCCTATATATTTTAGAAGATATCGTAAGATTATAGTTGAAACAGCTAATGTAATATTACGAAGTTGTTCAAGCAGACATGTCAATACACAGCTGTCCTAAAAAGATTAAATTGAAAAGCCCACAAATTATTTTTTGTTGGCTCTTCGGAGGCTACAATATAAATTATTTTTTAGTCTTGATTTATGTAACATCAATAGATTTGATATATATTTCAAAAATTATTGTAAAATTATAGTTGAAACAGCTAAAAAAATATTATAAAGTAATTTATATCATCTCCCCCTTATATTAGACAAACTAACATATGTTCCAATTTATCTTGGAGAATCCATATTTGTGACGACCCATCAGGTCGTTTCAAGAACTAGAGTTTCTTATTTCATAAAGATTTTATTTCTTAAAGTTCTAATAGGTACTTTGGACTGTTTGATAACTTTTGTTATCTATCTTAGGGGAAACTTTAAATAATTAATCTAATTTATGGATTAAAGTGAGTATTTATTTAAACATCTTTTTCCACTTATCTTATATTTATTAAAAATAAGTAGTAGGATTTTCCTCTTTTAATACATAACCAAATAAATAAGAAAAAGTAAGAAAAGAATTTAAAATAAAATAAAAAATAATGTATAAACAAATAAATGGGATGCTGTGCAGCCCTGATGGAAGAAAAACAAAGAGCAGCAGAATGCCCCAAGAAGAAAAAAATAAATGCAGAAAAAAAAAATACTCGTGCAGCGTCTAACAAGAGCTTTCAAGTGCAGATGAGAAATTTCATATACATCTCCTTTAAAGTTTCTATGAAACTTATTATGTATATAAAAGTATAGTGGTGCTTATAATATGTTAGTGGGTGGAAGTGAGTTCTTCCTTATTTTGTCTCCTTAAAGTTTCTAGGAGTATTATTTTCTGTCAATCAAATATTGGTAGAAATTATGGGGTGACTATGGCCAGTAATTGGTCATGGTAATTTAATTTGTGGAGGATATTATATTATGAAATAATATTACTAAAAGTATTTTGCATTAAATTATTCCAAAAAGTAAGTATAGTTTGTGGGTGAGTATTAATTTCGTAGTTTAATTTTGACTTTGATTTTTCTTTCTTTCGTATAGTTTCCATAAATTAAGTTAATGTAGTAATATATGTGATTAAATATTAGGTATTTGTACTATATAAGTATTATTATTGTTATGTTATTTGGAGGAACTAATACTTACCCCTAGCTTCGAAATTTAGGAAATTGGTTATAAAATTGTCACGACCCCAACCCGGGGCCGTGACTTACGCCGATTAGGCGTTCATACCAATCATAAATCATAAAGGTCCTTAA
>JAABOM020000103.1:5915115-5951570 GCA_011800125.2 Solanum clarkiae
GAGTATCCCGACAATTGCTCAAAATTGTTTATTTGATCTTTGAGCTTTAGCTTCTTTGATCTTGGTATATATCTCTCTAAAAACACACTTTGAAGCTCTGCCCAACTTTACTGTACCCGGAGGAAGCTCTAACAACCATACAGCTACATTACCGGTTAGTGACAATGGGAACACCCACAAACCAACGACATCAAGAGAATGATTTTCTGTCCCCATGACACTCTTGCAGATGAAGACAACATTATGGAGATGACAATAGGGATCCCTTGAAGGTAGACATGTGAACAACTCGATTTTGGAGCATTTGAAGTAATCTACTTGACACCGATAACTTAGTGTCTGCTGGCAATAGAGGCATCACTATAACACAAGTAATATCCATGGCCATAGCGTTCAAGCGATATTGGTTCCAACCATAAGCAGTTCTCATTGAAATCCCTATGTTCTGGCCTATCATCCCTCGGGGGTGGATTCTCTTCTCCTCCTATATCATCATTCATATTTATTTCTTTCTCAACCTGATATCCTTATTCACCTGAGCCATTTTTCTAAAGAGTCGATGGATCTCCAAATTGATCAGAGCTAAGGGATACCCTTGGCTCCTTATGTTGGGCATACAACCTATTACACCTTGCAAATCAAATCAACAACAAAAACAAAAATAAAAGTAAAATACAAAGAGAGTCCAGAAATGAATACTTGAACTAGCTAATAGTGAAATCAAGTCAAAACCTAGCCATATTCTCCGACAATGGTACCATAATTGTTTATATGTTCATGCTCCAATAAGAAAGTAGTCGCTGTTAGCAATTAACCTAACCAGAGGTTAGGTTCGAATCCACAAGGAATATAGGGCTTGACTATAGAGATCTCCTATCAATCATTTCGAGCATCAATTACTAAAATCTCTAAATGCAGGGTTTTCTTTGTAATTCAAGAATAAAAATTAAAAATAAACTAACTACATAGGAAGACACTCAAATTTAGGGAAAACTTGGGAATTATGTTCCCCATGATTCATTGACTCAATTACCCTAGACAACAAAACTTTAATTGGGAATTCACATGCAGGACGATAACTTAGGTTCTTTCAGCCCTCTTGTGAAGGTGAAGGTCAAATTTCATCATGGCGTGTGGTCAGCAACCATGGTGTGCCAACTAATTGTTACCCATTTTCTTAGTCAACCTTCCCTTGGTCAGGTTTGGTTGATTAGATGAGAACACATCAATTGAATCGTGTCATTTACTTTGCTTTTCCTATTCATCACTACCTTGGTTAGGATTATGATAGTAGGAGGGGTTTAGTGTTGGTCACCACCAAACAACAATAAAAATGAAGGGAAATAAACAATACATGCAAAACCCCAATCAATGAAATGCACAAAGTCTAGGTTATTTCAAGTCACCTACTCATGGTTCCCAAAAACCCAAGTTGTGGGTGCTTAGCTACTCATGGTTAAGGCAAAATCAACAAGAATGCAAATAGAAGACATAGTTGAGAGTTTTACCTAAAACAATGAAGAATAAGAACACCACAAGTTGCAAACCACTAGCTTGGATTGATGGAAGATAAATATAATGTGAGTTTTGCCATCCACAAAAGTGGGTATTCAAATTAAGAAGGAGAATCTACACTAAACCCTAGAGAAACCCTAAGAACATTCAAGGAAGAATGTTCAAAGTGTTTTATGTTATATTCAATGTCTCAGTTGTGTATTCTCTCTTAGAAAAACCTAACATAAAGTATTTATAGCATTTACAATTTAACCTTAAAAATTTAATAGAAAATATAGCTGGCAGCAGGTACGTCACACAAGTACGACGTAAGGTGACTACGAGTCGTAGTCGAGGTCTCGTATCAGGCACTTTGTATTTTGGACTTGACTGTTACAATCTACTAGTACGAGTCATAGCTTGGGCTACGATTCGTATGCTCCTCTCAAAGTTTTGGCCTTCAGTTCTTGGTCCAAAATTTTAGCTCTTTGTTTCTTGCTAGGGCTGACATCCACTTAGCAGATTTCTGAATTTTGCTCTCCTTTCTTGCTATGAGATCACCCTACAACTTGTATCTTGAGCTACGACTTGTAGGAAAGGTAGTATGTCTTGCACTTTAGCAAAATCTGTAACTTTCTCTTAAAATCATGCCAACATATCTCTTCTTCAATAACAACACAAAAACACATAAAAATCATAAAAAGTTGCATTGAGAACTAAAAAAATTCCTTGTTTTAGGCATAAAATGTGTTGTATTTTGATAGCACATCAATAACACAACCATGAATAAGACTGTAATCAATGCGGTGTGATGGACTCCGAGGATCAAATAACCTTAGTGCTATGATACTATCTTTTTCACGACCCAAACCTAGGGCCTAGACGTGACCGATGAATGGGAAACCCGAAGGAACCCCAAACAAGCCTTATAGAATATTATTACACATCCTTGGTCGTGGAAGCAATTAAAATGACACTAAAAGATAAGCATAAACAAGGGAATTTAGAACTAAGGGTAAACTTCCATATCATAACATCAAGAAACAAGAGAGTCAAGGCTCTTACCATAGATACATAACATATCCAAGAACACTGCTACTACTTAGATAAGAGCAGGGGCCAAGATAAGTAACTGGGCTCATCCTCATAGTCAATACATACATAAAAGAAAGATATTCTTAGTACATAGCAAGAGGTCATACGCAACATCTCCAGAATGGAGGACTCACCAACAAGCTTGAGAGACAATCGTACTAGCCACGTAGAGGAGGAGGATGGTCAAGAAGTGCTCCGGGTCCTACATTGTGACATCATATAGGCATAGAGTATGTGTTAGTATGTTTGAATGTACTAAGTATGTAGGATGCAATGCAACAAGCGATAGTAACATAATCAAAATGCATAAGAATAGGCCATGAGTACATATAGCAATATGACATGCATGGAAGATGCTCATAGTAAATCATGCTTATATGGATCATGAAATAAGCATAAGGAATGACCATTCTTAGTGCAATTCCAGGGCCTACCACCTTCTTGGAGAGGCGCATGAGGTACAAACCCCTTCATGAGGTTGATGGAGTACAAACCCCCCAACAAGGCTGATGGAGTACAAACTCCCCAATAAGGTTGATGGGTACAAACCACTTACAAGGTTACCTGGGCCTACAATCCCAATCTAGGTGATCGAGGTACAAACCCCTCAACAAGGTTACCCGGGCCTACAATCCCTCGAGCTAGGCTTGGTCATCCCCAACAATATAGAGATAATATCATATATATACACTCCTTTTATCATCATATACATACATTCCTTTTCATCATCATTTCATCATTATTCCATCATTATATAGTTATTCAACCCATAAGACATGTATTAGACCTTCAATTCCTCAAGAAAGCATAACCAAAAATTTTATCAAACACATAGAGGGTGTGTAGTGCTAGTGTAAAAGCATGCAATTTAAGAGTGTTATCATTCTAGAAAATCCAATGTAAAACCATAAATAGATACTTAGTAACACCCTTAAGTAATATACATCAAAATCCTTCATCAAATCTCACATTAGATCATAGATTCATAGTTCAAAACATGCTAAAACAATCACAATTTCATAAACCTCAACATAGTGTACAATGAATTTCATAATAAGTAAGACCCATTTGTAAATAAATTTTAAATCATGCAAATTTAGGTAAAAGGGAGCTTGGGCATCACGGGTGAAAAGAACCCATGAAAGAAACCCATATATCTTAGCTTTGGAGATGAAATTGATGAAAATTGGAGAAGTAGACTTGAAGTTTGAATGAAAATCTTAAGATTCGGATGAGGTTTGAGAGTTGACTTCAGAAGTAGAATATTTGGCTGTGTTTGAGTGAGTATTGGGAAATGTTTAGAATGATATAAGAGTTAAAAATGGGTAAGTATAGGTATTTTCACATTTGGGAATACTTAGTCCCAAGACTTAAAAGTCCTAGACCGAAGTCAAAAGTTGGGCACAAAATTACATTGAGGCACGCCCTTGGCATATCACGCCAAGAACGTGGAAACCTCACTAGAATTTGCATTTTTGGAAAATCAAAATTGTTATTCATTTGCTCTCAAATCGGATTAGACCCATTTTCTACTCAATTTGACCCCCTGAACAAGAATATGAAGTCGAATTTTTGATATCGCGTACAGATTTTGAGATATACAGAAATTACGATTCTGGGCACTTTCGAGGCATATTTTTGGGCAGTTTTTGGGATCATTACAAGACGTTTCTTGGGGTTAATGGATTACTACCAGAGATTTGTTTGTGGTTTCTCTTCTATTCCTTCTCCCATGACTAAGTTGACTAAAAAGAAGGCAAAAGTTGTGTGGACAAATGAGTGTGAAAAGAGTTTTCAAACTTTGAATGATAAGCTTGTCTCTGCTCCTATCTTTCTCTACTGTAGGGTTTGGAAGGGTCTGTTGTGTATTGTGATGCTTTAAGAATTGGTTTGGGTTGTTTTTTGATGCAAAATGGTAAGGTGATAGCTTATGCCTCTAAACAACTTAAGGTACATGAAAAGAATTATCCTACCCTTGATCTTGAATTGGCTATCATGGTATTTTCTTTAAAAATTTGGCATCATTACTTGTATGGAGTCCATGTTGATGTATTCACCGATCATCAGAGTCTCCAATGTGTGTTGACCTACGAAGATCTCAACTTGAGACAAAGAAGGTCGTTAGAGCTTCTTAAGGATTATGATATAAGTGTGCACTATCACCCCGGTAAGGCTAATATTGTGGCCGATGCTTTGAGTAGGGTGTCTATGGGTAGCCTAGATCATGTTGATGATGGTGGCAAGGAGGTGGCTAGAGAGGTCCATTGGTTGGCTAGATTGGGGGTTAGGGTGGAGGAGGTTAACAATGGTGGGGTAGTGGTTGTTGATGGTTCTAAATCTTCTTTGATTGAGGAGGTGAAGGCAAGACAACATCTTGACCTCGCCTTGTTAGAGTTGAAGGCCTTGGTGAGAGATGGTAAGGTGGAGGTTTTCTCCCAAGGGGGAGATGGTGCCCTTAGGTACCAAGGTAGGTTTTGTGTGCCCAATGTTGATGACTTGAGAAAGAAGGTTTTATATAAAGCTCATAATTCTTCATATTCTATTCACCCCAGTTCTACATAGATGTATAGATATTTAAAGGAAGTGTATTGTGGGGTCGTATGAAGAAAGATATTGCTAAGTTAGTGCTAGTTGTCACAATTGCTAACAAGTTAAAGCCGAACATCAAAGCCCGGGTCACCTAGCCCAAGATATAGAGATTCCTACTTGGAAGTGGGAGGAAATTAACATGAATTTTATGGTTGGGTTACCTAAGACTAGAAAGCATTTTGACTCCGTTTGGGTTGTGGTTGATAGGATGACCAAGTCGGCTCATTTCCTACCAGTTAAGACTACTTATAGTGCCGAAGATTATGCTAAGTTATACATTCATGAATTGGTTAGATTGCATTGGGTTCCTTTGCCTATCATATTGGATCGTGGTGCTCAATTCACTTCTCATTTTTGGTAGGCCTTCCAAAGAGGTCTTTGTATCGAGGTAAAGCTTAGTACGACTTTCACCCTCAAATGGATAGCAAGCCGAAAGGACTATCTAAACTCTTGAGGAAAATCTTGGAACCTGCGTTTTGGATTTTAAGGTAGTTGGGATGAACATCGTCCACTCATTGAATTTGCTTACAATAATAGTTATCATTCAAGCATTGGTATCGCTTTTTTAAGTCTCTCTTTGGTAGATGTTGTAGATCCCCGATTGGATGGTTTGAGGTGGGGAGAGGACTTTGTTAGGTCCGGATTTGGTTATGGAGGCCATGGAGAAGGTAAGATTGATAAGGGAAAGATTGAAAATAGCCTAAAGTTGACAAAATTTCTATGCCGCTGTAAGGAGAAGGGATCTTGAATTCAAGGTTGGTGATTGGGTCTATTCGAAGGACTCACCCATGAAGGGTGTACTTCCTTTTGGTAATAGGGGTAAATTGAGTCCAAGATTTGTAGGTCCTTATAGAGTGTTGAGGAGGATTGGTAAGGTGGCCAATAAGTTGGAGTTGCCCAATGATATGAATATGGTTCGTTCGGTCTTTGATGTGTCTATGTTGAGGAAGTGTGTGGGTGACCTAAATGCTATTGTGCCTTTAGATGTTGTGGGTGTTGTTAAAGATAATTTGTCTTATTAAGAGGTTCTAGTAGAAATTTTTGAAAAGTGAAGTGGTTGAGGAACAAGGATGTTACTTCCGTCAAGGTTCTTTGGAGAAACCAATAAGTTGAAAGTGTCACATGGGAAGCCGAGGTGGACATACAAAAGAGATATCCCTATCTCTTCCATTATACTCAAGGCTAAGGTACTAATTCAAGCCCTCTATGTGATTTCAAGTCTAATGTTTCAGCCCTTACATCATTTGCATGCATTCATGTTTATGTTGACAAGCTCATGGTGGTTTTGACACTTGCGTTGAGATTTTTGAAAGTGGTGTTTAAGTGCATTGATACATTCTTGTTTGGGCTGATTCCTTCATGATTACACTTCTTATGTATGCTATTTTGACATTTGGGGATGAATGTTCCCAAGGGGGAGATATTGAAACCCCCAGAAAGTGCCTTGAAACGTGTCTCGAAAATGCCCATAATTGTAATTTCCATATATCTCAAAATCCGTGCGTGATATCAAAAATTTGACTTCATATTCTTGTTAGAGGTACAAGTGAGTGGGAAATGGGTACAACCCTGATTTTTGAGCAACCGTAGCAAACATTGATTTTTCCAAGTTTGTGCAAAACAGTTGGGTGTCGCGAAGCCAACGCAGAGCAGTGTATTTTTTTGCTAGTTTTCTTATTTTGGTCATGGGCCTAAGCCTCCCTATGCGTAAAAACACCTATACTTTGTCATTTTTCAACCCTATATCATTCAAGATATTCCCCAAAACCCTCTCTAACACTTGGACAAATATTTCACCCAAACTCCATTGACTCAAACTCATTCCAGATCTCAAGAAATTCACTCAAGCTTCAAGTTCTCATTCAGATCTTCATCAAGAAAAGCTCCAAAGTTGAAGTATGTGGGTTTCAACTATTCGGTCCTTTCAGCCATGGTGCCCAACCTTCCTTTTTATGTAAATTACATGTTTTCAAGTTGAATTAACTATGGGTATCTCTTGTTAGGAAAGTTGATTATAAACTATGTTAGGGTTTCATGAATTGTTGACTGTTTAAGCATGTTTTGAGCTATGAATCTATGATCTACCGTGAGATTTGATGAGGGGTTTTTAATGTATCTTGCATGAGGTATTATCAAGAGTTGGTGGGAGTATTTACACTAAGTTTTCTCACATGACTTCACCCTTGAATTGCATGATTTTGAACTAGCATTACACATCCGCCAAGTGTTTGATAAAACGCCCGGTTAATGGTTCTTGAGTATTGAAGGTTTATTGCATGGCTTATGAGTTAAATGACTTCATAATGATGAAAGAAATGTACATATGTGTTAAATTCATGTAAAAGTATCAATACTGTTGCAAGTTGACCACACCTTGTTGAGGGGGTGCTATGCCTCAACCACCTTGTTGGGGGTGCTAGGCTCGTACTACCATGATGAGGGATATATACCTATACCACCTTGTCAGGGTGTGCTAGGCTCATACTACCATGTTTAGGGGTATATACCTTGACTACCTTGTAGGGAGGTGCTAGGCCCGTATTACCATGCTGAGGGTATATACCTTGACCACCTTGTCGGGGGGTGCTAGGCTCGTACTACCAATTGAGGAGTAGATACCTCAATCACCTTCCAAGGGGGTGATATGCCTTGGATTCCAAGTATTAGTTACTTGGTCTATGATGATGGTCTCCTCTTACAGATGCATCATGTTCTATCTAAGCATGTTTTGCTTCAAGCATTGATCATACATGCCATATTGCTAATATACTATTTCTTGCCTATGTATATTCCTTTTGACTATGTTGCCTATCTCTTGTTGCATTGCATCCTACATACTTAGTACATTCAAACGTAATAACACATACTCTATGCCTATATGTTGCTATCATATAGGAACTTGAGCTCCACTTGATCACCTTTCTCCTCCACGTAGCTAGTACTTTCTCTTGAAGCAAGTTTGGTGAATCCTCAACTCCGAGGACAATAGCTGTTGATCTTATGTTATGTAAAGACTCTTTCCTTTTGTTTAGATGTTTATGACTATGATGGTGAGCCCGGAAAGTGTCGTGGCCCCCGCTCAATTCCATGTTTAGAGGTGTTGTTGGATAAGTGTTGTAATTATGCTTTGAGCTTTGACTCTTTATGATTTATGCTACTAAATACTTCCCCTAGTCCTTTTTCCCTGTTTATACTCTCTTGTTATTGTTTAATTGCTTCCGCGACTAAGGATGTGTAAATAATATACTAAGAGGCTTGCTTGGAGTCCCTTCGAGTTTACATTCACCGTGTCACGTCTAGACTCTTGGCTTGGGTCGTGACAAGCAACTTTTCATCAGATTTTCTCAGCAACCCTCCACACACACTCTTCCAAATAAGATAAAAGGAAATTAAGGGGTGTTACAGTTATCCCAAATTTGAATGCTATAATAGAGCTTAACTTGGACTCACACCCGCTAAAACATGTGGGATATCGCATCACCTCCCGAAACAACACAAATTACCACTATTCATATGAAAAATTTAGCCTCTCAGCTATACCATAAGGCTGCATCAAGTGTCGTATAAATAGGACTAGCATGTAGAATATATGGGGTGTTACAAATTCTTATAACTATTTGGGTGACCCAAGCGAGACTATAGAAAATCTAGAGAAATCCAGTGAAAATTCAGGCAAGTTAGTCTTGTGTTGTACTTTAGTTCCAAGGATCTTAAAAACTTAGTTGGTTTTTGTTTATGAGGTATAATCATATTTCCTCCATAGTAGCTCAAATCAGTGAAACCTCCGATCTTCTCAATGGTTGGAGTCAACTCGACGTGTTGGAAATGCATCTCCCTAATAGAATCCCAGAACTTCAACAAAGCCTTTATCATATATCAATATGGGATGAAATAAATAAGGAAGGTAAACCCTTCTACCAATTGGGCAACTTCTCTAGCACGATTTTGTCTAATATTCTCCCACCATATTTGGAGGCTAGGGTTGACATTTACCACCATTTGAGTGTTGGCAGAGTTTAGGAAGGCCCTTTTAGATCTGCACACAACCAAAGACAAAAACATGTTCTAAAACTTCATTTCGACAATATTTGGGCTTGGATTAATTTATCATGATCACATTGACACATAATATGTTATTTTTGTCTAGAGGGTGATTGGACCCTTTAGACTTAAATAGAGTGGTCACTATAATTTAGATTGACCTCAAGAGTCAAACTACCTAATGCGTATGCATACATGACCTAATATCAGGGGTGGATAAATCTCTGTCTTGGGTTTCTACAAGGTTGGGTTAGATACATACTAGATTTCCTATGTGAGAAGGCGTGTGGTGCCATGGTAGCAAAATTATTCGCTTACACCATGCTTATGCCATCTCTCTAAACTTTGGATTTTCAATAGAATTTTATGAGAAGTGCAAAGGTACATCATCATGACAAAAAGAAAAAAAAGAGAGAATCCTAAGTGGGGATCATATGAATAATATGCCAGTTTATATCAAAACAATAACAGTTAGCACGTAGTTTAAAAAGCGATAACAAATTAAAACAATAATAACAAACATAAAAGTCATGGATACGCATTGAGTAGTTAGAGCATGAATATAAATAAGTAAAGGAAAGGGAAAAGGAAAGAGGAAAAGGGGAAGGAAAAGGGAAGTTACGTTAACGGGGGATAAGGGAAAGGAAGGCGGATGTTGGAAAGGATAAGGGAAAGTTAGGGGGATGTTAGAGGCTAGTGGGAAAGGAAAAAAATAATGTTAGTGCGTAAAGAAATACGTTAAATAAAGCAGGTAAGGAAGTTAAAAATAATTTCAGGAAAGCACAAAAATAAAACCCACATAAACTATAAACATATATTGGTTAGAACCTAATATGCCCAGCAGAGTCGCCCTTCTGATGCGCCCAATTTCTTCACAAAAATGGGATCATGTACAACGTCGTGGCATAACTCTTTTTGGGATTTGAAATTAACGAGTATTGAAGAGTCACCAAACTAATGTTTTTAAAGATGAATTAGAATAACATTCTAACCTAATATTAAATTAAAAGGATTAAGTCACCAGAGATGGGGTAAGGGCTCAAGTTACCTCAAAAGGAAAGATATTAGGCACCCTTTGAGGTTCACAAATGTGGGTCCCGATTGTATCTTATGTCTTTACGTGAGGGTTGAATAAGCAAATAGGTCCGTTTATTAAATTTCCTAAATAAAATCTAAGTGATAATAAAGTGAAGAATTATTTAAACAAATAAACTAAAAAGATCTAGGTGATGAATCGTATAACTTAATTAAAGCTATTGAAAGGAACTTGATTATTACTATCAGTTCTATAACTAATTGATCACATAAGAATACAACACAAACAGTAGTTACTATTTTTTATTAATCTAAAATCTAAGCGATCACATTATTTATTTTGTGTTATTTAAAATTAGAGAAACCAAACACTATTAAAAGGAAAACATTAATTATGTTTCGCAAACAACATAAACTTTAGCACACAAAGAACTGGATAACCCACAACATTTCAAATGAAATCCGTTTGAGTTAGATTTTCAATGCACTTAGTTTCACCTCATTCCGAGCTCGGATGAAGGCATTATGCTCGTTTTCGTGAAGCCCTACGGTGTAGAGTTGTCACACGGGCACCCAAACGGCCTGTGTGGCATCCCACGCCTCGTGCAGCTGTCTTGGAGCCTAAAATGGCTACTTTGTGGCCAAGGCATGTGCCAGGACAGGCCACACAAGCCATGTGGTGTGACATGGGCCGTGAGGCCCTCCGTGAGTCTTCCGGAGCAAAAAATTTTCTAAGTATAAAATTACCGTCTCGTAACTTTCACAAAATTTTCTAAGTATGATTTGACAGACCAGTATACGGACCATGTGGCTTCACACGGCCCATGAACCAGTCCGTGAGGTGACACCTAGGCAAAAAAAATTTCAAGTTTTGGCCAAGTTTCAAGTTTCTAGAAATTGTCTAAGTGTTGATTTAGAGGCACTCCACACGAACCGTGGAGTGCCAAACGACCCGTATAACCTCAAGTGAGGTGAAACTTTATCAAATTTTCTCTCCATTTTATTAATGGCATTTTCATAAATTTAATTTATTCTAATAACTTTTTGGGGCTTCCTATGCTATCTTAACCTTTCCTAAAGATCTAAACCCCATTCCTAACTATCAAATTCACTCATCTCCATTTAAATACACTCTCCAATTCTCTTAAGAGCCTCTACCAAAACCCCAATACAAATTCAAGGAAACTCTAGAATAAGTTTTGGATTTCAAGACCCCATTCCAAGCTTCAAGCCTTTCTCAACCTAATTTCAAGAAATTTCAAGATCTAAGGTATGTGGGTTTCAACCATTGAGTCCTTTCACCCATGGTGCCTAACCTTACTTTTTATATAAATTGCATGCTTTGAAGTTAGAATATCTATGGGTATCTCTTATTGTAAAAGCTGGTTATAAACCATATTGGGGATTCATAAAATATTGATAGTTTATGCATGTTTTGAGCTATAAATCTATGATCCATTATGTGATTTGATGAAGGATTTTGATATATATTGCATGAGAGTATTTCCAAGTGTTGGTGGGTGGTTTTAGATGGATTTTTCTCACATGATTTTATCTTAAATTTCATGGTTTTATACTAATATTACACATCCACCAAGTGTTTGATAAAATATCCAGTTATGGATTCTTCAGTTATTAATGGTCTAATGAATGGTGTATGAGTTGAGTGACTTTATGATGATGAAAGAAATGTCTATATGAGTTGTTTTCATGAAAAGTATCTATAGTATTATAAGTTGACCACACCTAGTTGAGGAGGTGTTATGCCTGAACCACTATGATGGGGGGTGATATGCCCATTTACCAATTAAAGGGTACATTCACTCAATCACTTTGATGGGGGGTAGCCATGCTCATCTACCCAATTGAGGGGTACATTTATTCAATCACTTTGATGGGGAGTGGTCATGCTCATCTACCAATTGGGGGGTATATTCCTCAATAACTTTAATGGGAGGTGGTCATGCTCATCTACCAATTAAGGGTAAATTTCTCAATCACTTCCCAAGGAGTGGTCATACCATGGATTTCAAGTACTAGTTTTCTTAGTCTATAAAGGCGGTCTCTTCCTACATATGTAATATATTTTATATAAGCATGTTTTACTTCAAGTATTGATCATGCATGCCATATTGTTATTATATTTATCGATTGCTCAAGTATATGTATCTTTATTATGTTGCCTAACTCTTGTTGCATTGCATCCTATATATTTAGTACATTCAAACGTACTAACACATTCTTTATGCTTACATGATGTTACCATGTAGGAACTGGAGCTCCACTTGATCATCCTCCTCCAGTTTGCTAGTACTATCTCTTGAAGCAAGCTTAGTAAGTCCTCAACATCCGAGGATGATATCTATTGATCCTATGTTTTTAAAGACTTCTTTCTTTGTTTGATGTTTATGATTATGAGTGTAATCCCAGAGAATGTCTTGGCCCCTGCTCAACACTATGATTAGAGGTGTTGTTAGACAAGTTGTGTAACTATGCTTTGAGCGTTGACTTTTCTTGTCTCATGAATGATCTTATGTATGAAAGACTCCATTAGCCACTTTTTCCCTTACTATTCTCTTGTTGTTAATTAACGACTTTCATGACCAAGGATGTGTAATCGATATGCTAAGAGGCTTGTTCGGGGTTCCTTTGGATTCACCATTCACCGTGTCACATCAAGGCCCTAGGCTTGGGTCGTGACAAACTTGGTATTAGAGCACTAGGTTGTTAATGGTCCTCAGTATCCAACACACCACGTCGATTAGAGTCTTATTCACGGTTGTGAAGTCAACCACAATTATGAGTAAGAAGCTATGAAGCATTTTAGGAAATATTTCCTTTCTTCATGATCCATGTCGTGCTATAGAAGTTAGGTAAGGTTTCCCCTCTAAAGAATGTTCATTGCCATTTTAGATCATGCCTAATACAAGAGGAAGGAGAGCCCACGCACCCGAGGAACAAAAAGTTCCTCCTGCTCCTCAAGCTCCTCAAGATGGGGGAGTGGCTCATGAGGAATTCTGGGATGCTATCACCATGATAGCCCATGCCATGACTAATCAAATCAACTAAGGGGCCCAAGTCCCTTATGCTTCTACATCGGCTTCAAGGGTGAGAGACTTTACTAGAATGAACCCGCCGGAGTTCTATGGGTCTAAAGTGGATGAGGACCCTCAAGAATTTACTGATGAGGTGTACAAAATGTTATCTTTTATTGGTGTTAGGTCAAAGAAGAAGGTAGAATTGGCGGCTTACCAACTCAAGGGGGTGACTCAAATATGGTTTACCCGATGGAAAGAAGAGAAGGGAAACAACAATGTGATCTTTTGGGAAGAGTTCAAGGAGGATTTTCTTAACCAGTTCTTCCCTCTTGATTTAAGGGAGGCCAAAATGATGGAGTTTATGAATCTAAGGCAAGGATCTATGAGTGTGGGGGAGTATGTCCTCAAGTTCAATCAATTCTCCAAATATGCTCCACGATTGGTGGCTGAACCAAGGTCTAGGATGAACAAATTCGTGATGTGTATGTTTGACTTGGTGAATGAGGAGTGTTGTGCCACTATGTTTATTAGTGATATGGATTCGTCCTGCCTCATGACTAATGCAAACAATTGAAGGGGAAAAGTTGAGAAAGAGAAAAGGTCGGTCATGAGGCCAAGAAGGATGGTTTTGAAGGTAGATTCCAAAGCCCCAAGGGTAGCCGGTTTCATCAAGGCCAAGGGTCTTCTAATGCTCCTACTAGAAGGTTTTCTAATGACAACCCAAGGGTCCAAGGTGGTGGTGGTATGGTGCCTAATGCTATGTGTCCAAAATGTGGTAAGGGTCATAATGACCCATGTTTGAAGGACACCAATGCTTGTTTTAGTTGTAGTGAAGTAGGACATAAGTGATGGATTGTCCTCATAATCAGAACGAGGGTAGTGATGTTCATCCACAAGGTGCAAATGAGGTTCCTAGGGGAAACGGTGGCCAATAAGGTGGTGCGCTAAGGAACAATTGGTTTTGTGCTCATTAAGGGAGACAAAGGGGAGATGAGGTGCCCGATGTCATCACCGGTATATTAAATGTCTTTGATTTTAATATTTATGCATTGATAGACCCGGGTGCCACTCTTTCCTTTGTTACTGCTTTTGTTGTCAAAATGATGTTAAGGCTGAAATGTTATGTGAGCCATATGAGGTTTCTACTCCCATTGATGCATCTATTATTGCTAGGAGGGTCTATAAAAATTATCCCATTTGCATTTCGCATATAATTTTGCATTGTGATTTTGTTGAGTTGGATATGGTGGATTTTGATGTTATTCTTGGGATGGATTGGTTGCATGTATACTATGTTTCTATTGATTGTAGAAACCGTATGGTCAAATTCCAATTCCCTAATGACCCATTCTTGAGTGGGGGAGTCATGATGTGGTGGTAAATGGTAGATTCGTTTGTTTCCTTACATCCCAAAGGTTGATCTCTAAGGGTTATCTGTATCATCTTTTGAGGGTTAGAGATGTGGAGTCCAAAGTCTCCCAAAAGGGAAATAGACTTTAGTATAGACCTCCTTCCCGATAAGAAACCCATATCTATTCCCCTTTACCGTATAGCCCCGACGGAGCTGAAGGAGTTGAAAGAGCAATTGAAGGATTTGCAAGAAAAGGATTTCATTAGACCTAGTTAATGACCTTGGGGTGCATCGGTGTTGTTTGTGAAAAAGAAGGATGGGTCTCTTAGAATGTGTATTGACTACCAGCAACTTAATAGGATTTCCATCAAGAATAAGTACCCTATACCAAGGATTGATAATCTTTTTGACCAACTTCAATGGGCTACTCACTTCCCTAAGATTGATCATTGGCCCGAGTATCACCAAGTGAAAGGGAGTGTGACATTTCCAAGACGGCTTTACGGACTAGGTATGGGCATTATGAGTTGGTGGTTATGTCCTTTGGTTTGACTAGTGCACCGACTATCTTCATGGATCTTATGAATAAGGTATTTAAACCCTACCTTGATTTGTTTGTAGTGGTTTTCATTGATGATATCTTAATCTATTTCGATAGTGAGGAGGAGCATGTGGGTCACTTGAGGGTAGTGTTGCAAATCTTGAGGGAGGAGAAGTTGTATGCCAAATATGAAAAGTGTGAGGTTTGGTTGAAAGAGGTTGTCTTCCTAGGTCATGTGGTGTCAAGTGATGGTATTAAGGTGGATCCTAAGAAGATAGAGGTGATTAGAAGTTGGCCTAGACCTTTGACTCCCTCAGATATTAGAGGTTTCTTGGGTCTAGCGGGCTACTACCTGAGATTTGTGAATGGGTTCTCCTCAATCGCTTCTCTTATGACTAAGTTGACTCAAAAGAAAGAAAAATTTGTGTGACCGATGAGTGTGAAAAGACTTTTCAAACTTTGAAGGATAAGCTTGTTTCCGCTTCTATTTTGTCTCTTCCGGAAGGGTTGGAGGGGTTTATTATGTATTGTGATGCTTCTAGAATTGGTTTGGTGTGTGTTGATGTGCTGTCAAAGTACAACATATTTTGATGCCTAAAACTAGGAATTCTGTGAGTTCTCAATATGACTTTTTATGGTTTTTATGTATTTTTGTGTTGTTATTGAAGAAAAAGTAGGTTGGTATGATTTTGAGAGAAAGTTGAAGATTTTTGCTGAAGTGCAGGACATACGAGCCTTTCTACGAGTCATAGCCCAAGCTATTAGTCGTAGGGTGATCTCGTAAAGAAATAGAGAGCAAAAATTAGAAATCTGCTAAGTGGAGGTCATCCCTATGAGGCCACTCTACGAGTCGTAGGTCTTACTACGACTCGTATTGGTGGACTTGTAGCAAGAAACAGAAAGACCAAAATTTAGGACCACAAATTGAAGGCCCAGACTAGAGAGAAGCACATGATTCGTAGCCCAAACAATGACTCGTATCCGTGGGTCGTAAATTCAAGTCCAAAATGCAAAGTGCCTGATATGAGACCTCGTCTACGACTCGTAGGTCACTCTACGAGTTGTACCTGTGCGATATACCTGCTGCCAACTGTCTTTTCGGTATAAATTTAAGTTTGTAAATTCTATAAATAATTTATGTTACGGTTTAGAAAGGGGGATCCCAGACTTGAATCTTTAAAAAAAGAATTTGAATATTCTCTCTAGAAATTTTAGGGTTTTAATATAGAATCTCATTTTCAATTGGAAAACCCACTTTTGGGGATTGCAAATCTTACATTGTATTCACTCTCCATCTATTAAAAATTTTGGTATGCAACTTGTGGTGGTATTATTTTTCGCTGTTTTGGGTAAAATTTTCAACTATGTCTTTTATTTGTATTCTTGTTGGTTTTGCCTTAGCGATGAGTAGCTAAGCTCCCATAACTTAGGGTTGTGGGAACTATGGGTAGACGACTTGAGATAACCTAGATTAATTGCATTTCTATGATTGGGCTTTTGCATAAATTGTCTATCTCCTTTCATTTTGATTGTTGTTTGGTGATGGCCAACACCAAACCCCACCTACTATCACGATCCTGACTAAGGTAGTGACAAATAGGAAAAGGGAAGTAGATGATATAATTTGATTGATGTATTCTCGTTTAATCAACCAAACTGACTAAGGGGAAGTTGACTGGGAGGATAGCTGACAGGTAGTTGGCACATCATGGTTGCCGACCAAGCTCCATGGTGAAATCCGACCTTCACCTTCACAAGAGGGATGGAAGAACCTAAGTTACCATCCTGCATGTAAATTTCCAATTATAGTTATGTTGCCTAGGGTAATCGAGTTAATGAATCATAGGGAACACAATTCCCATGTTTTCACTAAATTTAAGTGTCTTCCTGTATAGTTAGTTTAGTTTTTATTTTTATTCTTGAATTACAAAGAATCCCCCCTCTCTTTTAGAGATATTAGTAATCAATGCTCGAAATTATTGGTAGTGGATCTCTATAGTCAAGCCCCGTATTCCCTGTGGATTTGACCCTAACCTCTAGTTATGTTAATTGCTGACAACAATCGCGTTCTTATTGGAGCATGAACATCATAAAAAATTATGGGCCATTGTCGAGGAATACAACTAGGTTTTGACTTGATTTCACTATTAATTAGTTCAAGTATTAATTTCTAGACTCTCTTATCTTTTACTTTTATTTTTCTTTTTTGTTGTTAATTTGATTTGCAGGGTGTACGAGGTTGTATGCCCAACACAAGTTGCTAAGGCAATCCCTTAACTCTGATCAATTTGGAGATCTATTGACTATTTAGAAGAATGGCTTAGGTGAATGACGATATCATGGTTGAGGAAGAAATGAATATGAATGATGATACGGGAAGAGAGGAGAATCCACCCCCGAGGGATGATAGGTCATAACTTAGGGATTTCAACGAGAATGCTTATGGTTGGAACCAATATCGCTTGAACCCTATGGCCATGGATGTTACTGGTGCTATAGTATTTCCTCCCCTACCGGCAGACGCTAAGTTCACTTTATCGAGTGGGTTACTCCAAATTCTCCAAAATCGTGGTTTGTTTATGGGCCTACCTTCAGAGGATCCCCACTATCATCTTTACAATGTCATCTTGGACTTTAAAAGTGTCATGGGAACACAAAACCTTTCTCTTAATACCATTGGTTTGTGAGTGTTTCCCTTGTCACTAACAAGTAATATAGCTGAGTGGTTGTTAGATCTTCCTTTGGGTGCAATAACAAGTTGGGTAGAGCTTCAGAGAGTGTTTCTGGAGAGATATTTCCCAAGATCAAAGAAACTAAAGCTCAAAGATCAAATAAACAATTTTGAGAAATTGTTGGGTGACTCTATTAGTACCATATAGGAGAGATTCACCAAATGTTTGAGGATGGTCCCTGATCATAAAATTATTGATGATGCCTTGGTTGAGATTTTCTACCTGGAGCTTGACGAGAATAGTCAAGCTTGTGCCGATATAATCATGGGAGGCATGTTTCTTTACCAACCTTTTGCATTGATAGCCGCGAGGATGGAGCAAGTGGTTAAAACCAATAGAGCATGGGGTCAAAAAGAGCGAGGTGCAATAAAAACGTCTTGTGCAGTCACCACCAAAAATGAGCAAGCAAAAGTCAATGAAGAGATCATTGAGCAACTTTTCTCAATTTCGCACGAGCATGGACTTGGTCTTAAAACAAAACCAAGTAAGTGCTCAAGCGATAACTCACCAACCCCCAAAGACTACTGTGTATGAACATCGTTCTTTGATGAAGATGCTTGTTTCTGAGCTACCAAGCGGCGAGATTATGGAATAATCCCCAAGGGTCCAACTCAGACTATTGGAGGCAAGGTTCCGGGAATCAAAGTCAGAACTACAATCGTGATGGTGCTTATAGAGATAACCAAGGTGGCTACTATGAAAGAGAGAGAGTGTCGGATGCCGAATGGGGTAGAAGTGATGGTTATTAGAATGGTCATTATGTGCCACCTCACGACCGTGATTCATGCCAAATACTTCAAGGCTTTAAGAGATGTTCGACAAGTTGTTGAAAAGAGCCAACCACCAAGATGAGACCTTGAAGGGAATGAAATCGGACATTTCAAGCATAAACCAAAAGATAGAGTCTCACTCAGTGGCGATTAAACAATTAGAAAAACAAGTTGGGCAAGTCTCTTCACAATTGAACTAATGCCAAAAGGGCACTTTACCAAGCAATATGGTTCAAAATCCAAAGAATGATGGGCATTCATGGGAGTCATGACTCAGAGTGGCAAGAGCATCGTCGATCCCTCTATGTCAGTGGTTAAGGGTGAAAGCCATAATGAGAGTGTCAATGAAGAAACCACAGTCCGTAGTATGAAAGAGCAACCAAAGAAATATAAGACCTTTCAAAGGCGGGCTCCGCTTTTCCCCCAAAGGCTTGGAAAAGGAAAAGAGAAAGCTAAGTTTGACCAGGTTTTGGCAATGCTTAGGAAATTGTCAATGGATATTCCTTTGGTTGAAGCTCTTGAGAAGATATCTGGATATGCTAAATGGATGAAGGATCTAGTCAGAAAGAAGCAAAAAATTAGCCAGGACTCTATCAAAATTTTCAACATTGTAGTGCTATCACCACAAAATCTTTGGTACAGAAATGTGAAGATCCAGGTGCATTCACTATACCATGCACTATTGGAAAACTTGCATTTTCCAAAGCAAAATATGATTTGGGAGCCATAATTAACCTAATGCCTCTTGCCATATTCAGAAGGCTCGGTTTGGGCACCCTAGTCTCTACAAAGATGCGATTGCTAATGGCAGACAGAATAATCAAAAAGCTTGTGAGGATACTTTATGATGTGTTGGTCAAGGTATATAAATTTATATATCCCGCTGATTTTGTTATACTTGACTGTGACGTTGATTTTGCAGTTCCTATCATCTTGAGGAGGCCTTTCTTAGCCATAGGTCGCACGTTGGTTGATATGGAAAAGGGTCTTCTTACTTTCAAATTTGGTGAAGATGCAGTTGTGTGTCAAGTTTGCCAACAAGATAGAAAGAGTTATGAGTTTCAGGTCATCTGATTGAAATGAGTGAAGACGATGAAGTGGAGGTCTCGGTTGAGTTGAGACTGGGAGTCAAACCTTTGGCAGCTATGTTAATGAATTTTGATGGTGAAAGCATTCTTGATTATGAGGAGATGGTAAATGCTCTTGGAGTGTCTTTTGGGCCTAGACGACAAGCCAGGTTGGAGTTGGATTTGTGTAACAGGGAAACTCCACCTACGAAGCCTTCCATAGAAGTTCTACCTGAGTTAGAATTGAAGGCACTACCAGAACATCTAAAATATGCATACTTGGGAGAAACCAACATGCTACCAGTCATAATTGCAGCGGAATTAAGTGAAGTCTAAATAGAGACCCTTATCTCCGTTCTCAAGCAATTCAAAAGGGCCATTGGGTGGACAATTGCAGATATCATTGGCATACCTCTAGGGATATGCACTAATAATATACAACTAGTCAAGAATTATAAACTGAGTATCGAACAATAGAGATGGTTAAACCCCTCTCCAATGTAAGAGGTTGTGCAGAAAAAAATCATCAAGTGGTTGGACGCAGGAGTAATCTACCCAATCGCTGATAGTGAATGGGTCAGTCCAGTGTAGTGTGTTCTAAAGAAGAAAGATATCACAATGATACCTAATGCTAAAAATGATTGATTTCTATGCTACCAGTCACCGGATGGAGAGTGTGTATAGATTACAGAAAACTCAATGCTTTCACTAAGAAAGATCATTTTGCTATGCCCTTCATGGATCAAATACTTGACAGACTTGTAGAGAAGGGTTGATACTATTTCCTTAATGGATATTCTGGGTATAATCAAATTTTGATTTCGCCCGAAGATCAAGAGAAGACAACTTTTACATACCCATATGGTACCTTTGCATTTAAGAGAATGCCTTTTATACTATGTAATGCTCTAACAACATTTTAAAGATGCATGATGTCTGTCTTCTTGGACATGGTTGAAAGCACTATTGAGGTGTTCATGGATTATTTTAGTATTGTTGGCCAGTCTTTTGAAGAGTGCTTGCTACATTTGCATGATGTGTTGCAAAGGTGTGTTGAGAGTCACCTGGTGTTGAATTGGGAGAAATGTCACTTTATGGTCAAAGAAGGCATTATGCTTAGTCAAAGAATTTTAGGCAAGGGAATTGAGGTCGACAAAGCAAAAATTGAGGTTATCAAGAAACTGTCCCTACCAATTTCTGTGAAAGGTATCAAAAGTTTTTTGGGCCATGCAGGCTTCTACTGTTGCTTTATAAAGAATTTTTCTAAGATCTCACAACCCTTATGTATGTTGTTGGAGAAAGATGCTAAATTTGTGTTCGACGATGCATGCATGCAAGCCTTCGTAGAATTGAAGAGAAAGTTGACTTTGGCATCTATTATCATGGCTATAGATTGGTCAAACCCTTTGAACTAATGTGTGATGCAAGTAGGGTTTCCATAGGTGTGAGGTTGGGGCATCACAGGGAGAAGAATTTGCATCCCATCTAATATGCTAACAAGGCACTTAATATGGCTCAGAAGAATTATAAAGTTGTGGAAAAGGAATTGCTTGCCCTAGTTTTTGCCTTTGGAAAATTGTGGTCATACTTATTGAGAGCTAAGGTGATAGTGTACATATAACTTGCAACACTCAAATGCCTGATGGCTAAGAAAGATGCAAAATCGAGACTAATCAGATGGGTACTCCTTTTGAAAAAATTCAACTTTGATATGATTTACAGAAAAGGCTCCAAAAATCAGGTAGCTGACCATCTTTCAAGATTAAAAGATGAAGTTATGGTAAGATTAGATAATGGACACAATATCAATGACTCTTTCCCTGATGAAAGGGTATTAGCGGCCTCACATGACCTCATAAACTGGTTCGCTGACTATGTTAATTATTTGGTGAGTGATATAGTGCCACCTGACTTGAATACCCATCAAAATCGCAAATTCATGCACGATGTGAACAAATTATTTTGGGATGAGCTATTTTTATTTCATATTTGTGCTGATAGAATCATCCGTAGATGTGTTTCAGAGGTGGAAATGATGAGCATTCTTGAAGCATGCCACACATCATTGGTGGGTGGACATCATAATGTAGCTCAAACTACTTATAAAGTATTACAATATGGCTACTATTTGTCGTCTATACATCAGGACGCTCATGATTATGTCAAGTCTTGTGACAGATGCCAAAGAGAGGGTGGAGTTTCATGAAGGCCCGAACTTGCTCTTAATCCTATTTTGGTGATCAAGTTGTTTGATGTTTGGGGTATCGATTTCACGGGACCATTTGTTATCTCTCATGGTAATAAATATATCCTAGTTGCAGTTGATTACGTCTCTAAATGGGTAGAGGCCATATCCTTACCAAACAATGAGGGCAAGAGTGTTATCGGGTTCCTCCGAAGAAATATTTTCTCCAGGTTTTGCACACCTCGGGCAATCATCAGTGATGGAGGTTCTCACTTTTGTAACAGATTGTTCAAAGCTCTCCTTGAGAGGTATGGTGTAAAGCACCAGGTGGCAACCCCTTACCATCCCCAAATGAGTGGGAAAGTGGAAGTGTCAAACTAAGAAATAAAGAAAATCTTATCTAAGACTGTGAATGTTAACCGCACTGATTAGTCGAGAAAGTTGGATGATGCCTTGTGGGCCTACCGCACAACCTTCATAACAACAATTAGAATGTCTCCATATTAATTGGTGTTTGGAAAGGCTTGTCACCTACCATTTGAACTTGAAGACAAAGCACTATGGGATCTGAAAAACTAAATCTAGACTGGAATGAAGCAACAACATCTAGACTGATGCAAGTTAATGAACTTGCTGAGTTTAGGCTACGAGCATATGCGATCCCTACCTTATACAAGCAATGAATGAAAATCCAGTATGATCATAGAATCGAGAAGTGCCAGTTTGCTCTGGGAGACATAGTTTTTCTCTAGAACTCTAGGTTAAAGTGATTTCTTGAGAAACTTAGATCTAAGTGGATAGGACCCTTCAGGATGGTGCACATTTTTAGTAATGGAGCCATCGAGCTAGAAAGCAGGGATGGTAAAATCTTCAAGGTCAATGGCCAAAGAGTCAAACTGTACATGGGTGATATAGAAGAAATTAAGATAGTAGAAGATTAGGACCTTGAAGAAGCATGAATACAAAAAGCATCTCATCATGGCGCGAGAATAATCAGGCACTTCTTGGGAGGCAACCCAAGGTATGCCCCTTGTTCCTCTTGTTGTTGATTTTACTTTGAGGACAAAGTATTCTCTTTTACTTGGGGTGTGGGAAGTTATAGATTAAGGTGAATTCTGAGTAGCCTCGAGTCCATAACTTCTCCTATTTTTGATCCCAAAGTTTTCTTGCCGTGTTTCTTTTTCCCTATGGATGTTTTTATTTTCTGTTGAACTGGCTTGTCTAGGTAGTGCAGATAATTTGTAGATACATAGTAGTATTATCTTTTGATGTATACATAGTCTTTAAATTCTTTTTAAATTTTGATGAAAATTCGGTAACCTTAAAATTTTTGAATTGTTGGTTATTGATGCAATCGTGCATATTGATTATCTGTTGATGTTTGTTCTGACAATGAAAAGGTAAGTTGAGGCTTGAAGCATGACCTATGAGTATATACTTAATTGTGTGTGCAATGCCTTGTGTGTTGTGAGCTTATTTTGTCGTATTCATGTATCATGTATGGACTCAGAACTTGCCTTATTACTCTAAGATTGGTTTGATGATGTGGTTGATTTGGAAGGGATCTTAGGCCTTTGTTCTTTTAGTAAAGTCCACTTTTGCCTAAATAACCCATCAAATATGATAGTTTATCCCTTATTCTGATTTTTTGATCTTTTCAGGTACCCTTTTTTTCTTGAGACCTAGCCGGCCTAGCCTTGTTTTACGAAATACCTTGATATCGGCCCTGGTCTATCCTTGAACATATAAACCTTGATTGAGGCTAAAAGCCTAAGTTGAGGGTGACTACAAATACTAGCCTTGGTTTAGGGAATAGATATTGTGTACTTCATCTCAAGCTAAAAGCCTAAGTTGAGGGTGACCCTTATTGTGGTAAAGTAATGAAAATGAGGTGGTTAATTGGGAAAGAAAGAAATAAATGAGGAAGTCATGTGTCAGGTAAAATAAAAGCAAAAAAAAGTTGCCTTGGATTGAAGGAGAATGCAAAAATGAGTTTAAGTTTGAGGCACAGTTGAAAAAGAGAAAGTAAACACCTGGGAAAAGCTTGGAAAGGAAGAATAAGGATGGATTTAATGAAAATAGTTGAGTTATGGAGGTAAGAGTGGTAAAAAACATGGTTCAAGGATAGCTTTTAGTCACCACTTGCCTAAAATGCCAAACCAAAGCCCCGTGAGCCTACGTTATAAGCCATTAGGTCCTAAAGTGATCCAAATCCACTTTGTCATCAATCTAGAATTGAGTATAAAGGCAAGCCTATGGTATTAGTCATTTTGCATGAATTTCATTTGTGAGAGTGCGAGTGCTTGCATAGTCCCTGCTTTTTAATGCACTTCGAGTGAGAAAGAGAAACTTCTTTTCTGTGAGGGAATTTGCGCTGCATAATTGTCATATGACTAACCCAGTGATTGTGGAAGGTTGATACTCCTTCACTTGTCATAGTTGGATTATCGGATACATCTTTGTGTTTTGGTTTACTGAGTAGCTTTGCAATCTGGATTTGAAAATGAGAGTTGGGTACTGGAATTAGAGTAATGATGTATATGCCATTAGAGTAGCTACCATGTGTTTCTCATTGTCTACTTAGATTGAGTTGTCGCTTGAGGAGAAGCAATAGTTCTAAGTTGAGGGTATTGATGTGCTATCAAAATACAACATATTTGATGCCTAAAACAAGGAATTCTGTGATTTATCAATGTGTCTTTTTATGGTTTTTATGTGTTTTTGTGTTGTTATTGCAGAAAAGATAGGTTGGCATGATTTTGAGAGAAAGTTGCAGATTTTTGCTGAAGTGCAGGACATACGAGCCTTACTATGAGTTGTAGGGTGATCTCGTAGAAAGAAACAGAGAGCAAAAATAAAAAATTTGCTAAGTGGAGGTCAGCCCTACGAGGCCACTTTACGAGTCGTGGGTCTAACTACGACTCATACTGGTGGACTCATAGAAAGAAACAGAGAGCCAAAATTTTGGACCACAAACTGAAGGCCTAGACTACAAGAGGAGTATACGAGTCATAGCCCGAATAACATCTCGTACCAGTAGGTCATAATAGTCAAGTCCAAAATGCAAAGTGCCTGATATGTGACCTCGACTACAACTCGTAGGTCACCTTACGAGTCATACACGTACGACGTACCTGCTGCCAACTGTCTTTTTGTATAATTTTTAGGGTTAAGTTTGTAAATACTATAAATACTTTATGTTAGGGTTTACAAAAGGGGATCCAAGACTTGAATCTTTAAAAAGAGACTTTGAAGATTCTCTCTATAAATTTTAGAGTTCTAGTGTAGAATCTCATTTTCAATTGGAAAATCCACTTTTGGGGATTGCAAACATTACATTGTATTCACTCTCCATCTATCAAAGCTTATGGTTGTATTGTTCTTCATTGTTTTGGGTAAAATTCTCAACTATGTCTTTTATTTGCATTCTTGTTGGTTTTTCCTTAGCGATGAGTAGCTAAGCTCCCACAATTTGGGGTTGTGGGAACCATGGGTAATTGACTTGAGATAACCTAGATAAATTGCATTTCTTTGATTGGGGTTTTGTATGTATTGTCTATGTCCCTTCATTTTGATTGTTGCTTGGTGGTCAGGCCAACACCAAACCCCGCCTACTATCACAATCTCAACCAAGGCAGTGACAAATAGGAAAAGAGAAGTAGACAACATAATTCGATTGATGTGTTCTCATCTAATCAACCAAACCTGACCAAGAGGAGGTTGATGAGGACAATAAGTAACAGTTATTTGGCACACCATGGTAGGCGACCAAGCGCCATGGTGAAATTCGACCTTCATCTTCACAAGAGGGATCGAAGAACCTAAGTTACCATCCTGCATGCAAATTTCCAATTATATTTATGTTGTCTAGGGTAATCGAGTCAACGAATCATGGGGAACACAATTCCCAAGTTGTCCCTAAATTTGAGTATATTCTTGTATTGTTAGTTTTGTTTTTATTTTTATTCTTAAATTACAAAGAACTCCCCCCCCATTTAGAGATTTTAGTAATTGATGCTCAAAATGATTGGTAGTGGATCTCTATAGTCAAGCCCCATATTCCCTATGGATTCGACCCTAACCTCTAGTTAGGTTAATTGCTAACAGCGACCGCTTTCTTATTGGAGCGTGAACATCATCATATGTCTTGATGCAAAATGGTAAGGAAATAGCTTATGCCTCTAGACAAATTAAAGTGAATGAAAAGAACTACCCTACCCATGATCTTAAATTGGCCATCGTGGTATTTCCTTTGAAAAGTTTTGCATCATTACTTGTATAGGGTTCATGTTGATGTTTTTACCGATCATAAGAGTCTCCAATATGTGTTCACTCAAAAAGAGCTCAACTTGAGACAAAGAAGATGGTTAGAGCTCTTTAAAGATTATGATATGAGTGTGCACTATCACCTCAGTAAGGCTAATATTGTGGCCGATGCTTTGAGTAGGGTGTCAATGGCTAGCCTAGCTCATGTTGACGATAGTGGCAAGGAGGTGGCTAGGGAGGTCATTGGTTGGCTAGGTTGGGGGCTAGGTTGGACGAGGTGGATAATGGTGGTATAGTGGTTATTGATGGCTCTAGATCTTCATTAATTGAGGAGGTGAAGGTGAAACAGGATCTTGACCCCTCCTTGCTTGAATTAAAGGCCTTGGTGAGAGATGGTAGAGTAGAGATTTTCTCCCAAGGGGGAGATAGTGCTCTTAGGTTCCAAGGTAGGTTGTCTGTGCTTGATGTTAATGACTTAAGAAAGATGGTTTTAGATGAGGCTCATAATTCGTCCTATTCTATTCACCCCAGTTCTACAAAGATGTGTAGAGATTTGACAAAGGTGTATTGGTGGGGTGGTATGAAGAAAGATATTGCTAAGTTTGTATCCAGCTGTCACAATTGCGAACAAGTAAAAGCCGAACATCAAAGGCCGGGTAGACTAGCCCAAGATGTAGAGATTCTTGCTTAAAAGCAGGAGGAAATCAATATAGATTTTGTGGTTGGGTTGTCTAAGTCTAGAAAGCATTTTGATTCTATTTGGGTTTTGGTTGATAGAATGACAAAGTCGGCTCACTTCCTACCAGTTAAGACTACTTATGGTGCTAGAGATTATGCCAAATTGTACATTCATGAGTTGGTTAGATTGCATGGGGTACCTTTGTCTATCATTTCGGATCGTAGTGCTCAATTCACTTCTCACTTTTGGAGGTCCTTCCAAAGAGGTCTTGGTACCAAGGTTAAGCTTAATACGACCTTTCACCCTCAAACGGATGGCCAAGTCCAAAAAACTATCCAAACTTTTGAGGATATTCTTAGAGCTTGTGTTTTAGAGTTTCAGGGTAGTTGGTATGAACATCTTTCACTAATTGTGTTTGCTTACAATAATAGTTATCATTCAAGCATTGGTAATGGCTCCTTTCGAGGCTCTTTATGGAAGGCGTTGTAGGTCCCCGGTTGGATGTTTTGAGGTGGGAGAGATGGCCTTGTTAGGTTTGGATTTGGTTATGGAGGCCATGGAGAAGGTGAGGTTGATTAAGGAGAGATTGAAAGAAACCCAAAGTAGACAAAAGTCCTATTCCAATGTGATGAGGAGGGATCTTGAATTCAAAGTGGGTGAGTGGGTCTATTTGAAGGTCTCACTCATGAAGTGTGTGGTCCAATTTGGAAGAAAGGGTAAGTTGAGTCCAAGATTTTTGGAACCGCATAGGATGTTGAGGAGAATTGGTAAGGTGGCCTATGAGTTGGAGTTGCCCAATGACATGAATATGGTTCATCCAGTCTTCCATGTGTCTATGTTGAGGAAGTGTGTGGGTGACCCAAGTGCTATTGTGCCTTTAGATGTTGTGTGTGTTGTTGATGACAATTTGACATATGAAGAGGTTCCGGTAGAAATTCTGGATAGGCAAGTAAAAAGGTTGAAGATTAAGGATGTAGCTCCGTTAAGGTCCTTTGGAGGAATCAACAAGTTGAAAGTGCCACATGGGAAGCCGAGGCGGACATGCAAAAGCAATATGTCTATCTCTTCCACTCTTCTCAAGCCTAAGGTACTAATCTAAGTCCCCTATATGATTTAAGTCTTAAGTTTTGACCCTCATGTCATTTTTATGCATTCATGTTTATGTTGACAAGTTTATGGTGATTTCAATGTTCATGTTGAACCTTTTTGAAAATAATGTTTAAGTGCATTTGTTGCATCCATGTTGGGCTGAAATCTTCATGATTACTTCTCTTATGCATGTTTCTTTGACATTCAGGGACGAATATTCCCAAGGGGGAGATATAGTTAGACCCCGTAACTCTATGCTCTTATGTACTAATGTTTCAAGCCTCACTGGCTTAGGTTGGGAGTATATTAGGGTTGCAGGAGACTTCTAGCACTTAGACGAGTTAGAGACTTCCCTATGAATTGAGTTTTGGGTGTTGGTTTGTGCAAGGGACAACTTTGAACGAGCATAAACATTAGCACACAAAGAACTGGATGACCCACAACATGTCAAATGAAAGCCCTTTGAGTTAGTTTTCGAACGCTCTAGGTTTCACCTCATTCTAAGCTTGGATAAAGGAGTTATGCCTATTTTCGTGAAGCCCTATAGTGTAGAGTTGCCACACGGGCACACAAACGGGCCGTGTGGCATCGCACGGCTTGTGAGGCTACCTTGGAGCCTAAAATGGCCACTTTGTAGCCAATGCATGTGCCATGACAGCCCACACAAGCCATGTGGTATGGCACGGGCCGTGAGGCCCTCCGTGAGGCTTCCGGAGCGAAAATTTTTCTAAGTATAAAATTACCGTTGTCACGACCCAAGCCTAGGGTCTGACGTGACACAACAAATAGGGAACCCGAAGGGACCCCAAACAAGCCTCTTAACATATCTTTACACATCATTGGTCGTGGAAGCAATTAAACAACATAATAAGAGTAGAAATAATGGAAAAAGGGCTAAAGGAATACTTTCATAACATAAACATCAAGAAAAGAGAGCCAAGGCTCAGTATATAACATGTCCAACAACACCTCTACTACATAGATAAGAGCAAGGACCAAGACAAGCAACCGGGATCACCCTCATAATCAATATATACATAAAAGAAAGATAGTCTTAGAACATAACATGAGGTCATAGACAATGTCTCCGGAATGGAGGACTCACTAACTAGCTTGAGAGAAATCGTACTAGCCACGTGGAGGAAGATGCTCAAGTGAGGCTCCAGTTCCTACATGGTGACATCATGTAGGCATAGAATATGCGTTAGTGTGTTTGAATTTACTATGTATGAAGGATTCAATGCAAGAAGAGATAAGCAACATAATCGAAATGCATAAGCATAGGCAATGAGTAGCATGTAACAACGTGGTCTGCATGGAAAATGCTTGAAGTAAAATCATACTTATAAAGAACATAATACATGTGTAAGGTGAGACTATTATTAGTGAATATCTAAGGCCTACCACCTCCTTGGAGAGGCGAATGAGGTACAAACCCCTCAATGTGGTTAATGAGGTACAAGTCCCTCAACATAGTTGATGAGGTACAAACCACTCAACATGGTTGATGAGATACAAACCCTCCAACGTGGTTGATGAGGTACGAGCCCCTCGACATGGTTGCGCGGGCCTACCACTCGACGAGCAAAGCGATCGAGGTACAAACCCCTCAACATGGTTACCCGAGCCTATAAGCTCCCTAGTGAGACTTGGTCAATTCCCAACACTATAGAGATAATATCAGATACATACATTCCTTTCATCATCATATAGTAATTCAACTTATAAGACATGCATTGGGCCTTCAATTCCTCAAGAAATCATAACAGGACATTTTGTCAAACACTTGGCGGGTGTGTAGTACCATACAATTCAAGAGTGGAATCATGATAGAAAATTCAATGTAAAACTGTCAATAGATACATGGTAACACCCTCAAATAATATACATCAAAATCCTTCATCAAATTTCACAATAGATCTTAGATTCATAGCTCAAAACATGTTAAAACAATCACAATTTCATGAAACCCAAACATAGTGTGCAGTAAAATGCATAATAAATAAGATCCATGAGTAAATAAACTTTAAATCATGTAATTTTAGGTAAAAGGAAGCTTGGGAATCATGGTTAAAAGGAACCCATGAATGAAACCCACATACCTTAGCTTTGGAGAATTTCTCGAAGAAGATTTGAAATAGAGACTTGAAGCTTGAATGAGAACCTTAAGATCCAGATGAGTTTTGGGACTTGGAATTTGGGACGAAATATTGTCTAAGTGTTTGAGAGGGTTTTGAGGAATGTCTTAAATGATATGAAGGTGAAATATGGCTAAGTATAAGCATTTTCACGCATGGGAACACTTATGCCCAAGACCTAAAGGCCTTGGACTGGACAAGAAAACTGGCAGCCAAAATACACTATAGGGCGACCTTGGCTCATCGTGCCAGGGGCGTGGATGCTTTCGAGAAATTGCATTTTTGTAATTTTTAAATTTTGCTACGGTTACTCCTAAATCGGGGTTATACCCATTCCCCACTCAATTTGTCCCCCTAGATAAGAATATGAAGTTAGATTTTTGATATCACGCATGGATTTTGAGATATATGAAAGTTACAATTTCGGGTATTTTCGAGGCACATTTTCACGCACTTTTTGGTGTCGTTTCAATATCTACCCCTTTGGAACATTCGTCCCTGAATGTCAAAGAAAGGTATATGAGAGACGTAAATATGACAATATTAGACCACATAAGGATGTGACAATGCACTTAAACATTATTTCAGAAATCTCAACATAAGTGTAAAATCATCATGAACTTGTCAATTTAAACATGAATGTATGCAAATGTTATGGGCCGAACTTAGACTTGAAATCACATAGGCTACTTAGAGTTAGTACCTTAGGCTTGATTAGATGGAATAGATAAGGATATTGCTTTTGTATGTCTGCTTCGGCCTCCCAAGTAGCACTTTCAACTTGTTGGTTTCTCCAAAGTACCTTAACAGAAGCCACATCCTTGTTCCTCAACCTCTCCACTTGTCCATCCAAAATCTGAACTGGAACCTCTTCATAGGTCAAGTTGTGTTCAACAACACCCATAACATCAAGAGGCTCAATAGCATTAGGGTCTCCCATACATTTTCTCAATATGGATACAAGAAATACCAGAAGAACAAATCCATCTCACTAGGCATTTCTAACTCCTAAGCTACCTTGCCAATTCTCCTCATTACCCTATAAGGACCCACATATCTTCGACTCAACTTTTCCTTCTTACCAAAATGAACTACACCCTTCTCGGGTAACACCTTCAAATAAACCCAATCACCAACTTTGAATTCAAGATCCCTTCTCCTCACATCGGCATAGGACTTTTGACAACTTTGGGCCGTCTTCAACCTTTCTCTAATCATCCTAACCTTCTCAAGAGCCCCCATAACCAGATCTTGTCCCAACAAAGCCACCTCTCCAACCTCAAACCACCAAACCGGTAATCTACAAAACCTACCATAGAAAGCCTCAAAAGGAGCCATACCGATGGTAGAATGATAACTATTGTTATAGGCAAATTCAATCAATGGAATATGATCGTCCTAACTACCCTTAAGCTCCAATACACAAGCCCTAAGCATATTCTCAACTGTTTGGATAGTTCTTTTGGCTTGGCTATTTGTTTGAGGGTGAAAGGCCATACTATGTTTTACTCTTGTACCAAGACCCCTATGAAAAGACCTCCAAAAATGTGAAGTAAATTGAGAACCATGATCTGATATAATGGATGAAGGAACCCTATGGTCATGAATGTACACCCTAGCATAATCTTCAACCCCATATATGGTCTTAACCGGTAGAAAGTGAGCTAATTTTCTCATCCTATCAACCATAACCTAAATGGAATCAAAACCCTTTCTAGTCTTGGGCAACCCAACCACAAAATCTATATTAATCTCCTCCACTTCCAAGTAGGAATTTCCATATCTTGTGCTAGGCCACCAGACCTTTGGTAATCGTCTTTGACTTGTTAATAACTATGACAACTGGAAACAAATTTGGTAATGTTCCTCTTCATACCGCCCCACCAACACAAATCCCTCAAGTCTCTATACATTTTGGTAGAATCGGGGTGAATAGAATAAGAAGAATTATGGGCCTCATCAGGGATTTTCTACCTCAAGCCATCAACACAACACACAACCTACCTTGGTACCTAAGGGCACCATCTCCCCCTTGGGAGAAAACCTCTACCTTGCCATCTTTCACCAATGCCTTCAATTCTAACAAAATGGGGTCAAGATCTTGCTTAGATTTCACCTCCTCAACCAATGAAGATTTAGAACCATCATCAACAACAACACCACTATTATCAACCTCTTCCGACCTAACTTCCCATCTAGCTAACCAATGACCTCTCTACCCACCCCTTTGCCACCATCATCAACATGTGCTAGGCTACCCATGAACACCCTACTCAAAGCATCAACCACTACATTAGCCTTACCGAGATGATAATGCACGCTCATATCATAGTATTTAAGAAGTTCTCTCCACCTTATTTGTCTCAAGTAGAGATCTTTTTGAGTGAAGACATATTGGAGACTCTTATGACCGGTAAACACATCAACATGAACCCCATACAAGTAATGATTCCAAATTTTCAAAGCAAAAACCATGGCGGCTAATTCAAGATCATGAGTAGGATAATTCTTTTTATGCACTTTGAGTTTCCTAGAAACATAGGCTATCACCTCACCATTTTGCATCAGCACACAACCCAAGCCAATCAGGGAGGCATCACATTACAGCAAAAACCCTTCCAACACTTCCGGTAGAGATAAGACAGGAGCAGAGACAAGCTTATCCTTTAAAATTTGGAAACTCTTTTCACACTTATCGGACCATAAAAATTTGGCTTTCTTTTGAGTCAACTTGGTCATAGAAGAAGCAATAGAAGAGAACCCATTCACAAACCTTCGATAGTAACTCGCTAAGCCCAAAGAGCTCCTAATATCTGATGGGGTCAATGGAATAGGCCAATTTCTAGTCACATCCGTCATTTTAGGATCTACCTTAATACCATCCCCCGACACCACATGACCTAGGAAGGAAACCTCTTTTTACCAAAATTCACATTTTTCGTATTTGGCATACAACTTATCTTCCCTCAATAGCACTACCCTCAAATGGCCCATATGCTCCTCTTCACTCTATGAATAGATCAAAACATCATCAATGAAGACCACAACAAACGAGTCAAGGAATGGTTTGAAGACCCTATTCATAAGATCCATGAAGATAGTCGGTGCAATGGTCAACCCAAAAAGACATCACAACAAACTCATAGTGCCCATACCTAGTTCGGAAGGCCATCTTGGGAATATTACACTCCCTCATCTTCATTTGATGGTACCCAAAAGGAAGATCAATCTTAGAGAAGTGACTAGCCCCTTGCAATTTCTCAAGCAAATCATCTATCCTTGGAAGAGGATACTTATTCTTTATTGTGACCCTATAAAGTTGCCGCTAAAGGACCCATCCTTTTTCTTCACAAACAACACGGGTACACCCCAAGGTAATTGGCTAGACCTAATAAAACCCTTCTCCAACAAATCCATCAATTGCTCCTTCAACTCCTGTAACTCCGTCGCAGCTATATGGTAAGGGGGAATAGAAATGGTTTGAGTATCGGGAAGGAGGTCTATAACAAAATCAATTTCACTTTCGGGAGGAACACCGGGAAGGTCATTTGGAAAGACATCAAGGAACTCATTTCCAATCGGAACCGGCTCTATGGGAAGGACCTTGTACTCCACATCCCTAACTGTCACAAGATGATAGAGACACCCCTTAGAGATCAACTTATGAGCTTTAATGCAAGAGATTGAACCTGCCCTTGACCACCATATCATGACTCTCCCACTCAAGAATGGGCTCATTTAGGAATTGAAATTTGACCCTATGACTTCTACAATCAATAGAGGCATGGTATGCATGCAACCGATCCATCCCAAATATGATATCAAAATCAATCATATCCAACTCAACAAGATCATAAGGAAATATTTTATGCAAGATGCAAGTGGGACAATTTCTATAGACCTTTCTAGCAATAATAGATGCACCAATAAGAGTAGACACCTCATTTGACTCATACAACAATTTGGGCTCAACATGAAACTTTTTGGCAACAAAGGGGGTAACAAAAGAAAGAATGGCACCCGGATCAATCAATACATACACATCAAAGTCAAAGACTTTTAACATACTAGTGACAACATTGGGAAACTCCTCAACCCCTTGCCTTCCTTGGAGTGCATAGAATTAATTGTTCCTTGGGGCACCCCCTTATTCACCACCTCTCTCAAAAAGAACCGCATTTGGACCTTGTGGATGAACCTCCTTACCCTTGTTGCGATTTCAAGGTCAATCTATCACTTTATGCGCAACTTCCCCACAACCATAACAAGCATTAGTATCCCTTAAGCACATACCACTATGACCCCTACCATATTTTGGACACCCAACATTAGGAACCACACCCCCAACACCTTGGGTCCTTGGAAAGTCATTGACAACCCTCTTTTTAAATGCATGAGAAGACCCTTGGCCTTGATGGAACCGGCCACCCTTCCGGCTTTGGAACTTTCCCTTAAAATGGGCCCTCTTGGCCTCATGACCCCTTCTCTTCCTTAACTTATCCTCCTCTATTTGTTCAGCATAGGTCATCAAACGGGACAAATCCATGTCACCAATCAACATCGTGCACCGACATTCCTCACTCACCAAATTGGATACACCCATCACGAACTTGTTCATTCTAGACCTTGGGTCGGCAACCAAGTGGGGAGCATATTTAGAGAGTTGATTGAACTTAAGGGCATACTCCCTCACACTCAAAGTCCCTTGTCTCAAATTCATAAACTCCACCAATATGGCTTCCTTAAGATCAAGAGGGAAGAATCGATTAAGAAAAGCTGCCTTAAACTCCTCCCAAAGCACCACATTATTGATTCTCTTCTCGTCCTTCCATTGATTAAACCATATTTATGCCACCCCCTTGAGTTGGTAATCCGCCAACTCCGCTTCTCTTCCGATCTAACACCCATAATAGCCAAAACCTTGTAGACCTCATCAATGAACTCTTGAGGGTCCTTATCCACATTTGACCCATAGAATTCCGGGGGATTCATCCTCATGAAGTCTCTCACCCAAGATATTGATGTAGGAGCGTGATAGGCTTGGGCCCCTTGGTTGGCTTGGTCAGCTACAACTTGCGCTAGCAAAGTGAGAGCATCTCGAACCTCACTATGAGTCGGTTATTCCTCGGGAGTGTGGGCTCTCCTTCCTCTTATGGTAGGCATGATCTAGCATAGCAAAGAACAATTGTTGGGGGGGAGGAACCTTACTTTAACTCTATAGCATGACATAGAATATGAGGATGGGAAACATTTTCGAAACGCCTCATAGCCTCTTGCTTATAGTTGTGGTGCATTACACAACCATGAACAAGACTCTAATTGATGTAGTGTGTTGGATGTCGAGGACCATAACAGCCTAGAGCTCTGTTACCAAGTTTGTCACCACCCAAGCCTAGGTCCTAGACATGACACGGCGAATGGTGAACCCAAAGGGACCCCAAACAAGCCTCTTAACATATCTTTACACATCATTGGTTGCGGAAATAATTAAATAACATGATAAGAGTAGAAATGAGGGAAAAGGGCTAAAGGAATACTTTCATAACATAAGCATCAAGACAAGAAAGCCAAGGCTCAGTATATAACATGTCCAACAACACTTCTACTACATAGATAGGAGCGGGGTCCAAGACAAGCAATCAAGCTCACCCTCATAGTCAATATAAAAGAAATATAGTCTTAGAACATGGCATGAGGTCATAGACAATGTCTCCAGAATGGAAGACTCGCTAACTAGCTTGAGAGAAGTCATACTAACCATATGGAGGAAGATGCTCAAGTAGGGCTCCGGTTCCTACATGGTGACATTATGGAGACATAGAGTATGCATTAGTACATTTGAATGCACTAAGTATGAAGGATAAATTGCAACAAGAGATAAGCACATAATTGAAATGTATAAGCAGAGGCAATAAGTAGCATATAACAATATGGTATGCATGGAAAATGCTTAAAGTAAAATCACGCTTATAAAGAACATAATACATGTGTAAGGGGAGACTATTCTTAGTGAAAATCCAAGTTCTACCACCTCCTTGGAAAGGTGAATGAGGTACAAACCCCTCAATGTGGTTGACGAGGTACATGCTTGATGAGGTTCAACCCCCCCCCCATCCACCCCCCAACATGGTTATCAAAGTATAAACTTCTCAACATGGTTACACAAGCCTACCACCTCCCGAGCGAGGGGATGGAGGTACAAACCCCTCAACATGATTATCCAGGCTGACAACCTCCCGAGTGAGGCTTGGTCAATTCCTAATACTACAGAGATAATATCATATACATACATTCCTTTCATCATCATATAGTCATTCAACTCATAAGACATGCATTGGACCTTCA
>JAABOM020000103.1:5960721-5983826 GCA_011800125.2 Solanum clarkiae
GCCATTTTGCTTTATTCCATCATACCCCAAAGCCAAAAAATAGTGAATCTTTGGCTCCATCCGAGATTGATGGAATAAGAGTGTGAGCTACCTGATCTCAGCCTGAAATCCTTGTTAGTATTTTCAGTTATTCCATGCCCTTTATTTTTTCATGTTTTGCTTATACCACCTGAAAAAAGGGCAGTGTATGCAAGAAGATAATAAGTTCTTGTCACTGTATGTTTAATGTCTCGCTTGTCCAGATGGAAAAAATGTCTGTGTATTATTTTACCACACAATATTTGCCTTCCTCTCCAGGTTATAATTCCGCCGGAAGGTTACCTGAAGGCTGTTAGAGATCTATGCTCCAAGTACAATATTTTGATGATTGCTGATGAAATACAAAGTGGCTTGGCACGCTCTGGTCGATTGCTGGCCTGTGACTGGGAAGAAGTTCGCCCAGATGTTGTTGTAAGGATTGTTATCAGTTCTTATAAGAAGACAATTAAATTTGTTTTAACATATGCTACTAGCTTGACTCTTTGTGGTCATGCTCCTAAATTTTGAAAATGTGCTGTGCAGATATTGGGAAAAGCATTAGGTGGTGGAGTCTTGCCTGTGAGCGCTGTGCTTGCGGATAAAGATGTTATGCTTTGCATTCAGGCTGGAGAGCATGGAAGGTTGCAAATTGCTATATGAGAAGTTCTCGTAACTCTTTGTTAATTTATTTGACTTGCAGTTGATTTCAGATAGAGTTTGTTGCTTTGGAAAGAGCATGTTATGGATTCCAAATTTCTTGAGTTCATTTGACTTTCACGATGCTGTTTTTTTAAAAATTATTTTATTATATTATTATTTTATTTTATTTTTTAAATAAATGATGCCTTGCATGTTGGTCAAAAATTTATAAAGTGATGGTGTGCATGTTAATAAAAATGCTTTTAAATTAACGCCTTATGGTGCGTTTATGGCTTGCGAAGGGGATAAAAGAATGGAAAAGATGCTAGAACATGGAGGGGTGGGATTAGTCAATAGTTAAGGCTATCAGGGTAACAATTGCTCGTAATTCTTCTTCGTGAAGTTGTACATGAGAACGATTTTATCCTAATTCTTTTCAACATTGATGTCCAGTTTCTTCCCTATATAGTTATACTAGTAATCGTAGCTAGTCAACACCAGCTAGCAATGTGGACCACCAGCTTTAACCTTCCAATGGCTCTGATTTTAAGGTGACAAGATTTTATAAAACTAAAACTATAATATGTTCCGGTTCTTCTATTTCAGTGGATGTATTTGAAGAAAAAGTATGTTAAATTTGAACTCGTGCTCTGTGTGAAGTTTACCCTTGTGAATTTAAGTTGACTTGAATTGGGATTATAACAGAGATTTTGAACTTGTTATACCCCTACCACAGTTCCTGCAGCCACAGCTGTGTTTTTTTTCCTTATTCTTTACATTAATTTGTCTCTGTTTCATGATACATTTCTTTTTTCATTTCAATCACATCAGCACCTTTGGGGGGAATCCGCTGGCCAGTGCAGTTGCAATTGCATCTTTAGATGTGATTAGAGAGGAAGGACTTGCAGAAAGGTATCAAATTCCTTGCTTCACACCAGATATTTTATTGCATATATTGTATACTGATCTGCCCCTGCCCAAAGGGGTAAGATGTTGTGGAAAGGGTAGGATGTTTCAGAAATCACATCAAACCTAAGATGTTTAGCATGAAATGCTGACCATATGGGATTTTTCTGCTCATAAGTGGGCTATGCTTATGATGTTGGGCTACTTTGATAGTAATTTTGTGTTGTCACGAATCTCTTTTGTATTAATTTACCTGTTAGATGCTGCATTTATATTTCTCGATAATCAGAAATTGTTGATGTCACCATCTGTATAAATGGTGTCTTTGATAATAGATCTGCTCAAATGGGAGAGCAACTTAGACATCTGCTGATAAAGATTCAGCAGCAATTTCCTCATTTCATAAAAGAAGTTCGAGGGAAAGGCCTATTCAATGCTGTGGAGCTTAATAGCAGGTCCTTATTACCTGTGACAGCTTATGACATATGTATGAAACTGAAGGAGAAAGGAATTCTTGCTAAGCCAACTCATGATTCTATAATACGCTTAACACCCCCACTGTCAATGAGGTATGCCGTTTTTCTTAAATCTTATAGTTGCTTCATTTCCCTCCCCCCTTTCTCTTGGAGATATCATATCCATTTCTTGTGAGAAATCTATGGACCTAGCTAGTGATCAGCTAAGAATCAGTAGTATAATTATCTCGTTTATTTTTTCTTTTTTGAGGAGAATGATTCCTTTTATGACTAGTAGACAAATTTTCTTCACCTCCAGTGTTCCCACTTCAACTATCTTTAATAGTGTCTCTACATAGTTAATAATTCTTTTCATCATTCCTTTTTGTTTGAGTAGATAGAAATCTCTCTTCTCAGTTGCATTGAGTTGGAGCTAGCTAACATTATATGATGTAGTTCCAAAGTCTTTCTAATGTCCTTGCATTATCCGTATGTGTGTGTAGAATATTGTGCTATTGGCTTGCTAAAAATTCATATGCTTCTAAAACTGATAGATATAAATTTTTTTGTCAACTGGAAGTAGCATGTTAAATTTGTAGGACCGTGTAGCTATTTCATTTATGACTTATGAGTTATCAAATATGATTAGTCTTTGTTTTTTGCACTTGTATCGTAGAAGATGTTAATTACCTGTTGTTTTCTTTCTTTTCCAGGATAATCGTTATTTTCCTTCTTTTCAATTGGAAGTATTGTAAAATTGTTTAGTTTTTGTCATTCCCTAAGCCAAGGGCCTAGATGCGATACAGCAAACGGGAACCCAAAGGGATCCCAAACAAGCCTCTTAAGCATGTATAGCACATCCTTGGTCTCGCGGAAGCATAACAAAGCAATAAACATATAGCACATTACTTCTAAGGGAAACGGGGTTTTAGACTCACGCTATGGGGATGTTGTAGGGCAGGGGATGAACATGAACCACATAGCAAATAATTTCTAAGGAGCGGGTAAGTATGACTCACGCTATGAAGCAATTAGGGACTTGGGACTTCCATCTCATCAAGCATTTAACATAAAAGGGGAGAATGGGGGGACTAAGGGATGTCTTCATAATACAGAAGCATAAGAATCCAAGCTCAATCATACATAACCACCACAATATCCAACAACACCTCTAATTACGAATAGGACGGGGGCAAGATATCTCCCAGGCTCACCCTCAAACAACAACAACAACATAGCCAGTGGAATCCCACAAGTGGGATTCTAAGGCAGGCATGAAAGTAAGTGGAATCTCGTCCCTGGATATGGAGGACTCACCAAGCAACCTTCAACCGGAACGTCTAGCCGCGCGGAGGAGGAGGATGGTGAGGAGCTCCAGTTCTTACATGGTTAGATCATGCAGGCAAAAAGTATGCGTTAGTAGTTGAAATGTACTAAGTATGCGGGGTGCAAATTCATCAAGAACATAATCATAGGTAATCAAGATGTGTCATCATAAACAATGAATATAGGCTCAATATGTCATGAGAAGCAATTACCTAAAGGAACATGCATGAGAAATCATCAACTCACATGACATCATATACATAGTGGGAAGGGACCATAACCGACATGTAAGACCAAGCGAGCTACTACTTGGAATATCGAAGGAGCAGTCCACTTTGCCAAGGTAGACCTAACACTATCTTTACGGCATGACCTTTTTGGAAAGTGCCACCACCTTACAGCATAACTTTTTTGGTGGGTTTTACATGTTATCCTTACCTTACAGCATAGCCTTTTCGGTAGGTTCAACAAATATCCATACATTACGGCATTGCTTTTTTGGTAGGTATAAGCCCACTTAGGGAATTAATGTCATAAACCTATGGTGACACATAGTTATGGGACCATGGGAGACTACCAATATCCTTTCGATGCTAGGTCACAATCCCACGAAATACTTGAAACATAATCATAGTTATAACATGCATACTCTCAAAATATCGTAGTATCACTCTTGGAGTAGCTCATTAATCATAACCTTTTTTTCTTTTTTATAGGGAACAGACCTATGCCAAAGGTTCCCCACTCCTTTGGACGGTCAGGGGTTGAGCCGCACACCCCTATACATAGAAAAAAGCAAGTACAAAAAGGAGGGGGGCATAAACGTTACCTCCAAACTAAGGTAGTTCATAAATCGGCCAACCTACTAAGATCGTCCATCACTAAACAGAGCAAACTTAGAAAAATACCTATAGAGAGGACTCCTCTCCATACATACCAACTAAGAAAGCATAAAAATAAGGGAGACTCTCCCCTTACAAAGTAAAAGAAGAGACAACCTATATCTAGTCCTAGATAGAGAACCAGAATCATAATAGGCAAAAGAGACCGCCAAGAGAAGTCTTGGTCAAGCAGCCTTGTAGCAGCAACCCACACTAAGGTGGTTCTTTAATGATCTTCAACTTTTTCCTTCTAAAGTTCTTCATTTCCATCATGTCAAGTACGTAATATGCTCTAGCCTCTTTGGGTATCTGCTGGAGATCAAAGTAAACCTGTGGGATGTAATAGAGTGACTAAATTTGGCCATAGTATCTGCAACAAAGTTTGCTTCTCTATAAGTATGTTTACACTGGAAATCTTGAAGCTGAGAAATGTATGCCCATAATCTGGAAAGTGTCTGAGCTATTTTCCAAGGAGGTACTGCCTGATGTGTAACCCATCTGAACACCAACTCAGAGTCCACTTCAAGGATTACTCTATCATACCTCATGTGAATACACCAGGCTATGCCAAATAGAACAGCTTCCATTTCAGCTTGGTTGTTAGATCCCTCACCCAAAGGAGTAGCATAAGCAACAACAGCTGACCCTTCTCATCTCTTGCAATGCCACCACCACCAATAGATCCAGGATTGTTCAGAGAACTTCCATCAGAGTTCAACTTTACCCACTGACTAGGAGGTTTACACCACTGCACAGGAATGATCTTGACCTCATGAACACAATTTTCAGCAAGCAGCACCATTTCCTTCCAGCTGCAGGGCCAGTGTATGTGAGGAAAAGAGGTTTTGAGCAATAGATTAGTGTCTCTGATTATCAAATATTCACCCTAGCCAAACTGGAGAGATTCCCAGCATATTTACCACCACACCTGTTCTTCCACAAGTTCCAACACACAAAAATGGGAACAGAATGCAAAAGAACTCGATGAGCTTCATTTCTAAACTCCACATGCCACCATCTCATAATGAAGTGATGGAATGAGATGTTAGACCAGTTCATCCCACATATGCCAGCAAAAAATTTCCACACATTTGAAGCAAAATCACCAGTGAGGAAACTATGATCAATAGTGTCCACTCCTGGTCTATAGCAACAGAAACATTCCTGAGGATCACATCCAAAACTCACCAGCTTTTCATTTGTTGGCAATTTCCTCCTAATTGCTCTCCATAACAGAAAACTACATTTAAAAGGAATATTCTTTTGCCAAATGCATTTATTCATTTTGGTATGAGGTCTTCTTTCCCTGATTATATTCCAAGCAGAAGCAGTAGAGAAGTTTCCATCAGCATTGAGATTCCACTTAGTTAAATCAGGTCCCCCCCTCCAAGTGTTGTAACTGGATGGCTAAAATAGTAGGTACAAATTCGGGTGGTGCCAGATTAGTGATCAGCTGAACATCCCACTCCCCATCATGCATGAACTGAGAGACAGATGAGTTGTTGAACCTATTACTCACATTGCTATAATTAGCAAGAGGTCCCACCCCTAGCCAATCATCCCACCAAAAAGCACAAGATCCTGAGTTAAGCTTCCATTGAATATGAGGTTCAAGCTGAATTTTGTTCTGCATCATATGCTTCCACACAATAGATTCACCAGTGTCCCATTTCTTGCTCACTGGATTAGACCTCTGACAATATTTTGCTCTCAAGAAGGAACCCCAAAGAGTGGTTTTAGATCTGAAAATCCACCAATGTTTGTATTGAAAGGATTTGCAAACATCAGCAACCTGTCTCACACCAATACCACCCTCCTCATAGGGAAAGCTCAAGTTTTTCCAAGAGGACCAATGATATTTTTTCTTACCCTCAAACCAGCCCCAAAAGAAATCAGCCATTAATCCTTGGATCTGATTGATAGTAGTAGCAGGAGGAGTGATAGCTGACAAAAGATGGATTGGAAGTGATAGCAACACATGCTTGATAAGAGTGGCCTTACCCCCAAAGCTTAGAGTCCTGGACTGCCAGCCAGAAGTTCTGGAGACAATTTTAGAGACCATGTCAGAGAAATAGATAATCCTTTGTCTACCAATATATGTAGGACATCCAAGGTAAGTGAAGGGATCTGATTTCTGCTCAAAACCTGTGATTCTCTGGAACCTTTCAGCAGTGTTTCTGGAAGCACAAGATGAAATAACAAAATAGCTTTTGTTCTTGTTGATGAGCTAACCAGATACATCCTCATATGTGGACAACACACTCATAATCAGTTCTAAGGATCTGCTTCTCCCAGAAGTGAAAATGATAAGTGTCACTGCAAAGCTTAAGTGATTGATCTGAGACCCTCTCTTTTCCATGTAAAAACCACTAAAATTTGGATTCTGATATAGAGCATTCAATAGTCTAGATAGGACCTCAGCACCAATGATAATGAGAGCAGGGGACAAAGGATCACCTTGTTTAAGACCTCTGGTGGAGTGAAGAAATCCATGTCTGGCCCCATTAAAGTTAGGGCTTTACATAATACTTGTCATTGATATCATGCTTATGAGCTCATAGCATACTTGTTAGCCTCTTATTAGTCTCAACATGCTTATCATATATATTTTGCCACAAAGCATTCATGACTTAAGAACTTGGCATGCATCTTAGATCAATTAATGGTGGGTACATGTACACAAGCTTAAAATCGTGCAATTTGTATATAAATGCCATGAGAGGAGTATAATAAAATCCTTAATCATTATTCAAAACAATCAATCATGAGAATACTTAGTTAGAGCACCATCAAACCCTCACATAAAAATCATGGATTTCATGATATTGCATGGCATGACAACATACTGGGATAACCGTCATAAAATACTTCATTTTATCATCATAAGAATGAGTTCATAAAAATCATCATATGTTACCATAACTTGAGAAGAACTACAAAGGAGGATAGGAATGGTTGAGCTTGTGGAGGAAAGGTCTCCACAATCAAAACCCACACACTTTGTTAACTTAATGAAGAGAAAAATCTGATTTGGAAGTGAAGGAACCAAAACCCTAGCTTGTACTCTCCTTGAAGACCTTGAGGAACTTGGGAGGGGTTTGGGACTTACAAGAGTTTTGGAAGTGAAGTAGGAAATGAGAGGAATTAGGGTTAAAAGGGCTGATAAGGGTCCCTTGGAGGCGCAAAACGAAGTAGCGTAAGCATAAATTGCTAAGAAATGACAAAACTGTCCCTTCTTAAAAACTGTCCAGACAGCTCTATGAGACCCCGTTTACTGGCCGTAGATGGGGGTTTCATCTGATAGCTTTCCGGACTTTCAGAGACCCCTTCTCTGATTTACATTCCACGACACAATCTACGACTCATAGAAGGTTTTACAGGTCGTCCGATGAGTCGTAGATTGAACTTCTGAAAGATCCCAAATTTTACCAAGTTTGTCCAGGTTCCACGAAACTACATACAGGCCGTACTCCTTCTACGGCTTGTAAGGACCTCTCGTGAAAGCTGACAGTCAAATTTTTCCAAAGTTTATTTTCTTGCATCTTTCATACTCCTCACAGGTGGGGCCTAACAGTTTTCTTGAAACAAAACAAAATAAGTAACCTTCAACCCCTAATATAACTTTGCTTTCTACTTGAAATTATGAAATGTAAATACTTTCTCAATGTCAACTTATGTCTCAGTGATTTCTCAATTATGTGGTCCACCATGATGGAATTACTTACTTTTGACAATTGACCTTCCATTTTCAGTTGTTATGGAAGTTGTTGATTTTGCATCAGTGGTAAAACTTGAAATAAGAGCTCAAATTATTCATCTGGAAAGTTTCTGCAATTGTTTCCCCAAACAAAATCATCTCATATAACCCAAATCCTATATCTAACTATTAGTAGTCTTCTTATTTTAGCGTGGAAGTTGTAAATTGTACAAAATTATTTCACTCTCCACATTTGGGATGTTTCAAAGTATTATATTCTGTGAAGGTTTTACGGAGGTATTACAACAAGATGGTGGTATTTATGATGGTTGTACACTCATTTGGAATATTTTTAGTTATCCTGTTTTAGTAAGGTAGGTACAAAATGATGCGATTACACTAGTAATGGAGGGAAACTACCCTATTTATGCCTTTTCAGGTAAGTAAAAAGAAAATTATGCAACTATGTGGCTACAAAAATATGTTTGCATGTGCTGCAGAGTCATGTAGTAATTGCTCCTATTGTTGTCAAGTTTAGGATATTTGTTCTCAATTCAGTTGAGATATGCTGTTTTAGTTTCACCCCTTAATGGAACGTCCCAGATGTAAATAACAGCAGTACTAATCATTTGTTGCTCCTCTCACAACTTTCTGCATGATGTAGTCTTTTTTTAACCTCGTTAGTGGTTGCAAATGGATTGTCAAATCTGTACTGTTGTAAGAAGATTTTATGCTGTCTGTTTCAAAATGTTACTCTTTATGCCCTTCTCTATTTAGATAACTCAGAAAGATCATTGGATTTTCTGCTATATAAATACAAATTCAGACATCTATGAAGTTCGGATTGAGTTTAGCTATCCCCAATTCTCCATCACTTGGTGAACAGGAAACCACAAGGCAAATGTACCCCATTTGAAAATTATTATCATCCATTTGGCATTTATTAATTTTTTTTTTGTCTAGATTTAATAGATCTTTATGTAAACTCTCAATATTTACTAGTATGTGTTACACGTGCCTCTTTTCAGAATCTCTTCTTATGACTTAATTAATTTTAGGATTTCTCCAGCAATATTGCACTAATCAAAATCTAACTTTACTTGCTGATGTTGATGCCATTGAAGTGCTGTTGTATGTTCCAATTTTTTTTCAAATTTTAAATTACCTCGAAGAGCATAACAAGTTAAGCCATTGTGGAAAAATGATCAAGAAACATAAAAAGGCAATGCATTTGTGACCATTTGGTATGTCTTGGCACTGCAATCTTTAAATGTGGTTGAGGAACCGCAAGTTAGTCTATCCCATTATTTTACCCTTCATTCAATCCCCAGATCTCTTTAAATAGCTGGTCCTCTTTTTATAGTATTGAGAAAACAGAGCATCTTTCATAAAATACCTAAGGGGATGTTCCTATAGGGAGATAGCAGTAAGCTCGGTTCATTATGTTAACTTTAAGATGTAAATATTAAAGTGTCTGTGAAATTCAAAAAAGAGGAAGAACAGATATTGGGAATTTTGGTTTATTCACTTATTCCCTCAAGTTGATGTGTTTAAATAGCTGGTACAAATAATGTAAATAAGGAAAGAAACTAATAAAATATTGCACAATCTCCTAACTTATTAGGGAATATTCTCATATCTGCACTATCTAAGTATACCATATTTAAATATTCTCATATCTAAACTATCCAATTATATCATAATTAACACTCCCCCTCAAGCTGGAGCGTTTAAGTCATATGCTCCTAGTTTGCCACAAATATAGTCAATTCTAGATCCTTGGAGTGATTGTGAAAATATCCGCCAATTGATTTTGAGTTGACAAAACTCGTGACGATGTATCCAGACTCAATCTTTTCCCGAATGAAGTGACAATCTATCTCAATGTGCTTCGTTCTTTCGTGAAACATGACATTAGAAGCGATATGTAGTGTAGCTTGGTTGTCACAAATCAATGTCATCGGTTCAACTCCTCCTATCTTCATTTCTTGGAGAAGTTGTCTCAACCATATAAGTTCACATGTAGCTAGTGCCATAGCCCGATGCTCTGCCTCTGTGCTTGATCTAGCTACGACAATTTGCTTTTTTTGCTTTTCCAAGATACTAGATTGCCTCCAATTAGAACACAATATCCTGAAGTTGATCGCCTGTCAAAAGGGGATCCTGACCAATCTGCATCAGAATATCCAACAATGTTGGTGTGTCCCTTATCTTCATAAAATAAGCCTTGTCCTGGAGAACCTTTGATATACCGCAGGATGCGAATCACTGCATTACAGTGACTATCACTAGGTGATTGCAAAAACTGGCTAACTAGACTAACAACAAATGAGATATCTGGTCGCATGATTGTGAGATAGTTGAGTTTGCCAACAAGTCTCCGGTATCTGTTGGGATCTTTTAAAGGCTCTCCTTGTCCCGGAATAAGCTTAGCATTTGGATCCATAGGACTGTCCACATGTTTGCGATCCAGCATACAACATCTTCCAAAATGTCTAAGGCATATTTCCTTTGTGTAATAGCAATACCATGGCCAGACTGTGCCACTTCAATGCCTAGCAAGTATTTCAGCTTGCCCAAATCCTTCGTCTGAAAGTGACTTGAGAGGTGTTGTTTGAGTTGAACAATACCTTCATGATCATTTCCTGTGGCAACAATATCAACATAAACAATTAAAAAGATGTGTTTGCTATGAGATGAATGCCTATAGAATACAGAGTGATCAACTTCTGTTCGAATCATTCCAAACTGTTGGATAACTCCTCGAAAACGACCAAACCCATGCTCTGGGAGACTGCTTCTGACCATAAAGAGATCGACAAAGTTTACAAACTACTATAGACTCCCCCTGAGCAACAAACCCTGCTGGTTGCTCCATATATACCTCTTTAGCAAGTTCCCCATGGAGGAATGCATTTTTGATGTCCAACTGAAAAAGGGGCCAATGATTCATTGCTGCCATAGAGATGAGAAGACGGACAGAAGCCATCTTGGCAACTGGTGAGAAATTATCTCCATAACCTTAAACCTGAGTGTATCCCTTAGCAACCAATCTCGCTTTGAGACGATCAATAGCTCCATCCGAACCTACCTTAACTGTGAATACCCAATGACAACCAATTTGTGGTTTTGCCTTCAGGTAAAGGAACAAGCTCCCAAGTACCATTATCATGCAAAGCAGTCATCTCCTCAATCATAGCCTGATGCTAACCTGGATGAACCAGTGCTTCTGCCACAGTTTTGTGAACTTTGATTGTTGATCAGCTAGTAATTAAGACATGATATGAAGGTGACAGACAATCATAACTTATAAATTAGCATAAATGGGAGTTTTATTAGCAGTTCTAGTACCTTTGCAAAGAGCAATGGGAAGATCATCTGATAAGTGCTCGACCGAAGCAGAAGGCAATGTTGGAGCAGGTAACGAGTCACCAGGATTGCTTTGTGTACCTGTATCAAAGTTAGAAATACTAACTGGATTAGCAACTTCAGAAAGAGGTTGAGATCACCATGAATAGACCTTCGGAGGTGGATCTGGCATTGGAATGATTGGAATCGGAAGGACTGATATGGCCTTTTTTGATTTTCTGTATTAGGAGAAAAATATGGAGAAGTCTCGAAAAAAGTTAACATCTGCAGAGACAAAGTACTTATTGGTAGAGGGATCAAAGCATTTGTAACCTTTTTGTAGACGAGAATACCCAAGAAAGACACATTTAAAAGCCTTGTGTTGAACTTTATCTTTTCCAGGGGTAAGGTTCATAAACAGGTGCAACCAAATACACATGGAGGAAGAGGAAACAAATTTTGGTCTGCATAGAGGACTGAGTGTGGACTCTGGTACTGCAAAATAGATGAAGGCATACGACTAATTAAATAACAAGCAGTAATAACGGCATCACCCCAAAAACGTAAAGGGACATGATTGTGAATGAGTAATGTTCGAGTTGTTTCAATTAGATGTCTATTTATTTGCTCAACAACTCCATTTTGTTGAGGAGTATGTGCACAAGAAGGCAACTGCAATATGCCCTGGGATGACATTAAAGAAGAGAGAGAAGTAGAGAAGTATTCTCGGGCATTATCACTTATTAGCTTTTTAATGGAACTACCAAATTGATTGCGAATTTCAGCACAAAATTTCTGAAAGTTAGAGAATAACTCAGATCTATTTTTCATTAAAAATAACCATGTGCACCGAGAATAATCATCAACAAAAATCACAAAATAATGAAAGCCTAAGGAAGAACTGACACGATTTGGACCCCATATATCCAAATGAACAATGTCAAACATAGCGGTGGCCCTATTATTGACGCGCTTTGGAAAAGAGGTACGAGTGTGCTTCCCAAGCTGGCACGACTCACATTCTAACAAAGATGAACTAGATAAACTGGGGACCATCTTCTGTAATTTCAAGAGACTTGGATGACCCAATTGAATATGAAGCAATTCAGAAGAAATAGCGAAAGTGAAAGCAACATGTGGTGTTGGGATAAAGAGCAGGTACAATCCTTGTGACTCATGCCCTTTTTCAATCATCTGCCCTGTACTCCGATCCTGCACAAGAACAGAATCATCAAGGAAGGTTACAGAACATTTCAAGTTTTTTGTTAGTTTGCTAATGGAAATAAGATTATATGGACATTCAGGTGCAAAAATGACTGGTTTCAAAGGTATGGAAGGCAAAGGGTGAGCTGTGCCTATTCCTTTTACAATTTGATCCATCAGCCAAAGTAACAGTAGGGTAGAAGGGGTAGAAAGAGTAGAGAGAGTATTTTTGTTACCAGAAATATGGTCAGAAGCACCAGAATCAAGAATCCATTGTTCCTGAGGTGAAGATTGTGTGATACAAGCAAAAGAGTTACCAGGTTGTACTGTGCAAGCAGCTGATGAGGTTGATGCTTGTTGCCTTGATATTTGGTACTGAAGGGGTAATCATTATAGTCTACTCCAGTTAAAGTGGTAGATTGAGATGAGCTATCCCTGACATCAGGTGTAGGCAAAATACCATTTCCATTATGCGCTACATTTGCTATGTGTCGAGGACGATCATCACTGCGTAGGGGCTTACCATGTAGCAACCGACATTCCTCTTTTACATGCCCTCCTTTATTACAATGAGTACAATGAAAGAGGAGATGCCGACATTCCTCTCTTACATGTCCTCCCTTATTACAGTGAGTGCAATGTTTATTGTTCCTCCATTTTCCTTTTCTATATCTACTATGAAAATTGTTAGTTTGGACAACCATGATAGATGCATCATAGGAATTTACCTCTTGTGGTGCAGATCTGATGCATAGTAATTTTGCAAATACTTCTTCCAAGGTAGGAACAGATGAGCTAGAAAGGATTTGGTCACGAACTAAGGTTAGGTCTGCTTGCAACCCAATCAAAGTCAAGACCATAAAGAACTTGTCTCTTTGTGTCTCCTGAGCATCCAGTTTATCAGTAGAAGGCATAAGAGAATCAAATTTATCCTTTAAAGATTCTACCTGACCCAAATAACTTGTCATGTCTTGTTGATTCTGTTGTAAATGAACAATACAACTTTGTAGATGAGTTGTATATCATTTGTATACAAAGCTTTGGCTTTATTACACACTTTGTAACAAGTCTTACAAGACTGAAATAAATTTAACAGCTTAGGATCAAGTGAATTCCACAAAAGATTATACAATTGTGCATCTACTTTAACCCAAGGTCTATCAGTTGGTCCAATATTACTACTGTTTTTGAGCAGGTGATGTTCAAATCCTTGACCTATAAACCACAATTCTACGGAGGCTGCCCAAGAGGTGTAATTACCACTATCATCTAACTTTACTGCTGTAATTGCAAGTGATGGTGTAGAGGAAACAATTGACTTAACAATCTGACTTGTAGTAGTCTGATTGTCAGTTTGGTTATTAGTCTTTTTTTTTTTTGGTCAAAGAAAAGAAAGATTCAGATAGAGGGAGAAAACACCCAATTGCTCTGATACCATGTGAAATTCAAAGAAGAGGAAGAAGAAATAATGGGAATTTTGGTTTATTCACGTATTCCATCAAGTTGATGGGTTTAAATAGCTGTTACAAATAATGTAAATAAAGAAAGAAACTTAAAATATTACTCAATCTCCTAACTTATTAGGGAATATTCTCATATCTACACTATCTAATTGTACCATATTTAAATATCCTCATATCTAAACTATCCAATTATACCATAATTAATAGTTTCTCTATCTCTACAAGGTGTGGTAAGGTTTGCATACATTTTACCCTCCCAGACATCACTTGTGGGATTCCACTGGGTATACAACAACAACATACCCAGTAAAATCCCACAAGTGGGGTTTGGGGGATGGGATTCCACTGGGTATGTTGTTAAATATTAAAGTTTGTGTGCTCACTACTACCCGATATATATATGTCACTTGATTCTGTTATTGCTGTTCACATTCACAGTTTGGAGGAGCTCCAGGAAGGCTCTATTGCCCTGCATGATGTTTTGGAACATGATCTACCAAAGATGCGGAAAGAGAAGCCAGCAGCAGTCTCCCATGCTACCTCCAGTGTGTGTGACCGGTGTGGCCGAGACTTATATGGCTCTTCATAAGATATTAAAACTAGAGGCAGCTTCCATAGATAGCAGTAGGCCTGTCTTCTTTTTCTACTCTATACATTTCATATCAATAGATATACTCACCTTTACGCCATCGTAGGAAGTATCATTACTGTACTCCAGGTATCATTTATGTACCATCCACTGGTGCCAGTTTATTATCTATACCATGCTAGAAATCAGAACCTAACTACTTATATATGTGAGTTCTTGGAAATGCAAGTAAAAGTTGTCTGTTCTCTGAGTACATCTTAGTTCTTATGCATATGCTGGTCAAAGTTGATTTCCAACTTCATGGATGGAACTGGAATTGCATGAAAATGTTCTTTGAGAGTGTCTGGCAGATACTGTTCAGCCTGACAAAGGGATGCTGCTGTTTGCCTTTGGAATGCCATACAGTTTATCCCATTGTTCGTGTTGGCTGTTGTTTTATAGTGAGACTTGATAAAGTTACTATTTGAGGTTGATCTATTGCGCATTGTCGAAGCCACAAATTTCACTAAAGATTTTTAATGTACTTGTCTTTTGGCACGTACATGGCATGTGTATCGAGTTATGTATAGAATGAATTCGTATAATAAAATCTCGAGTAAAAAACTATACATAACAGAATAAAAGTATGAGTTTCTGTGATTAATTTGGATCATCATGTAACGATTTGTTTATCAGGGTAAAAATGATTGGATCTAGTTTGTTTACTTGTGAATGTGGACTAAGATTAAAGTTTAAATCTTGGAAAGAGATGTTTCTTAATTAATATTATTTTTTAAACTGCAATAACAACTATCGTATGAAATTGTACACGTTCAACTTGGCATTACTTTTTTCTCAACTGTGTACAGCGAAGTAGTGTTTCGACATCACACATTACTTTTTCTCACTGTGTACAGCGAAGTAGTGTTTGGACATCGAACTTTCGTGTGTATCAATTATTTGTTTAATTTGTTTCATTCATTTGTTTAATTTGTTTTATACCCAGTAGGCTTGACCTGCAGGGTATTAGAAATTGATTAAACTATGTAGTAAACTAGGAATGCTTCCATCTGCATATAGGAAAATCATTCCGGTATTGATGCTGTCAATTTATATAGAAATAGTGCGAATAAAGTAACATTTAAGTACAAGCACACATAACATGGTCGAGTAATATCACATACGAGGCACACAATATGCAATGCTATGCAATGAAATATATGCAATGCATGGGTGGTACAAGTGGTATCGCTTTGTATCCACTACTTTGCCACCTCAGGAACTTAAGATATAGGTGAACATCTCAATGTATCCACTATCCCACCACCTCAGGGATTCAAGATACTCATATTGATCACCACACATCCAATAACTCAAGGACTCAAGATATTGGTGCCTGTCTTAACGTATACACTACCCTCTAACATTACTGTCACGGCCCAAATACGATCATAATTACGGAGTCAAATAAATTTTCAAATCCAAAGATAAAATATATTTAAAGTAGAAAAACTCAGTAGATAAAAATCATATCCCAAAATCTGGTGTCACGAGTGTAGAAAACATCTAGTACATACACGAATGAATAAGTACATTACAGTTTTCGAACAGATATAAAGACCACACAACTAGGATAGAATCTAATGGAACTGAATCTCACCATTAGATCTAGCATGACTCGAATAAGTGAGCAAATCAACTACAGAATGAGTAATCCTGACGAGAATCCACGGGGGAAAATAGAAGTAGGGGTGAATTTAACCGACTGGAAATCAGAAATTGAATAAACTATAAAATAATTTAGGAACACTTTCACCTGCAATAGAAAATCATTCTGGCACCGGCGTGAATAAGGCAAGCATATAATATTAATTAAGTCAATCTAAAATAACCATAAGTAATACAATGGTATGATATGCGATGCAATGCAAGGTGAAATTAAGACTGTCGCACAGCCTGTCGTATATAATCTCAGTATAACAACTACCTTGCCACCTAACTCGTGGTTAAGGACTCATGATATTAATTTTCCAGAATTAACTACCTTGCCACCTAAGTGAGTGTGGTCAAGGACTCATGATACGAGTTACCATTTACAACTTCCCAAAATGTCATGACATGTAATATGAAGATGCATGCAATCAAGACACAATTATAAAAGCAATATTTCTCTCAATAAGTACAATAATTATCAAAGTTCTCCAAGTTAGCAATTATATATTCCCCCTTTTTATACATATTGGGACATTGTTCTCTTTAAAATTCTCCTCCACATTTTAATTATCATTTCCCAATTTAGTCACTATTCTCAATATTGTACCCAATATTATGCCAAAAGTATATACTTTCGATCATCATTTGTGTCATAATTAATACTTTTATTTATTTTTTTGAGCATAAATTGTGTGAGCTGTATTATATAGTGCGATTAACTTGTAGGATTAATTTGACACGAAAATGAAGAGATTTGGAGCTAAAATAAATAAAAAGTAAAAGATCATAGAAGAAAATTCAATCAGACAGCTTAATGGATTATATATATATATTCTACTTATTACATTCCTACTGTAACGACAATTTGGAATTTTACAATAATAAATTAATAATGGACAGACATAGTGTTAGTAAATGAAACCAAAGAGCACTTATATGGGTATTTCGGCAGAATCCGACGCTTGCGTGCACGCTGATTCCCTCTTTTTAAAAAAATAATTAAATAAAATAATTGATGTATCCCCTTTTATATATATACATAACTACTTAATGTCATTTATTTCTAAGTAAGGACGTCTTGGTCAATTACTCCATAATTTATATGTGTTGTATGTATAAAACATGTGAATCTCCTCAATAAACATGTGGCATCATTATTGTCTCCACATCTTCCCTTTTATGCATTCTTTCTTCTTTCTATGTGCTCTCCATGTGCATATGTGTTGAGTGTATTTTCTTTCTATGTGAAGGTATATAGTTAGCTATTTACTTTGAAATGTATAATTGAAAGAAGTGTCAATTTTGACCAAACTAGATGGAGATACAGAATTTTTTAAAATCTTCTTCTGGATTAAAGAGATTTCAAGATTTTTGGTGCAACTTCATCTTTATTTATATTCTCTATTAATGGTAATTTATCGGTTTCCTGCACCTTCACTTTAAATTCTAGGTAACATTCTCCTATTTTTCTTGTTTATTCCATATGTTTAGTAGTACTACAAGGAATTTAAGATTTTTAAAACATACCAAAAATTAAGGTTTAAATGTCCATATTTTACTGCCTATATAAATAAAGTTTCTTTTTTTCACACAAAATTTATAAGAAATTTTTTCAATATATGAAACGATCCCATTCCATAAATTAATACATATGAATATTCAATAACTCAATCTCAATCTCAAAGAAGGATAGACAAACCTACCTCAATGTCGGAATCGCACAATGGTATTTATATAGTTGCTAATCGTGAATTATTCTCTTTCTATATATGTTCTATCCAACTTTTCTTCTACTTCCTCTTAGATAAAAACCCAAGTATTTAAAAGGGTGAAAGCGGAGACAGAACATAATGTACCTTGAGTAATTAGAGGACAAAATAGAGTGCTTGTTTTAAATAATTGGAAAATAAAATATGGTGCTTATCTTTATTATTGTTGTTATCTTATCAAATGAACGTGACCACTAGAATTATTGAGAACAAGATGTTGTACGTGTAATAATTTTATTTGCCACCCCCATTGGATTATTACAATTAGAGACTCAAGATATTGGTGTTTATCTCAACATATCTACTATCTTGCCAGGTTTTAAGGTGTCTCATTTTTTTTTACAAAATTGATGGTATTAATCACAATGTATCCACTACCTTGCCCTCAAACTACCTTCGTTAGGGGCTCAAGATACAATGATCTTAAAGTGTGACACCATGTTTCTTGTCTTGCATAACATACATAGTGTAGCGTATTAAATAAGGTGTACATAATTTTGTGTGGTACATTAGAGAATAAGGCTATAGATTGATGTTAATAACAAGGAGCTAAGGTTTTAGGTCAAATGAATCCCTTAAGCAAAGTTTCGGGGTTAAAGAAATGGATCAGGAAGAACCTCGCCCTTTTGGAAGGTTTAAATTAAGTTGCACCTTTTGGATGGGACTAAGAGTGTCTAATTTTCTAATAATCGAGTGTTAAGAGATATTTTAATAACACAATGGTCATATATTAATTAAGAGGTATTTTAATAACACAATGGTCATATGTTAAGTTTTGGAGTCAAGAAGTTGTGAGACAAATGTTAAGAAAAGTTACTCGTAAGCCTCTCTAAGAAATCTTTCTTAATTTTGGGTGAAATTTCTTAGATCATTTCTCTCAAAATATATGGAGTTAAAAGGTCCATGAACTATAAAATCGAAGGTCTACGAGCCTAGTTTGCAACAAAATCGTGCATCCAACCTACTTCATAGTAATATGTTAAGATTGTTTTACTGTTGACTAATTGAGCAGAAAATCAAATTATAAATAGGGTCGAGTCAAGAAAAGTTATAAATTGGCAATCTGACATTTTAAGATCCCGAAACATTTTTTTCTATTCTAAAATAGTGAGGAAACTGAAGAGAGGATTCTCATGTAGTTCTTGAGTGATTTAGGAATGTTTTTAGCAATTTCTATCAATAAAGTTCGCCTACATGCCTAGAAATGAGTTCTATACACTTTATAATCATTTTTCCTTCTATTAGCTATGTTTGGAACTATTTTTAAAAGATAGTAATTTGTTGTTCTTTTTGGTTCTTCTAACTTTACAAATGATTTACCAAGGTAATAATTTTGGGGCTCTTTTATGATCATATTTATGAAGTTCTACGAATGTTTCTTTGAGTTAAGGTTATATGGCAAATCTATCAATGTATGCTCAATTATGAACTATTTATAGGTGTGTATAAGCTGCATATATATAGTGTTTGGAAAGCTTAGGACAGAAGGAACAACTTTAGTGAAGAAACTTCGAGCATTCAGATATTCGTTGGAGAGGTATGTTAAGGTTAAGCTTAAAATCTATGAAACTCCAAAAACATTACACGCGATATTTTACTAATCTATTGGAAGAAAGATCTTCTATAAAAGGCATTGAGATCGCAACTGAATTATTTGCATGATGATATTAGGTTGATAGTCCATTCGTTTGATTAAACTAGACATTCAATATCCATTATCAGTTTATTGGCTTTCCTGACTACATGTCCATGTGTTTGAGTTGTTGCTCTTCTTTAGGTGGTGTCACAAAAAATAAAGGGAGATTATGAAGGAAATTTGGTAGTCACAATCAGTCTCATTTCCTTTTTAAAACAATATTTGAAGAACTTAATAAGTAACATATTGATTTTCAATAATCTCAAACATAATTCTCCTATTTAGACTAGTAAGGCACTTGATTTTTCAAAAAAAGAATCTTTCTTTTACTAATTATCAAGGAATCAAGTATAAACTTAAGTGAAGTGTCTTAAGCTCCTTATGAACATCTTCAAAGTTAAGGTACCATTATAAAAGTTGAGTTAAGTTTTAAAATTTATTCAAAAAACGTATAAGATTCCACAAGTCATGTGTATATGATATGGCAGTGACTATGACATTATGAGGATAAGAGTACTAATGAGCCAAGATTGACTAAATCTTTTTATGACCTACTATGTGTATTCAATGTTCATATCATACATGGCATGTTACAAGGACTTCTAGCTATAATTGGAGGTAAGAGACTTATTTGCCTAAATGACTATATATATGTATATTATTCAGATGGCTAACGGTTTGCAAATATAATTCCAGTTAGCTACCAAAAAGGCCACCATTGCTAGCATTTGATTAGGTATATCATGCATTTGTATCTATATATATGTATTCACAACATGCGATTTTCTTGATCATACCATGCATATTTGATCCCTAGGAGGTCAAGTGTCAACCATAAAGATTATTTGAGTTTTGGTTACAAGTGGTATTTTTATTACTCTTTTTACTATAATTATTTATGATTTTACTTTCTACCTTACATACCAGTACATTTTCTCGTGTTAACGTCCCACTGCCTAGATACACTGCAATTTGTTTTGGGCGTGCATGTTAAGGCAGGGATTCTGATCGATTCCTCGACTAGGATTTCAGTTCAGCTGTAAGTTGATAAACTCCACCTCTTCCTAGAGCTTGCATAGAATGTCTACTTTTGTAGTACAGTTTGGATATAGTCACAGCCTTGCCTTGACAGTATTTATGTGTTCTTAAAGGCTATTATGAACATAGTATTATGAATTTCTTTTTGCAACTTTTGGTCTTCAACTATGAGCTTGGCATGTATATATATGTATGTGCATGTATGACATTGGTTATAGCCTCGTCGGCTAGCTAGTAGTTTTTTATTTGGGCTTGTCTACCTTTGTGTATACAACTTATTGTGAATCAGGTCATAACCTTAATGGTACAGGTTTAGTATTTAAGATGTTATTTGCCTGATCTTTTGGCCCCTAATTCAGTTAACTAGTATGTTTAGTGACTTATTCAAATAATTTCATGATTGAGTGCGATTTGCGCCTCCCCTCCTTTTTGGGAGTGATAAACATGGTATCAGAGCAAGTTGTATCCCCAGAAATCCACAATGATGTGTCTAATAGAATTTTGCTTATGGAAATTTTGTGCACTACACTTATCATTAGGAGGTTATGAGGCATTTAAGAATGGTTATATTTCTTTCAATTAATAACTGTGCTATAGAGTAAAGCTATTATAATATATAAAATCTAATCGTTCTTTGGGATTTTTATCAAATAGGTTGTCAATACTCAGGAAATAACATTGCATGAGATAGGTATGGATCCAAGGGAAGATACTAGACGTTCCCCGAGGGGTCAGGGGGATATGTTCCCCATAGAGGCACACAGTGAGTCTCCAATACTGTAACACCTCCCAACATGACTCGAGAAGACCATATGACGTATTTCTTGAATATCTTAAAATTTTGTGCATTATTTCACAAATTTGACTTCAGATTCTTTTTTAAGGGACAAAATTGTGTAAGAAAAGGGTGACCTTCAATTTTTAGGTCATCGTATCAAAAAATATTTTTCGCATGAAATTAGCGCGACAAGTCCTGTCACCCATTTATTCCCCCATAGTTGAAAAGAGGCTTAAACTCATTTCTAAGCCAAAAAGAGGGTGAAAATTTAAGTTCACAAAAATTGCACAGTAAGGGACCAAAGGCGCGATGCGCTAGTGGTCCCCAACAGTTCAAAAATTTTTGAACTTTCCCAATATTAAGTGAACTTAGTTAGGGCTAATCCTAACACCTTTATATACATAATTGCTCAAAAATTCCCCTATTTTCTAGACCTAAATCTCTCTCTAAACACTCTTAAATCCTCCTAACCTTTTCTCTAAGATCCTCTATCAATTTCTTCCAAATTCCCTGGAGATCAAGTCTCTTTCATTGAAGACAAAGCTTTCAAAGGATTTTCTCAAGCTTTTTCAAGTCTTCTTCTTCAAGTTTCAAGGCTTACAAGGTATGTTGGTTTTTTCATCCGTTGGTTCTTCTACCCATGGAGTCATTATTTATTTAAAAAAAATTGACAATACTTCAATTTTCACTTTTCACATAACTAGTATTAGCGTACGTGTTTTGCACGTATGAGCCACGTCAATTTAGAAATTATATATAAATAGTACTTATCATTAAATAAATACAATATTCATGTAAATAAAAATAAATAAATATTATTAGTTTGATGCAATAGTTTAGTCTATTGTCATAGAGAAAAGATGAGAAAGATCAATTCAATTGCTTATAATATAGATATATTAATAGTTTTTTAATACATAAAGTAATAATTTAGAGTTGAATAGTTAAAAATTAAATATTTAATTGACTAAAATTTAATGTATCAAAAGATTTCGAAATATAAAAGAAGTAGTTTAATGTTTCCAACATAATGTTACTAAATTTTTGTCTATTTAAATTTGTTATATTACATATTTTTATTAACAAAATATTTGATAGTCAATTTTTTTATTAATTATTTACCTACAATGGTTCTAAATCAAAAGTGAATTCTAAATATAAAGAAATTCTAATTCAAAAGTAAATCTTGAAACTAAATAAAGAAAAATCAAATAATAAATTAAGAAAAATAGTGAAAAATGATTTTATTTAAAGCAAAAAGGATATTACCTTATTCGAGATATTACTTTGCCGGAATGGATGAAACTTGTGAATAGACTGAGATATTGGTTACAAAATAAGAGAAATTTTTAAATAATGAAAATTTATTAGACTCAACTAACTAAACTAAGAGTATAATATAATTTGAATGAAGCAAGTTAAGCATACATAATAATTTATATTATTTTCAAGCAAAATTTATTTTCTTCAAATTCAAAAAGCGAAAAAGAAGAGAAAAGAATATGAATAAAGAAAGTGAGGGTATAATATGAGTAAACCTGAAAATCAAATTAAAGTTTGGGACAAAGCGTAAAATAAGATGTTGAGAATAGAGATAATTAGTTAATTATAAGATAACTAGATAAAGTTAGTAGAGTTAAGTTAATTAAGGTTAAGATTAGTTAAGA
>JAABOM020000103.1:5985751-6018969 GCA_011800125.2 Solanum clarkiae
TTTACATTATAAAATTATAGTTTTAAAAAAAAAATACAATTTATAGCTATAGTTTTGTTGTTATTTTCGCTCTCCTCTCTCTCTCTCTCTCTCTCTCTCTGTAATTTCTTACCAGATACACAATTACACATGTATATCAGCTGCATATATATAATTATTTTGATAAATATACATAGTCAATTCGACAGATATACATATACAATTCGCCTCTTCCGCTCTCCTCCCTCTCTCGCTCGCCTCTCTCCTCCCTCTTTCGTTCGCCTCTCTCCTCCCTCTCTCGATCTCGCTCGCCTTTCTCCTCCCTCTCCCAATCTCGTTTGCTAGATATACAAATACTTATGTATATTTGTATAATGACTCGTTAAGTCTTTTTGAGCACTAGAACTATTTCTTTTATAAAGGACCCTTTTCGAAAACTTTAAATGATAAACTTGGACTATTTGTTTGACTATAGTTATTCTAATGGACTAAGAATATTAGATAATTAACTTATGGGATGGTAAAAGAATTTTATTTTAACCCTAAGTCCCTTGATAGATTGGGAACGTTCTGACATTTTTCCAAAGGAAAAGACAAAATCTTAAGGAATCATGACTCGTGTTCGGCAATTGAGGTATGTTAAGACTTTCAGATTTCATTGAAGGACATTTTTTTTTCTAATTTAAGATTAAAATAATAAAATTAGAGAATAGTTAAGGGTGAAAGACAGGGGTCTCGTACCAATGGTGTGACGGGCATTGGTGCGAGCACCGATGTTATAAAGAGAAAGTTTATTACTATAGATGATGATTTGTAATCCAAGAATGCCAAAGCATATGGGCATTAACTGATGTAGTATAACTTAGTTTCTTTATGTAGTTGTGTTTCTTTATTGAACTCGTATATTTGTGATAGTTGAGGTGACAACATATTGTACCAATATTTGTTGTATTGTAATGCATTACCATCCGCTATATTATTGACATTATATTGTGCATATGGATTGACATGAGATTGAGTGTGTGTTAAGATCACTGTCATAATCTAAGTTGGGCACGTAGAGATCGCCCGTGCTAGGGATGGTTGATTTTATGATAGTGCGTTGAGATCATCTGCACGGATCATAAAGACCGTCCATGTCGGTTTATGGACCTCGTGAGTCCCATGGGTCACAAACCTTCAACATATTCCCGAGAGGTATTGTGTATATACAATTTATAAATGACTTGGCATTTGAGGTACATCATTTCATGGTGTTGCATTGTAGCTAATTACACTCTTCATTCTTGTTAATTATTTTTATTGATGTTTGACATCATGTGATATTTGATTATTCCTATTTGATTACACTTGATTTGTTAAGTATAGTACAAATTTGTAAAATTAGAAGATGATATTTTTTTTATATATACTCCTGTCACTACTTCTTCGTTGTTGGTCAATGAGACATGTTGAGTACATATGATTTTGTACTCATACTACACTTGTTGCACTCTTTTGTGGTGTAGATTCAATTCTGAGTGCGAGCGCATCCCATGGAGCTATCTGAGTCCAAGCTTGGATTATCTTGGAGTTATGGTGAGCTGCTTGACTATTCCGCAGTCCACACTTCTCTCCATCTCGTTAATAATTCTGTTTTTCTTATTCAGAAATGATATTTCTTATGTTTAGACTTGTCGTCTTAGTTTCAAACTTGCATCTTTATTTTAGAAGCTCTTGTACTTATGATATCAAGTCTTTGGATAGTATTTTAGCTTTTCACATTTCATACTTATAAGGGGCTTATTGTTCAGGATATTCACTTGTTATCTATTTTTTTCTATTTATTTATCACGTTAAATTAATAAGTTATTGGGTTGGCTTACCTATTGGCTGGGAGTATAGGTGCTATCATGACTCCTGTTTCAGGGTCGTGACAAATTTGATATCATAGATCTAGGTTCATCGGTCTTATATGTACAAGAGCAATGTCTAGTAGAGTCTTGCAGATTAGTTTGATGACATCCATATTTATCTTTGAGAGGCTATAGGACATTTAGGAAACTTCTACTTTTACATTCTATGTCGTGCAAATTTGCTTCTGTTGAAATTCTAACTTTATTATCTCATTCTCCCAAAGATGGTGAGGATTCGTGCATCTGCGAGTGGTGATCAGGAGCCTATTCCTGCACCTGCTTCTGGTGTTACTACGCGGTGTACAGTTAGGGGACGAGGACAAGGTTGGGGAAGAGGCCGCACCACAGCACATGTGGGAGGACAAATACCAACACCCACCCAGGGCCATGCTAGGTCAGTACTTCCAGATGCAGATGTGATTAACGAGGATGTGTAGGGTCATGTTGGGGAATATGAACCCTCTCAGGCTCCACCTAGTTTTATTGCCACTCCAGTACTTCAAGACACTTCAGTTCATATACTAAGATTCCTAGAAGGGATGGCTCAAGCAGGAACAGTGTCGTTCCCGTCTGATGGTTCACAGGCTCATATTGGAGGCCATACTCCAGATTTGATGGTTGCTCTAGGTTTTCATACTCCAGGTACTCATCCTGCTGCTGTTACAACTCTTCGTTTTGACAGTATGGCATTGTCGGGTGTTACATCACATTTGACTAATAAACCTGCCATGACCGTGGATGAGTAGAAGATGTTGGAAGGTTAAAGATAATGAATCCTCCAACTTACACAGGTGACTTAAAAGAGGATGCCTAACTCAGTTTATAGTAAGTTTTCATGAGAGATTGCACAATCTTGGGTTGGTGGATTTGCATGGAGCCGCATGGAGGTGACTACATGACGTTTCAGATGATTGGCCCTGCCAAGCAGTGGTAGAGAGATTATATTAGTAGTAGGCCAACTAGATCACCTTCACTTTCATGGAGTCTGTTTACTCAAGTATTCTTAGATAAGTTTGTCTCACGTAGTGAGAAGGAGTGAAAAAAGGCTGAGTTTAAGAGTTTGCAGCAAAATGGCATGTCAGTCGTAGAATATGAGGTTAAATTTCATGCCTTGGTTAGGCATGCTTCGATGATACTTTCTACCGAGGCTGAGAGAGTTAGAAGGTTTGTCAAGGGATTGATCTTTCTGATTCACATGGGAGTTTCTCAGGTTGCTGCTTCTAGTGCTAAGTTTGAAAAAGTGGTAGATGCTGCAAAGGAGTTAGAGATGATTCAATGTGAGGGATTTAAGCAGCGTGAGGGAAAGAGGGCCCATCATTCGAGTGATTGTGGTAGTGCTCTACGCAGGAGTCGAGGTTACTCAGGGAGAGGTCACCACTCTTAGTCTAGTAGAGCTATTCATGCTGCTATGCTAGCGTCTGGAGCTGATCATGTTGGGCCTAATTCCTCTAGCTCGGTGCATACTTCTCAAGGTTCATCTTCTAGATCCTCTGGTCGTAGAGGGCATACTGCTCATTCAGGTTCCTCTCATCATCCTACTCCTCGTAGGGGTTGTTTTGAATATGGTGATACGGGATATTTTGTGAGAGATTGTTCCAAAATTGGCTATGGTGGTTCACATCAAGATTCTCATGCTTTGACTTCCAAGACTGCACAACCTTCGACTAGGGGAGGTGTATAGAGTGGCAGAGGTGGTTCTCATTCGGGTAGATATGGTATTCATTCAGTCGAGGTGGTGGTCGTGGAGGTTCCCAACTTGTCGGTGGTCATTTCCAGTGTTATGCTTTTCTAGGTAGACCAGAGGCAGAGACTTTAGATGTTGTTATCACAGGTATTATTCCAGTTTGTCATCGATCAAATACTATATTATTTGACCCAAGCTCTACCTATTCTTATGTGTCTATATGTTTTGCTTCGAGTTTAGATATACTATGTGAGTCTCCTGATTTTCTAGTTTATGTTTCTACTTCTGTTGGGGATTCGGTAGTGGGTATCGGGTGTACCAATCATGCGTAGTTACTTTTATGGGTTATAACACTCCGGTGGATTTGAAGGTATTAAATATGGTATACTTTGATGTTATTCTTGGATGGATTGGTTGTCTCCTTACCATGTTATTTTGAATTGTCATTCCAAGACAGTTACATTAGCTATGCCTGGGATTCCTACTATAGAGTGGAGAGGTTCTCTTAGTCATGCTCCAAAAAGGATGATATTATTTCTTAGGGCTCGTCGACTGGTGGAGAGAGGATTTTTGGCTTACTTGGCATATATTTGGGATATCGGCACGGAGACTCGTATGCTTGAGTCTATTCCAGTAGTGAGTGAGTTTCGAGAGGTCTTTCCAACAGACCTACCTTGTATTCCACCTGATCGTGACATTGATTTTTGTATTAATCTAGAACTAGGCACTCAGCCTATTTCTATTCCACCTTATCGTATGGCACCAGTCGAATTGAAAGAGTTGAAAGAGCAGTTGCAGGATCTATTGAGCAAAGAATTCATTAGACTAAGTGTATCTCCTTGGGGTGCTCCAGTCTTATTTGTGAAAAGAAGGATGGATCAATGCGCATGTGTATTGACTACCGGTAGTTGAACATGGCGACAATTTAAAAGAAGTACCCTATACCTTGTATTGATGATTTATTTGATCAGCTTCGGGATGCTTCTATTTTCTCCGATATTTACTTTGAGGTCCGGTTATTATCAACTGAAAATTAGAGCGGAGGATATTCCTAAGACAGCCTTTCGGACACGTTATGACCATTATGAGTTTCTGATGATGTTTTTTGGGTTGACTAATGCCCTAGCAGGATTTACGGACTTGATGAATCGAGTGTTTAGATTGTACTTTGATTCTTTTGTTATTGTGTTCATCGATGATATATTGATATATTCCCGCGGTAAAGAGAAGCACGAGCATCATTTGAGGATTGTACTTGGAATTCTAAAAGAGAAGAAGTTTTATGCAAAATTTTCGAAGTGTGAATTTTGGCTTAGCTCAGTGACATTCTTAGGACATGTGGTGTCCAAGGAGGGTATTATGGTGGATCCTAAGAAGATTGAGGCGATTCGAGATTGGGTCAGACCTACTTCAGTTATTGAGATTTAGAGTTTCTTAGGCCTTGTAGGTTATTATCGACGATTTGTGGAGGGGTTCTCGTCCATCCTGTCTCCCTTGACTAGATTGACCCAGAAGGGTGTGGCATTCCAGTGGTCTGATAAGTGAGATAAGTTTTCAAAAGCTTAAGACCTCATTGACTACTGCTCCGATATTGACTCCACCCATTAAGGGAGAGAATTTTATTGTATATTGTGATGCTTCTCGGGTTGGTCTTGGTTGTGTATTGATGCAAAAGAGGAAGGTGATAGCTTATACGTTGAGGCAACTGAAGGTTCATGAGAAAAACTACCCTTCTCATGACTTGGAGTTGACTGTTGTAGTGTTCGCGTTGAAGATTTGGAGGTATTATCTTTATGGTGTGCATTGTGAGGTGTTCACAGATCATCGTAGTCTCCAATATATATTCAACCAGAAAGATCTCAATTTGAGACAGTGGAGATGGCTAGCGTTACTCAAAGACTATGATATGACTATCCTTTATCATCCAGGTAAGGCAAATGTGGTAGCAGATGCCTTGAGTTAAAAAACAATAAGTATGGGTAGTCTGGCCTTGTTACAGGTTAGAGAGCATCCTTTGTCTATGGATGTTCAGTCCCTCGCCAATATCTTTGTGAGGCTTGATATTTCAGAATTTGTTAAGGTTTTCGCTTACATGGAGGCAAGGTCGTCCTTATTGGAGCAAATTTGGGCTCAACAATTTGATGATGGTAATTTACGTAAGATTCGAGACAAGGTGTTAAAAGGCGACGCCAAGGAGGCAACTCTTGATAGTGAGGGAGTTTTGAGGATAAAGGTCGTATTTCTGTTCCTCGCATTGTTGATTTGACTAGTTTGATTAAGGTAGTTCGAGGTATTCTACTCAATTAGAGGCTACTAAGATTATCATGATCTGAAGCAACATTATTAGTGGTGTCGTATGAAGAGGGAGATAGTAGATTTTGTGTCTCGGTGTTTGAATTGTCAGCAAGTGAAATATGAACACCAAAAGCCTAGAGGTGTGACTCAGAGGATGCCCATACTTGAGTGGATGTGGGAGTGTATCTCTGTGTACTTTATGGTGGGGTTGCCACGAGCCTTGGGTAAGTTTGATGCCATATGGGTCATTGTGGATTGATTGACTAAGTTTGCACACTTTATACCAGTTCAGACTAGTTATAATACAAAAAAGCTAGCCAAGATCTATATTAGGGAGCTAGTTCGCTTGCATGGAGTGCGTATTTTTATCATTTTAGATCGTGGTACACAATTCACATCTCACTTTTGGCGGTCTATGCAGAAGGAGTTGGGTACTCGAGTGGATCTTAGTACAACCTTTCACGCTCAGACTGATGGTCAGTCTGAGCGTATGATTCAAGTTCTTAAGGATATGCTGCGAGCTTGTGTTACTGATTTTGGTGGTCATTGGGATCAATTTTTACCTTTAGTGGAGTTTGCATACAATAATAGTTACCATTCGAGTATTCAGATGACACTATTTGAGGCATTGTATGGTAGGAGGTGTCGATCTTTTATTGGTTGGTTTGATGCATTCGAGGTAAGGCCGTGGGGTACAGTTTTGCTGAGGGAGTCCTTGGACAAGGTCAAATTGATTCAAAATAGGCTTCTTATGACTCAGAGTAGGCAAAAGAGTTACGCAGATAGAAAGGTTCACAATTTAAAGTTCATGGTTAGAGAGAGGGCTCTATTGAAGGTTTCACCCATAAAGGGTGTGATGAGATTTGGAAAGAAGGGTAAGTTGAGCCCAAGATATATTGGGCCTTTTGGGATTATTGAGCATATTGGTGAGGTTGCGTATCAATTGGCTTTGCCACCTGTATTGTCTGGTGTTCACCCTGTATTTCATATCCCAATGCTAAAGAATTATCATGGGGATGGTGTTCATGTGATCCAATGGGACTCGGTGTTACTTGACAAGAATTTAACTTATGAGGAGGAGCCGATAACCATCTTGGATAGACAAATTCAAAAGTTGAGGTCAAAAGAGATTGTTTCAGTAAAGGTTCAATGAAAGCATCGTCCAGTTGAGGAGGCTACTTAGGAGACCGAGTCAGATGTGCAAATGAGATACCCATAACCTTTTGAGCAATCATGTGCGTTCTATTCTTTCATCGTTAGAGGACGAACATCTGTTTAAGTGGTAGATGATGTAACTACTCGTTAAGTCCTTTTGAGCACTAGAACTATTTCTTTTATAAATGATCCTTTTCGAAAACTTATTATGGTAATTTTGGACTATTTGTTTGACTATAATTACTCTAATGGACTACTAATATTAGATAATTAACTTATGGAGTGGTAAAAGAATTTTGTTTTAACCGTAAGTCCCTTGACCAACATATGAGAATAAGTTAGTGAGATATAACAGTTTTGAGATCATAAGTCGTCTTTCAAAAAGAAAAGAAGAGGGAATAGTCAAGGGACTATTGCGGCATCGGCATAAGGGAACAACTCCTTCAGGTGAGTTTTAATTCTTGATTTTTCAAATTACGAAGTATATCACTAGTATTAATAAAAAAAAAAAGATTGTGTACTGCTTCGAGAAAGTGAGCATATTACATTATGGGTGAAAGAATTGAATTATTAAGTGGGTATTGTTGTATGTTTGGGCTATCACTGGTTAGTGGGTCCATTTGGGATCATTATTATTATAGAATAGGCTGCAACAAGAAAGTAAAGCCAAGAAAAGATTCCATTTGGAATTCTTGATGTGCACACGTTGCAAGTTATCTTCATATTTGGAATTTCTTCATACTGTGCACGTTGTAAGTTTGTCTTTAATTTGAAATTTTTCTCTTGCTGTACACATTGAAAGTACATACATTAATGGTAATTTATGGGTTAACTACGGGGTAATAGTAACATAATGAATAATGACGAGGGAGATGTAATCAGAAGGAGTTTGAGATGGAAACACAGTGCTTAAAGTTATGGATTGTGTATTTGGTCGGGTTTTAAATTTTTTTCATTATGATTCAATTTTTGGAGTTTGAGATAAAAGTGTAGCAATATAGAAGTCTACACATCAGTTTATTTACAAATATTGTATAATTGATAGATTGAGAACGTTCTGACGTTTTACAAAAGGAAAAGACAAAAATCTTAAAGATTCGTGACTCGTGTTCGGCAATTGAGGTATGCTAAGACTTTCAGACTTCGTTGATGGACTTTTTTTTTTTCTAATTTAAGATTATAACAATAAAAAGTAGAGATTGGGTAAGGGTGAAAGATGGGGTCTCGTACCAATGGTGTGACGGACATTGGTGCGAGCACGGTGTTATAAAGGGAAAATTTATTACTATAGATGATGGATTGTAATCCAAAAATGCCAAAGCATATGAGCATTAGCAGATATAGTATAACTTAGTTTCTTTATAAGGTTGTGTTTCTTTATTGAACCCGTAAAATTTGTGATAGCTGAGGTGACTACATGTTGTACTAATATTTGTTGTATTGTGATGCATTACCATCCCCTATATTATTGACTTTATATTATGCATATGGATTGACATGAGATTGAGTGTGTATTGAGATCACTGTTATAATCTATATTGGGCACATGGAGATCGTCTGTGCTGGGATGGTTCATTTTATCATAGTATATTGAGATCGTCCACACAGACACGTAGAGACCGTCTGTGTTGGTATAAGGACCTCGTGAGTCCCCCATGGGTCACAAACCCTCGATGTATTCCCGAGAGGTATTGTGTATATACTTTTGAGATATGACTTGGCATTTGAGGTATACTATTTCATAACATTGCGTTGCATCTCATTATACTCTTTATTCTTGTTAATTGTCACGCCCCAAGAGAGTAATCTGGGCATAACTGGTACTCAGAGACTAATGCTAGCTTCCGAGCGAACCTCTGGGCCTCATCATATCCATTCAACCATTCATCAACGGAAGGCATCAGAATAATAATTCAAATAACAACAGACTATTACATCTTATCACATCTACGTCAGGAATAAGGGTCATAGGCCACAAAACTAGTCATTAACGTCCATCACATAACATAATATTAATGGAACTCAGTTTAGAAAGGGGAAAAACCCCAACATCAAAACATCACCTCTCTGTGTCTATGAAGCCTCTATCTTTATAAGTCTAGGAAGGTACCATGATAGGCAATGACTACCACAAACTCAGAATAACTTATAACGTAATAAAATGAAATAAAAGACATCCTCTGAATACAAGATAGCACTCACAAACTCTCTAGAGCTAGGAATCTCTGAACCTTAACGAATCGTCTGCTGAGGTCTTCTGTCTACTGAATCTGCATCATGAAACGATACAACGCCAAATAGCATCAGTACGTGGAATGTATAGTATTTAAACTGGCTAAAAGTAAACAGTAGAGGTAGTATAATATTGAATAACATCAACTCATAAAATACTTATCTTATCTTAGAATATGGAATAGACACCATCACATAAACATCAATCACGACTCATGCCATCACATCGACATCAAAGTACTATCAAGATGGAACCTATCCAGGAGTTTTTCTAATCGACAACTATCACTTGTGAGCCAGTGATAATACAACGAAGCGATGTCATTGCCACTTCCGACCAGTACCTTGTCGGGGTAAAGGACGAGTCTGGTCTTTCAATGGATCCATAAATCTATCATGTCCTTTTTTGGGACTGAGAAAACATCCATTTTTCACGGTCCAATCTCTCCTACACTGGCCACGTAGTTAATGAATGAAGGTGAGACTCACTCTTTGTAATGACCCAGATATTATACGACTTCACTGGAACTTGAGGATTTTATTTTTGGATGAAATTTGGACCAAGTGTCATCTCAAGGGAGACTACATGATCCAGTAGTACGACACTTGGCCTTAATTTTTGGGAGTGTGGCCTTGGTGTGGAGTTTCGAGCTAAGGCAAGTCACACTTGGATCCACACGGGCCGTGTGACACTTCACGGACCGTGTGGAGGGCCGTGTGAATGGCCATAAGATTAAAATGACTATTTTTGGCTTAAGTGTGGTTACACGACCAGCCACATGAGCCATGTGGCTCGATACGGACCTTATGGCCCTCCGTGGAGTTTATTTCACAAAATGTTTCTAAGTGTGGGATCTTCAAGCTCAAGCTAGGTTCACCTTCATTCCTTTAATTCAAGCTCATTTATATTGTTTAAGACCATCATAGGTCTCCTACATCAAGTCAAGTTCAAAGGAATTCCATTGGCTCAGTTTTTTATAAGTACCGATTAAAGGATCGACTTTCAATGGGTATATCTCTTAGCACAAAATGAACTGTTGACCTATGACCTATTAAATTAAAGCTTTTTGAATTTTCTTTTCAACGCATTTGGTTTCACCTTATTTCAAATTTAGAGCAAAAAGTTATGGCCTTTTTCATAAAATCTGTTTGGGTTAGACGAGAGAGCTTCACGACCCCTGAAGGGCTTCACGACCCGTGAAGCTAGTCGTGTGAAGTTCCAAGGATAAACTAATAGGACAATTTAGGTGTTTTTAATATTTTGACCCATCCCCAAGGCTATTTAAGACCTTTAAACCCTTCTTTACATTCCTAAACCTCTCTTACACTAATTCTAAACACTCATTCAAGACTAACCCTTAGTTTCAAAAATCAAACTCTCTCAAGCCTCTCTCAAGAACTCTAATGGGGATTTTATCTTGGGAATCAAGAGGGGGCTCATTCTTTCTCAAATGTCTTCTTGGAATTCCTTCATTAGCTAAGGTATGTGGGTTTGATCCTTGATTCCTTCCAATCAAGAGGACCCAAATCTTTTTAAGCAATTTTCTATGAAATTAAGCTTATTTCACATGTGGATTTTCATTATTTTGATTTATTAAATTAAATTGATGAACGGATTATACATATTTGATAATTTTAAGTTACTTTAAGCCCTATCATGATGATTTGCATTGAGTTTATGTAATTATAAATATGAATATCCCTTTTCAAGGCTTGTTTATGCATGGTGATTATATTATGATTTTGAATGCAGATTTAATTATGTTTTCACTTGAATTTCATATTGTATTGTTGGTTTTAGATTGAATCTCGATTACCCATGTCATTCTCACATTATTCATAGTATATGCATTCATGTTCATGGAAATTTATGAAAATTATGAAGTGGATTAAGCCCAATTATGTTTTATGATATGATTTTGATAAAATATTGGTTATGACAAGAATGCGATCACATACATGTCCATCATTATGGCTCTTTGAGCATTTTGGGTGCTTGCACCATCTTGTATATGAATGAGCTATTCCTCTGCGTGAGTATTATGACTATGAATTATAATTTTGGCATTTGAGCCTAGTATAAATTATTGTGAATAAATGTTTGGTTTTTAAGACAACGAATATATTGAAAAGATTTGGAAAATGACTATTGCTATTTTGAAAGCATGTACATATATGTATATGTATTCTTGTGGGATGACGACTTAGCACCGATAGATTGGGGGCATTAGAGCTATCCCCAAGGGCTTTCTCCCTTTCCTTGGACTATGTGCCAGCATAGGAATGGTAGTCAACATCGAAATGACCAAGTCATAAGGGATGACTATTCATTTATGATATGATATGTTTTGATATGAAAATCCTTCTGAAATGACCGGATCGTAAGGAAAGTGGCCACCACATACGAAATGATCGGGTCGTAAGGTGTGGTATAGATTACCTTTTGAAAGTTTTCTCTCATCCGATGGGAGGTCCACATCGGGCAAATTCACATAAATCTCGCATGGGTTTGAGATGTCGATTATGGTCACATTCCCATTATATATATGAGCATCATTTGCATTTTATGCATCATGAATTTCATAGCATCTTGTTATATTATATTCCTTGCTAAAAATCTCTTTCTATATTATGTGCTCTTGCCATCTAACATTAATATACAAGTTTTGGTAAGTGACATGTATTGCATACCACATACTTAGTACATTCAAATGTACTAACACATACTTTTGCCTATATGATTTCACCATGTAGGACCAAAGATTACTTTCATCCACCATTCAATGGCTGGATCAGGTTTTGAGGCATTTGTTGTGGTGAGTCTTATCTTCCAAGGACAAGCCACCATTCCTCTACCTTATATTGCTTTTGCTTATATTATCTATACTTTGAGGATGAGCCCTGGATGTGTCTTGGGCCCCATCCCATCTTATGACTAGAGGTAATGTTGGACATCTTGTAGACTCTTATCGGATTTATATCTTATGTGTTGTATTTGGAGCTTACGATTATGGATATCTTTTGGATATGATTATTATGGTTTGTTATGAGGATTATGATATTTATGTATGTTTGGTGTAGAAATGTGAAAGATCCTAAGTCCCGAATTGCCCCCATAAAGTGAGTTATACTTATCCGCCATTAGTCTTTATGTGGTACGTGTTATGTGAATTCATGTTACTCCCTTTCCTTATGACATCCCCATAGCATGAGTCCTATTTTTTCGTCCCTTAGAACTATGTGTTTACTATTTGTATACGCTTTCGAACAGATGATGTGAATATGAATACTTTGAGAGTTGTTTGGGGAATCTCGGGTTCCCAATTGCCATGTCACTCCTAGATCCCAGGTTCGGGTCGTGACACTCTTACTCATTTTGGTGATCAATACTCCTCTCAGTACTCAACATGCTCATAAGCCATCAAACATCAAGGTTACTCATCATTTGGTCTCTTTTGGACAAGGTACATCAACTCATCTCATCATCTATCAACTCAAGAAGTTAGGACATGCCTTTTAGATTAAATTTGACCTTTTAAGACTCTTAAGGGAATTAATCTCATCAACACCAATCGTCCATACATTCAGCTCGTGACTCAAACCACAACACAAGCACAGATGCATCGTCAAGGCTCTAGATATCAACCCCTAAATTCATTATTGTAGTCTTTAACAAAAGAATCATGTAGAGTTTCATGTAGTAATTCAAGAAAGCTATTTAAATAGTAAATTAAGTTTATAATGATCATCAATCTAAGAAAATATATAATATAAGGATAATTTTCACTGAAATATTTAAGAATTTCACGTCTAAGACTCATCACCTTCAACTATCGACATTACTACAATCAATGGGGCACATGAGAGAACAATCCCATGTTTTTGGGTAGCCTTACATATCTGGAATGAAGAATAACTTAATGGTCTTCAAGGAATTGACCCCAATCTTGAATCTTCAATCCCTCTCTTCTTTCTATCTCAAGAATACACACTTAAAACTAGAGAATAATGGGTTTTGAAACCCTTAATGGATATAAATGACCTTTAAACACGTTTTTGGAACTTAGGATAGGGTGAAAAATAACCAAAAGGCCTTCCCAAAAAAGAATTAAAAATTTTCACTTCACAACAATATGTCTGCGTCGCGCCAGGGGCATGGACATGTGTTTTTTTTTCGAAATTTCATTTCTATCAATTTTCCATTGAAAATAAAAAAACTTAAGTGTGATTCTGTGTCTCAGGCATATCGCGCCCTGTGCGCACTCTCACTGTCCCGAAATTAATTGGCGAAAATTATTTTTTAATCCGGTTGCTCTAAAATCGGGTCGAGGTCATTTTCCACTCATTTTTTTGCGCAGATCGCAAATCCGGTCTCAACTTTTCCAGTGAAGCTTGGGAAGACGTGTTATGCGCATGATTACTTTCTAGGGGCATTTTAGTAATTTTACAGGTGTTACATCATCTCCCTTGGGATCATTCGTCCTTGAATGATGAGTAAAGGTAGAATGAAGGCACGAGTAGACTCAAAACTCGTCTCACTACTCACTCGAGAAATCTCTAACTCTCAACTATCCCTCACTTTCTATATCTCTATATTAGACTCAAGAATAAGATCTGCGCATCGACTCAAGAGTGGGAACTTCAATTAAGTTAAGGATAAGAACATTACCTTCGATATCATCGTCATTTGGCACTAATAGGTGCTGGTATTTGCTCTTCATGGCTTCCTCAACTTCCTCAATAAATTGGTTCCTCCGCAGAACTTTGACAAAGGCTATCTCCTCATTCCTCAATTACGAAGTTGATGGTCAAGTATTTGGACTGGGATCTCTTCATAGGATAAGCTATCTTTCACTCCCGTGCTATCAATAGGGATCACCAAGGTGGGATCTCCCAAGCACTTCTTCAGCATCAAAACGTGGAACACTGGATGAATCCCGTCTAACTCAGAGGGTAAGTCTAACTCGTAAGTGACCCTCCCAGTCCTCCTCACAATCTGATAGGTTTCGATGTACCGTGGACTTAACTTTCCTTTCTTCTTGAACCTCATACTGCCCTTTATGGTGATACTTTTAAATATACCCAATCATCTATCTCAAATTCCAAGTCTCTTCTCCTCACATCAATGTAAGACCTTTGGCGACTTTGTGCGGTCTTCAACCACTCTCTAATAATCTTTAGCTTCTTCATGGACTGGTGGACAAGATTAGGTCTAATCAATTCAGCTTCACCAACTTCAAACCACCCAATCGGTAATCTACACCTCCTCCCATGCAAAGCTTTATAAGGTCCATTTAGATGGTTGCACGATAACTGTTGTTGTAAGCAATTTCGATGAATGGCAAGTGGTTGTCTCAATTCCCGTTAAAGTCGAGAACGAAAGTCCTTAACATATCCTCCAAAGTTGAATGGTGTGCTCTGCCTATCCATCTGTCTGCGGGTGTAAAGATGTACTCAGATAAACTTTGGTACCCAGTCTCTTCTGAAACGATCTCCAAAATTAAGAGGTGAATTGAGCTTCTCCGTCTAAAATAATAGACAAAGGAACTCCATGCAACCTCACAATCTCATGAATGTATAACCAGGCATATTCCTTAGCCGTATTAGTTGTCTTGACTGCCAGGAAGTGGGCTAATTTAGTAATCCTATCCACGATCACCCATATTGAGTCGTTTGCTTTTGGGACCTTGGTAAGCCGATAATGAAATCTATGTTGATCATTTTCATTTCTACTCTGGAATTTCAAAGTTCTGAGCCAACCCGCAAGGTCTTTGATGTTCAACCTTGACCTGTTGACAATTGGGATACTTAGAGACAAATTCAGCAATGTCCTTCTTCATTCCATTCCACCAATAGACTTTTCTCAGGTCGTGGTACATCTTGGTGGAGCCAAGATGGATAGAATATCTGGAGCTATGAGCTTCAATCATAATTCTCTCTCAAACACCATCAACATCAGGTACATACAATCTACCCTGGTACCTCAACACCCCATCTCCCCCTTTGGAGAAAACCATCGCCTTTTGCTTAAGAATAGTTTATTTTAATTGGAACAGGACAGGGTCTTGGTCTTGCTTTTCCTTGACCGCTGACACCAAGGATGAAGCAGAACCATTCTGAACATTGACCCCACCTTCATTATTCTCCTCAAGTTGCACTCCTAATCGGGCCAATCTATGCACTTCCTTAGCCAACTCTTTTCCCTTCCTCCACGTAGGCAATGCTACTCATAGACAACCTACTAAGAGTATCAGCAAGAATGTTAGCCTTACCTGGGTGGTAGAGAAGGCTCATGTCATAATCCTTGAGCAACTCCAACCATCTCCTTTGTCGCAGGTTGAGCTCTTTCTGACTGAAGACATATTGCAAGCTCTTGTGGTCAGTAAACACGTCCACATGCACTCTAAATAGGTAGTGACACTAGATCTTAAGCGCGAACACCACTGCTACTAAGTCGAGATCATGAGTCAGATAATTTTTCTCATGAATCTTAAGTTATCTGGAAGCATAGGCGATACCTTCCCTCTCTGCATCAACACACAACCTAGTCTAACTCTGAATGCATCATAGTATATCGCAAAGTCCTCTGTCCCATCGGGCAAGGTCAGAACTGGTGCTGTAGTCAATCTAGTCTTTAACTCCTGAAAAATCCTTTCATATTCATCGGACCATTGAAACTTGACCTTTCTCTGAGTTAGCTTGGTCAATAGTGCAGACAAAGAAGAAAATCCCTCAACAAATCTACGGTAGTAACCCGCCAACCCCAAGAAACTCCATATCTCGGTGGGAGAGGTCAGTCTGCGTCAGTTCTTAACCGCTTCAATATTTTGGGCATCTACTCAAATACCATCGCCCGAGATAACATGACTTAGGAAGGCCACAGACCTGAGCCAAAACTCACACTTCGAAAACTTGCATATAATTCTTGGTCATTGAGAGTTTGCAAGACCACTCTAAGATGTTAAACATGCTCCTCTTCATCCTTAGAATATACCAGGAAATTATCAATAAATACAATCATGAACATGTTGAGGCACGGCCTAAACACTCTGTTTATCAAGTCCATGAAAGCTGCAGATGCATTGGTCAACCCAAAATATATGACCAAGAACTCAATATGGCCGTACCTTGTCCTAAAGGCTGTCTTGGGAATGTCATATTACCTTACTTTCAACTGATGGTAGGCCAACTTGAGGTCTATCTTAAAGAAACAAGAGGCACCCTGAAGTTGGTCAAACAAATCATCTATCCTGGGGAGAGGATACTTATTCTTTATTGTGACCTTGTTCAGTTGCCTATAGTCTATGCACTTTCTAAGAGACTCATCTGTCTTAAGCACAAATAAGAAAGGAGCATTCCAAGGAGAAATAGTAGGTCTTATGAAAACTTTTTCTAGCAAGTCCTTAAATTACTCTTTCAATTCCTTCAATTCAGTGGGGGCCATCCTATAAGGAGGAATCGAGATAGGCTGAGTATCGAGGAGAACATCAATCTCAAAGTCAATCTTCCTATCAGGAGGGACTCTAGGCAGATATTCGGGAAACACTTTGGGGAACTCATTCACAATCGGGACCGACTTTAGAGTAGGGGACTCAACTTTATTAGACTTAACTCGCACGATATGGTAGACACACCTTTTAGAGATTAGCTTTCTGGCTCTAAGATAGGAGATAAACTTGCCCTTTGGTGCGACAGAACTCCCTTTCCACTCTAAGACAGGTTCATTAGTGAATTGAAATTTAACAATCTAAGTCCTACAATCAACGAAGGCATAACCGGCATGAAGCCAATCCATGCCAAGGATCACATCAAAGTCGACCATCTCCAACTCTACCAAGTCAGCCAGGGTATATATATGATAAATAGATACTGCACAATCCTTGTAAACCCTCTCAGCTATGATAAACTCACCAGTAGGAGTGGAAACAGAGAAGTGTTCAAGCAATCTGGAAGAATCCCAAATTTACCAACAACATAGGGACTTATAAAAGACAGAGTGACACCTGGGTCAAGAAATGCATAACAATCAAAGGTAAAGACTCAAAGCATACCCGTAACAACATCTAGTGCTGCCTCTAGATCCTAACGATTGCCCATAACATAGAGAAGGTTTGTCCTACCTTCTGCACCCGTAGTAGTACCCCTCTGATGACAGCCAGTTGGGGGTGCTATGGAGGATTGTGCTCTATTGCTTCTTTCACCTCATCTCCTCTTCGGGCAATCATACTGAAAGTGACCAGCTGCCAAAATAAGTAAGAAACATCCTTGCCCATGCGACACTCACCCAGATAGAGTTTACCACACTTATCACAGTGTGGTTTTCCCTGTGCATCTTGGGTCACACTAGCTTGGGATTGAGAACCCTGGGCCTGTAATTCTGGTGACCATAAGACTTCTGATCATACTTGTTGTGTTGGAGAAGTGCGCTCGCTGAAGAGGGTGCATAGTGAGATGACCTCTTCTGAGAGTAGGATTTATCATCTTTATTCTGTCTCGGCTGGCTAGGCTTATGCCCTGTTGATTTTGCTTTCCTGCTCATCTGCTCTTCTCTATCTTAATTTTTATCTTCCTCAGTTTGCTGGGCATATACCATAATCTTGGAAATGTCCATACCTGGGATCAACAACGCTACCTTGCATTCCTTCATCACATATCTGCCTAACCCAGATACAAACTTTCTCATCCTTGCCCTCATATCTCGGACCATCTCCAGAGCATATCTGGATAAGTTAATGAATATGAGGATGTACTCCTTAACGGTCATCCCCTCTTGTTTTAAGTTCACAAACTCTTCAACCTTCGCCTCCCTCAACTTTTGGGGAAAGAAATGGTCAAGGAAAGCAGCCTCAAACTCTTTCCACTCCACAAGCTCTACATATTCACCTTGACTGTCCTCCCATTAGTTGTACCAAACATTTGCAATATCTTTCAGTTGGTAGAATGCAAGCTCAACTCCTTCAATATCATTGGTATGCATGGCCCTCAAGACCTTACACATCTCGTCAATGAAGTTTTGCGGGTCTTTCTCTACCTTTGACCTCGTATAGACCAGTGGGTTCATCCGTAGGAAGTCCCTAAGCCTGTTTGCAGCTGTGGACTCTTGTGAGCTGGAACTAGGAGCCTGAAGACCTTGACTATTTACCCTGGGACTAGCTGAGTAAGCATGGTAATGACTCCCCTAAACTCCGCCTCAGAGGTGGGGGCTGACTATTGCTGCGTAGGGGGCACCTATGGGACCTCAGCAGTCCTGGCAGGTCGACCCCATCTCTTCTTTTCTGTCTCAGTAGGGGTCTCTGGTTAGGAATTCTCAATAGTCGGCAATGAGGCATCTCTCTGAGCAGTAGTTCATTTTGGAGGCATATTCTACAAATGTGTAATGCACGAATTAGAACAAGATTTTTGTAGAATCAAACTCTACTGCACGAGCTCAGATCACAGAAGAAAGGTGACGCTTCCTAATGTCCTATAGCTTCCTGCATATGAAGTGTGGTGCACAACACACCCATAAACAAGATTCTACTAGCATGACTTCATAGACTCCCTAGGATACTCGAACTCTGTGCTCAAATACCAAGTTTGTCATGCCCCGAGAGGATACCCTAGCCGTAACTGGCACTCAAAGACTATTGCTAGCCCCCGAGCGAACCACCTGGCCTCATCATATCCATTTAACCATTCATCAGTGGAAGGCATCATAATTATAATTCGAATAACAGCGAGCGATTCTATCTCATCACATTTACGTCAAGAATAAGGGCGATAGGCCACAACACTAGTCATTAACATCCATCACATAACATAGTTTGAAAGGAAATCAGTTTAGAAAGGCGAAAGACCGCAACATCAAAACATCACCTCTCTGTGTCTATGAAGCCTCTATATTTATAAGCCTAGAAAGGTACCATGACAGGCCATTTCTACCACAAACTGAGAATAACTTAGAAAGAAAATGAAATAAAAAGCATCCTTCAAATGCAGATGAGGACTCACCAAGTCTCTGGAGCTAGGAATATCTGAACCTCAACAAATCGTTTGCTGAAGTCCTCTGTCTACTGAATCTGTATCATGAAATAACGCAGCGCCAAATGGCGTCAGTACGTGAATTGTACAGTATACAAATGTGCTAAAAGTAAACAGTAGAGGCAAATTAATATAAAATAACATCAACTCATCAAATGCTCATCTCATCTCAGAATAAGGAAAAGACACCATCACATCAACATCAATCACGACTCATACCATCACATCAATATCAGAGTACTATAAGATGGAACCTATCTGGGAGTTTCTCTAACCAATAACCATCACCTATGAGCCAATGATGATACAACAAAGTGATGTCACTGCCACATCCGTCTAGTACCTTGCCAGGATACAAGACGAGTCTAGTCTATCAATGGATCCATAAATCTATCAAGTCCTCTTTTGGGACTAAGGAAACATCCGTTTTTCACGGTCCAATCTTCTCTTACCTTGATCGCATAGTTAATTAGTGCGAGTGGGACTCACTCTTATTTATTTTGGTGCTCAATACTCCTCAAAGGAGTCAACATGCTTATAAGCCATCAAACATCCAGGTTACTTATCATTTGGTCTCTTTTGGACAAGGTACATCAACTCATCTCATCACTTTTCAACTCAAGAAGTTAGGAACATCCCTTTTAGATTAAATTCGACCTTTTAAGACTCTAAGAGGATCAATAATCAATACATTCAGCTCATGACTCAAACCACAACACAAACACAGATGTATCATCAAGGCTCTAGACATCAATCCCTAAATTCACTATTTAACAAAGGAATAGTATAGAGTTCCATGTAGTAATTCAATAAAGCTATTTAAACAGTAAATTAAGTTTATAATGATCATCAATCTAAGAAAATATATAGTATAAAGATAATTTTCACTGAAATATTCAAGAATTTCACATATAGGACTCATCATCTTCAACTATCGACATTACTATAATTAATGGGGCACATGGGAGAATAACCCCATGTTTTTAGGTGGCCTTACATACATGGAATAAAGAACAACTTAATGGTCTTCAAGGAATTGACCCCAATCTTGAATTTTCAAGCCATCTCTTCTTCCTCTCTCAAGGATACACATTTAGAACTAGAGAATAATGGGTTTTGAAACCCTTAATCGGATATAAATGACTTTTAAACATATTTTTGGGACTTAGGTTAGAGGAACAAAAGGACCTTCTCGTAAAAGAATTAAAAATTTTCACTTCGCTGCAACATGTCCGTGTCACGCCAAGGGCGTGGACATGTGTTTTTTCGTGAAATTTTGTTTCTTTTAATTTTATCATTAAAAAGAAAAAAAACTTAAGTGTGAGTCCACGTCCCATGTGCGTCGCGCCCTGGCGCGTACTCTCACTATCACGAAATTATTTAGCGAGAATTATTATTGACCCGGTTGCTCTAAAGTCAGGTCGATGCCATTTTCCCACTTAAATTTTCGCGCTAATCGCAAATTCGATTTTGGATTTTCCATTGGAGCTTGGGAATATGCGTTATGCACACGATTACTTTCTAGGGACATTTCGATAATTTCGCATGGTGTTATAATAATTGTGCTTTATTGGTGTTTGATATCATGTGATATTTGATTACACCTATTTGATAACACCTGATTGTTAAGTATAGTACAGACTTGTAAAAGTAGAAGATGATATTTTTTTATATATAATTTTGTTACTACTTCTTCGTTGTTGGTCAATGAGACATGCTGGGTACATGTGATTTCATACTCATACTACACTTGTTGCACTCTTTTGTAGTGCAGATTCAATTTTGAGTACGAGCGCATCCTATGGAGCTATCTGAGTTGAGTTCAAGCTTGAATTATCTTGGAGTTGTGGTGAGTTTCTTGGCTATTCCATAGTCCACACCTCCCTCTATCCATTAGTCATTCTATTTTTCGTATTCAGATAAGATATTTCTTATGTTCAGACTTGTTATCTTAGTTTCAGACTTGTATCACTGTTTTAGAAGCTTTTGTACTTATCAAACCAAGTCTTGGGTGGTATTTTAGATTTTCGCATTTCATGCTTATAAGAGACTTATTGTTTAGGATATTCGCTTGTTATCTATTTTTTCACTTTATTTATCATGTTGAATTAGTAAGTTATTGAGTTGGCTTACCTTTTGGTTGGGAGAATAGGTGCTATCGTGGCTCTTGTTTTAGGATCATGTGTAATAGCCTGGGTGTTGTACGACATTGTTGGACCTTGAGAATTTTGTTGCGGAAAAACTTTGGACTAAGTGTTATCTTAAGGGAGACCATATGGTTAGTGTGAGGTCACATGAGCCGTGTGGCCTCCAGTGAGACAGCAATTGGCCTTAATTTTGTGTGTTAGCCCTTGGTGTGGAGTTACAAGATAAGCCACACCTCACTGGCACCCCACACGGGCCGTGTGACACTTCACAAATCGTGTGGAGGAGTCGTGAAGTGGCTTGAGGTTTAAACCCCACCATTTGGGGCTAAGTGAGGTCATAAGGCCCCTAACACAACTCGTTTGATACCTCATGGGTTGTGAGGGCGCCAATATGGCTTCTAGAGTGAAAATATTCTAAGTATGGAATTATTGTCTCGTAACATTTTTCATAAAAAAATTTTATGTGTCAATATACGGACACACTATATGGACCGTGTGACTTCACATGGCCCGTGAAGTCACCCGTGTGATGAAAGTTATCAAAAAATTCTAAGTGTTAGGTCATGGCTCCAATTTTCCAAATTTTCGTCTAAGTATTTGTTCACAGCCACTCCACACGAATCGTGGAGTGCGACATGGGCCGTATAGCCTTAAGTGTAGTGGCTACGGGAAATTTTTTCCTTTGTTTCATTAATGACGTTCTCGTAAATTCGGTTAATTCTGTTGGCCTTTTTGGAATTCGTATGCTATCCACTGACCATCTAAAGCCGTAAACCTTATTTCAAACATTCGAAAACTCACTCATATTTTAAACTCTCTCAAAGACTACAATCAAAGGAACTCTTTTGAATTTTCAATTTAGGAGCAAGGGAACTCAATTCTTCTTCAAATTCTTTGGGGTTTTCTTCATCTTGGTGAAGGTATGTGAGTTTTGATCCTTGATTCCTTCCATCAAGGAGACACAAATATTTTCAAATAATTTTCATGAATTTATACTCTGTTTGAATATGAATTTTTCACTATTTGGATTTATTAAATTAAATTGATGTATGGGCTATACATATTTGATGATTTTAAGTTATTTTAAGCCTTATTATGATGATTTACATTGAAGTTATGAATTTATGAATATACATGTCCCTTTTTAAGGCTTGTTTATGCATGAGTGATTATATCATGATTTAAAATGTAGATGTAATTATGTTTTCACTTGAATTTAATATTATATTGTTGGTTTTAGATCAAATCGCAATTACCCATGCTATCCTCACATCATTCATGACATATGTATTCATGAACATTAGAATTTATTGAAATTATAAAGTGGGTTAAGCCCAATTATGTTTTATGATATGATTTTGATAAGATATTGGTTATGATAAGAACGTGGTCACATAAATGTCTATGATTTTGGCTCTTTGAATATTTTGGGTGCTTGCACCATTTTTTTATATGATTGAGCTATTCCTATGCATGAGTATTATGACTATGAAAGTATGGTTTTGGCATTTGAGCCTAAGTATGAATTATTATGAATGATGCTTGGGTTTTAAGCCCAATTGTTCATTGAAATATTTTGGAAAGACTTGTATCTCTTTGAAAGCATGTATAACTATGTATATTATAAGTATTCTTGTGGGATGATGATTTAGCACCGATAGGGTGAAGGTTCCGCTCTCTTTCCTAGGACTATGTGCCTAGCATAGGTTCCTTTTCGAAATGGGGTTTCCTGTAAGGAAGGTTGCTTCATACAAAATGAAATTTCTCATAATGTGAAGTATGGTTTATCTTTGGCAAGTAGACACATCTTTACCGATGAAGGGATTTCATCGGGATTCCAAATAATAGCTCACTTGGTCTTACTTATGTTGGTTGAGGTCACATCCCTTCTATATGTAAGCATTATTTGCATTTCATGCATAATGAGTTTCATAACATCTTGTTATATTACATTTCCTTGCTATAAATCTCCTTTTATATTTCGTGCCCTTGCCATCTAACATTGTATGTAGGCTTTGGTAGACTACATACATTGCACTCCACATACTTGTACATTCAAACATACTAATGTATACTTTTACAAACATGATTTCACCATGTAGGTACCGAGGAGCCCATTCATCCACCGTACGATGTCTAGCTTGGGTTTCAAGTTATACTTGTTGTGGTGAGTCCTATCTTCCAAGGACAAGTCATCACCTCTTTCACCTATGTTGTTCTTTTCTACTTTATTTACTTTGAGGGTGAGCTCGGGGTATTGTCTTCGCCGCTGACCTATCTTATGTAGAGGCATTGTTGGACATCTTGTGTACTCCTTTCGTTTTATGCTAAGTGTTGTATGAGATTCTTGATCATGGATACTTATGGATTATGTTGTTATAAGATAATCTCATGTCATGCTGTGGAAAGATTCTAAGTCCTGAATTGCCCTTATAGAATGAGTCATACTTACCCGCTCCTTAGTCTTTACATGTTATGTGCTATGTGAGTTCATGTTATTCCCTTTCCCTAAGATTCCCTCCATAGCCTGACTCTTACTTTCCCATCCCTTGGAATTATGTGTTACTTTTGAATGCGCTTCCGAACCGATGATGTGGATTTTGGTACTTTAAGGCTTGTTTGGGGACCCTCAGGTTCCCATTCGCCATGTCACTTATATACCCTAGGTTTGGGTCGTGAGAGATGGTATCAGAGCCCTAGGTTTTCAATGATCCTCGGAATCCAATATGTCACGTCAAGTAGAATCCTATTCATGGGTGTGAAGTGCACCATGCCTATGAGTGGGAAGCTATGCCGATGTTTTAGGAATTGTCTCGCTTCTTCATATCTTGTGTTGTTCTATGATTCGTATGTATTTAGCTTCCTTATCTTGATGGTATCATTTCTCCATTTCATCAGATGCCTCGTGGAAGACCTCACCTACCAAGACCAGCTCCAGCTAATGAAGGCCAAACACCATAAGGGCCTATGGTTGAGCCTACCTTTAATGGTGAATTCTGTACAACCTTTTCCATGCTTGCTCAGGTGATGACTACTCAGACTAGGCAAGCCAATCTTCCTCGGGATCCTACTCCGGCTTCTAGAGTGAGGGATTTCACTCGGATGAATCCTTCGGAGTTCTTTAGGTCTAGGGATGATGAGGATGCTCAAGAGTTTATTGATGAGCTCGCAAAAGTATTGAATGTTATAGGTGTCACTTCTGAGGAGAAGGCTGAACTGGTTGCTTTTCATTTGAAAGATGTGGCCCAAGTGTGGTATACTCAGTGGTCTATGGAGAGAGTTAATGGTGACTTTGTTAACTGGGAGGAGTTTAAGCTTGATTTTCTGGATTGTTTCTTTCCGCTTAAGCTTAGGGAAGCCAAGATGACTGAGTTTATCAACCGTAAGTAGGGTAATATGAGTGTGAAGGACTATGCCCTCAAGTTCACCAAGCTTTCCAAGTATACTCTAGCATTTGTGGCTGATTCTCGCGTAAGGATGCACAAGTTCATTTCCGGTATCTATGGCTCTCTTGTGAAAGAATGTTGCACCGCCATGCTCATCCGGGATATGGATATTTGAAAGCTCATGGTGCATGTCGAATAGATTAAAGGGGAAAACTCAAAGAGAAAATTGTGCATGATCGTAAGAGGGCCCATTTTGATGGTGGGTTCTTCGGCTCTCAGGGTGGTAGTTTTAGTCGCTTCCAACAGGGCCAAGGTTCGGGTGCTCGGGTTACTAATGCTAAGATGCCTCCTCCTAGGGCACCAATTGGCGGTAGACATGGGTATCCTCTGTGTGATAAGTATGGGAAGCCCCACACAGGCGAATGTTAGAGGAATTTAGGTGCTTGCTTTAGTGTGGTGATAAGAGTCACAAGGTCGCTGATTGCCCTAAGAATCCTCAGAAGGGTCAGGGTGAGGTGGCTCAAGGTGGGCAAGGCCAACAAAGAGCTCCACAAGGTGTTGCCCCAAGGAACAACAGGTTATATGCTATTCATGCACGCCAAGAATTTGAAGAGGCTCTAGACGTTGTGACTGATACATTAAAAGTCTTTGGTTTTGATGCTTATGCTTTGCTTGATTCGGGTGCAAACTTATCTTTTGTGACTCCTCTGTTGGCTGCTAAGTTTGGTTTGAGGCCACAAATTTTGAGGAATCCTTTCTCAGTTTATACCTCCGTGGGTGAATCTGTGATTGCACATATGCTCTATCATGGTTGTCCTGTTTTTATGTTGCATAAGATATTCCCGTGTGATCTTGTGGAGCTTGAAATCTATGATTTTGATGTAATTCTTGGGATGGATTGGTTGCATGCATCATATGCCTCTATAGATTGTGGAACTTGGAAGGTCAACTTCTAACCCCCCGGTGAGCTCGTTCTTGAATGGAAGGGTAGTGACTCCACTATTAAGGGTCAGTTTATTTTCTACGTCAAGGATCAGAAGATGATCTCTAATGGGTGCATTATCATATTGTGAGAGTTAAAGATGTGGAGTCTGAATCTTCTACTCTTGAGTCGGTTCCGGTGGTGAAGGAGTTTCTAGACGTGTTCCTCGAAGACTTGCCTGGTATTTCTCCTGAAAGGTAAGTAGACTTTTGCATAGATCTTCTTCCAGATACTCAACCTATCTCTATCCCTCCCTATCGTATGGTACCAGCTGAGTTGAAGGATCAATTAAAGGATTTGTTGAAGCAGGGTTTTATCAGGCCAAATATATCTTGATGGGGTGCTCCAGTGTTATTTGTAAGGAACAAAGATGGATCTCTTCGGATGTGTATCAATTATAGACAATTGAATAAGGTGACCAGTAAGAACAAGTATCAATTGCCTAGGATCAATGATTTGTTTGACCAACTTCAAGGGGCTACACATTTTTTGAAGATTGATCCCTGGGTATCATCAATTAAATGTTAGAGAGTGTAATATTCCTAAGATGACCTTTCAGACAAGGTGTGGACATTTCAAGTTTGTGATGATGTCGTTTGGCCTAACTAATGCTTCAGCAGTGTTTATGGATCTCATGAATTAGGTGTTCAAGACATTCATTGATAGCTTTGTGATTGTCTTCATTGATGATATCCTTATTTATTCCCGAAATGAGTAGGAGTATATGGATAATTTATGGATGGTTTTACAAACCTTGAGAGAGAAGAAGTTGTATCCCAAATTTAGCAAATGTGAGTTTTGGTTGGGTGAATTTGGTTTTCTGGGTCATGTGGTGTCTGTTGATGGTATAAAGGTGGATCTGAAGAAGACTAAAGCGGTTAAAAATTGGCCTATACTGCTAACTCCTTCACATCCAAAGCTTTCTTGGGTTAGTTGGTTATTATAGAAGGTTCGTTGAGGGGTTCTCATCTATTGCATCTCTATTGACTAAATTGACTCAGCAGAAGGCTAAGTATGTGTGGTTGGATGAATGTGAGAATGGTTTCCAAACTTTGAAGGATCAACTTACATCGGCTCGAGTTTTGACCCTACCGAATGGTTTGGATGGATTAGGGTATATTGTGATGCGTCCTGGATTGGGTTGGATTGTGTAATTATGCAACACGGTAAAGTGATACAGTTGAATGTGCGTGAGTGTTTTACCAACTTATGACCTTGAGTTAGCGGTGGTGGTATTTGCTTTAAAAATTTGGAGACATTTATACGGGGTACATGTTGATATTTTCACCGACCAAAAGATCTTCCAATACGTTTTCATTCAAAGGGATCTCAACTTGAGGCATAGGAGGTAGTTTGAACTCCTAAAGGACTATGACATGAGTGTTTAATATTATCCCAGCAAGGTGAATGTGGTAGCTGATGCTCTTAGTAGGCTCTTTGTGGGAAGTGTGGCTCATGTTTAGGAGGAGAAGAAGGAGTTGGCAAAGGATGTTCACCGTTTGGCCGGGTTGGGTGTTAGGTTGGCCGACTTCAATAATAGTGGTATTTCAAAATGGGGTAGAATCCACGGTGATTGTTGATGCGAAAGCTAAGTAAGATCTAGATCCATCCTTGATTGAATTGAAGAAATTGGTTGCCAAGAAGAATATTGAGGTGTTCTCCTAAGGCGGAGATGGTGTACTTCAGTATCAAGATCGGTTATGTGTTCCGGACGTGGATGATCTTAGGAAGGTGATCATGGATGAAACCCATAATTCTCATTATTCTATTCACCCAGGATCTACTAAGATGTATCGGGACTTGAAAGAGGTGTATTTGTGGCATGGTATGAAGAATGACATAGCCAAGTTTGTATCCCAATGCTTGAATTTTCAATAAGTGAAAGTAGAGCACCAAAGGCTCGGTGGGTTGGCTCAAGACATTGATATTCCCACCTAGAAGTGGGAGGATGTGAATATGGAATTCATGGTTGGTTCGCCTCGGACTCGGAAACAATATGTCTCCATTTGGGTTATCGTTGACCAGATCACTAAATCGACTCATTTTTTACTGGTTAAGACTACTTTTGGTGCCAAAGACTATGCGAAGTTGTACATCCAAGAGTTGGTAAGGTTGCACGGTGTGTCTAGGTCTATCATATCGGATGGGGGTACCTAATTTACTTTGCACTTTTGGAGGTCGTTTCAAAAAAGACTTGGTATAAGGTCGAGTTGAGCACCTCCTTTCATTCTCAAATCGATGGACAAGCTGAGAGGACAATTCAAATCTTGCAGGATATGTTGAGGGCTTGTGTGTTAGAGTTCAAGGGTAATTGGGATGACCATCTTCCACTCATCGAGTTTGCTTATAATAATAGCTTCCATGCAAGCATTGGTATGACACTATTTGAGGCTTTGTATAGTAGCAGGTGTAGGTCTCCGGTGGGGTGCTTTGAGTTGGGATAGGTGGCTTTGATTGGCTTGGACTTGGTGATGGAGGTCATGGGGAAGGTGAAATTAATTAGAGAGAGATTGAAGACAGCCCAAAGCAGCCAAAAGTCCTATTCGGATGCTAGGAAAAGGGACCTTGAATTCCACGTTGGGGATTGGGTGTTTGTGAAAGTCTCACCTATGAAGGGAGTGATGCATTTTGGCAAAAAGCACAAGCTAAGTCCCAGTATGTAGGCCCTTATGAGGTTATTGAGCAGATTGGGAATGTCACTTATGGGTTGGAGTTACTCCCGGACTTGATTTCTATCCACCCGGTCTTTCATGTGTCTATGTTGAGAAAAATGGTTAGTGATCCTAGTCCTATTGTGCCCTTGGAAGGTATTAAGGTCGAAGAGAACTTGTCTTATGAGGAGGTTCCGGTAGAAATTCTGGATAGGCAAGTAAAACGACTTCACAATAAGGATATGGTTTCGGTAAAGGTGCTTTGGAGGAACCAATATGTGGAGAGTGCCACGTGGGAGGCAGAGTTGGACATGATGAAGCAATATTCCCATCATTTCCAATCTACTCAATTCTAAGATATTAGGTTCTCTCTTTTCCAATTGGTCCCAATCTTTCCATTCTTGAGTCCCATGACATGACATGCTTACACGTGCATTAAAAAGATTTTCGTTGTAATGTTTTGAATGATTTTAGTATGTTTTGGCATGAGTTTTGTATACTTTATAATTTTTAAAATGATAATCTATGCATTGTATCTTGTATTGGGAAGTTTCATGTTCTAAGTTAAGATTTTCAAGCCTTGTTCTTGCACATTCAGGGATGAATATTCCCAAGGGGGAGATGATGTAATGACCCCGATATTGTACGACGTCGTTGGACCTTGAAAATTTCGTTACGGACAAATTTGGACCAAGTGTCACACGAGTCGTGCGGCCTTCGGTGTGGCAACACTTGGCCTTAATTTTGAGTGTTGGCCCTTGGTATGGAGTTACAAGCTAAGGCACACCTCACTGGCACCCCACACGGGCCGTGTCACACTTCACAAACTATGTGGAGGAGCCATGAAGTGGCTTGAGCTTCAAAACCCTACCGTTTGGGGCTAAGTGAGGTCACATGGCTCGTGTGATGCCTCATGGGTCGTGAGGGTACCCGTATGGCTTCCGGAGTGAAAATATTCTAAGTATATTATCATTGTCCCATAACTTTTTTCATAAAAATTTTCTAAGTATCGTTATATGAACACACTACATGCACTATATGACTTCACAGGCCTGTAAAGGCACCCGTGTGATGAAAGTTTGCGAAAAATTCTAAGTGTTGGGTCATGGATCCAATTTTGCAATTCGTCTAAGTATTTGTTCACGGGAACTCCACACAAACCGTGGAGTTCCACACGGGCCGTACAACCTTAAGTGTAGTGGCTATGGGAAGTTTTTCCCTCCGTTCCATTAATGGCGTTCTTGTAAATTTGGTTAATTCTATTAATGCTTTGGGAATTCCTATGTTATCCAATGACCATCTAAAGCCCTAAACCTTATTTCAAACATTCAAAAACTCTATCCTCACGTTTTAAACTTTCTCAAAGGAACTCTTGTGAGTTTTCAACTTGGGAGCAAGGGAACTCAATTCTTCTTCAAATTCTTTGGGGTTTTCTTCATCTTGGTGAGGTATGTGAGTTTTGATCCTTGGTTCCTTCCAATCAAGGAGACCCAAATATTTTCAAGTAATTTTCATGAATTTAAGCTCTCTTTGAAGGTTCTCACTATTTGAATTTATTAAATTAAATTAATGTATGAGTTGTATATATATTTGATGATTTTAAGTTACTTTAAGCCCTATTATGATGATTTACATTGAAGTTATACATTTGTGAATATGCATGTCTCTTTTAAGGCTTGTTATGCATGGGTGATTGTATCAGGATTTCAAATGTGAATTTAATTATGTTTTCACTTGAATTTCATATTATGTTGTTGATTTTAGATCGAATCTCAACTATTTATGATATCCTCACATCATTCATGGCATATGCATTTATGAACATTGGAATTTATGGAAATTATGAAGTGGGTTAAGTGCTATTATGTTTTATGATATGATTTTTATAAGATATTGGTTATGACAAGAATGTGATCACATACATGTTTATGATTTTGGCTCTTTGAACATTTTCGGTGCTTGCACCATTTTGTATAAGAATGGGATATTCCTATGCATGCATGAGTATTATGACTATAAAAAGTATGATTTTGGCATTTGAGCCAAAGTATGAATTATTATGAATAATGTTTGGCTTTTAAGCCCAACTGTGCATTGAAATGTTTTGGAAAGACCTGTATCTCTTTGAAAGCATGTATAACTATGTATATTATAAGTATTCTTCTGGGATGACGACTTAGCACCAATGGGATGAGGGTTTCACTCTCTTTCCTCGAACTATGTGCTAGCATAGGTTCATTTTCAAAATGGGGTTGCCCGTAAGGTAAGTTGCCTTCGAAATGAGGTTGCCTGTTGTAAGGAGAAGAAATGATATGTTATAATATATATTATGTAAAAATCCTATCCGAAATGGGATTGCCGTAAGGAAGGTTGCTTCATACGAAATGGGGTTGCCCATAAGGTGAGTATGGTTTATCTTTGGCAAGTAGACCACCTCTTTACCGATGAGGGAATTTCATCAGGATTCTAAGTAATAGCTGGCTTGGTCTTACTTATGTTGCTTGAGGTCACATCCCCTCTATATATAAGCATCATTTGCATTTCATGCATCATGAGTTTCTTAGCGTCTCGTTATATTACATTTCCTTGCTATAAATCTCCCTTTATATTTCGTGCCCTTGCCATCTAACATTGTATGGAGATTTTGGTAGACTATATGCATTGAACCCTGCATACTTAGTACATTCAAACGTACTAACATATACTTTTTCCTACATGATTTCACCATGTAGGGATCGAGGAGCCCATTCATCTACCGTACGTCGTCTAGCTTGGGTTTCAAGTTATACTTGTTGTGGTGAGTCTTATATTCCAAGGATAAGTCACCACCTCTTCTAGCTATGTTGTTTTTTTCTACTTTATTTACTTTGAGGGTGAGCCCGAGGTATGTCTTGGCCCCGACCTATCTTATGTAGAGGCATCGTTAGACTTCTTGTATACTCCTTTTGTTTTACACTAAGTGTTGTATGGGATTCTTGATCATGGCTACTTATGGATTATGTTGTTATAAGATGATTTTATGTTATATGGTAGAAAGATCTTAAATCCCGAATTGGCCCCACCCCATAGCATGAGTCACACTTACCAAGGGGATTGATGAATGACTTTTTATCAAGAGGTTTTGATTTTTTTTTCAAATCATCAAGGGGATTGAAGCAATGTGATCCCTTATCCCCTACTCTTTTTATTATTGCAGCTAAAGTATTGTCCAGAAGCTTGAATAACTTATTTGAGAATGGAGACTTTAGAGGGTTTGGGATGCCAAAATGGAGTCTGAACATCAACCACCTATCATATGTTGATGATATGATTCTATTTTTCTCTGGTGAAAAGAAATTCATAAAGTCACTGGTGAAGATCTTTAAAGAATATGAAATGACATTTGGACAGATGGTAAATTTGGACAAGAGTGTCTTTTATCTACATGAGAAGGTTCCAATGGATGTTTGTCATAGAATAAGAAGAATTACTAGAATCAAACAAGGAAAGTTTTCTTTTATATACTTGTGGTGTCCTATGTTCTACAGGAGATAGAGACAAAGCTATTTGAGGACTAGCTGAAAAAAGTAGCAAAAAGAATATGTGGCAGAACAAGATGCTGACCTATGGAGGAAGGTATGTCCTACTTGCCCATGTTCTTTAGTCCATACCAATTTATTTACTATCAACAATAGAGCCATTTGTTGGGGTTATTGATAAAATTACATAGATTGTTTGCCAAATTCTGTTAGGCAAATGCAACTAGATCAAAGAATAAGCATTGGGTGGTCTAGGAGAGCATGTGTTACGCTAAGAATGAAGTTGGTCTTGGGTTTATATCTCTACATGATATACGAAGGTACTCCTTGCAAAACTGTGGTTGAACCTAAGGACAACAACCTCATCTTTGTTGGGGGGGGGGAGGTTATGTTTATAATAAGTATTGTATAAACGCACATCCTATAATGGCTTATGATAATAGGTCATCAAGGGTATGGAAGAAGTTAGTGAAAATAAAAGAGGAAATGGAGCAGGACCTGTGGTAGCAGCTTAAGAATGGTACCTCCAGTTTCTGGTTTGACAATTGGACTAAACTTAGGCCTCTATACTATATTGAAGGAGAGAATGTTAAAGAGGAGGAACCGGAGGAAAGGGAGTTTATATTTGATAAGGTATGGAATGAACATAAATTATTATCAAAGTTGTCAACAGAGATGGTGGATCATATAAGAGAAAATATTCAGCCTCCAATAGAGTCAGAATTTGATGATGTTCCTTAGTGCATGGGAGATACTCATGGAGTATTCATAGTAAAGTCAACATGGAAGACATTAAGAAAGTAAAAAAAAGGAAGAACTGATTATGAATATATATGGGGAAATGGGGTTCCTTCTAAAATCAACTTTTTCTTGTGAAAAGTTTGGAAGAGAAGAATCCTTACTAATGATAATTTGAAAAGAATGAGGATTCAGGTGGTCTCAAGATATTGGTGTTGTGAGCATAAGGTGGAGGAGATTATAGAGCATAATTTTCTAACAGCCCCCATAGCTGAAAAGTTATGAAGGCAGTTTGCTAATTTTACAGGTAGAATTTACGTTTAGCAATAATGCCGTAGAAATTGAAATAATGGTCTGCCTAAAAGATCCACGCATTTGGTTAAGCATCATTAAAATGACCAAATTTGTCATGACTTGAGCCTATGGCCTAGGATTGACATATCGAACGCGAATTCGAGAGTCCCCAAATAAGCCTCATAGCATCCATTCACACATCATCGATTTGAAAGTGTTAAATATATCATGTAGTTATTTTT
>JAABOM020000103.1:6034383-6051232 GCA_011800125.2 Solanum clarkiae
ATTTTTCATAAATCACTTTTTACTTTAACAAACTTAAAAATGTAAGTTCTATTTTTAAATTAAATAAGAAAATACAGTACTATCATAAAAATGCACACATAAAAATATTTAAGCTAAATAAGATGAAAGATTTATTTTAAAAATGAACACTGAATAACTAAAGCTAGCAAAGAAAGTACATTAAAAAAAAACAAATAAAGTGAAGGCTATTTTTATAAACAAACAACATATTATTAAAATTTATGCAACAAACTAAACACTCAATATGAAATAATATCACCATAACTTATCTCAATATAACTTATCACATCATAACTTGTATTCAAACCAAACGACCCCTTAGAGATAATTTATCACTTAGTTTTTAATCTGACCTTGTTAAGCATTAAATTTATTATATTTAAAAAATAGTATAATAAAATTGCATTCCATTTGTTATTTTATAAGAGGTGTCCTAAGTCAATACTGGACAAATAAAAATACTCAAATAGAGTAATATATATGGCTACAATTCAAGGCTATGACTTAATAATTAATGAAATGAGTAGAAATTATATATTTTAAAGTTCGAATCTACAACAATACAAATTTGCTCATTAATCCAAATCTAGATAGAGAGAGAGAGTGTGTTACGAGCAATCAGTACCAGTGGGAGGTAACTTATACCCCATTTTGGTTCTTGAAATTCAAAATATGAAAATTTTGATCAAAATTTTAAATGTATATATATATATATATATATATACACACACACTGAACATATAAGTAGGCAATTTAGTATCCTAAGGGAGCAGATGGATAGATTTTACTAGTTTGACCTAGCTAAGAAAGACCTCAATATCCAGTCCCCAACCCTAGCTAGCAAGAGAAAGAGTGCCGTTGAACTGACAACTGTTGGCTGTTTATTGGCATCAAACGTGATATCCCATCTAGTGGTGGGACACTCAACTTAAAAGACAAACAGAAATAGGGATATTAAAATATAAAAAGGACTATCTATCTGGTCTTATAGACTATACCCTCCACCATTGTTAAAGTGCCCTTGCTATTAACACCTGTCTATGGCTACAAACATGCTAAGCAAGAAGGAAACCAAACAAACAGACAACTAAGCCGATAACCCATTCGCAGGAAACAGTGCACCTTATCATTAAACAAATAAACACATTCCCCAATACTCTTTTAGGTACTAACTTTTTATGAAACCAAGAAATCATGGTACTAAAACACATTAATCTAAAAAATAAAAATGGAGCCCTTTTTTGGAAGGTAAAAATGGGTTTAATGTAAAATGATAATAAAGTTCAAGAATAGAAAATTTACCATGGATGAATATGGGCAGTAAAGGAACTTTCTTTTCAATGAACTTAGTTCTTTCCTTTTCCTTTCTGATCTGAATGCCCATAGCCATTGCCATAGAAGAGGTGTAAACGAGCATCATATTCAGTTGTGGTGCCAAGATATAAACTTTGTGATCCGTCTGTAGGAGAAAACCTCTGGAAGTGAGGCAAAGTAGACAGCGAAGAGGAAGAATTGGACTGAAGGGTCCCCCTATTGAAACCAGATGAAGATATGCTGAAGTTCAAGTTGTACTCATTAGTATTGCAATTACTTCCCCCACTGGAGGTCACAACCGGGACTAGGTTGTCACTGCCGAATGGGAAATGCTGCAGCTCGGGTCGATGTTCACCCGTTATACTAAACATTGGTGAAGGCACTGGTCTTAATGGCTGTAGAGGATTTCCCAAATAAATTTGACCTGAGAAGCCAGTAGAGTTGTCTATTCCACGAGTAGATGCTGGGCCTAATAATCCCGAGGTAAAGTACTCCAGTGGATTTGTAGACCATTGCCTCGGTGTGCTTTGGTGAATAGAGCCATTAGGACTTGTGTTGCTGTGGTTGTTATTGTTATTATCGCTCATACCACTGGTCAATAGCTCAGTGAAAGAAGAGCTAGGGTGCATATTTTGGTGATGAGTAACAATAGAAGACTTGTTTTCTTTTTCCTTTTCCTTTTCTGTGACCCTTTCCTTTGCTCGTTCCCGTGCCTTGAGCCGACTATCAGATCTGGAAAGTGACAATCCAGAACCTTTGCTTGTCTCAGAATTACTACAAGAAGGTTGCTGCTGGTTGCAATTTGGATCATCATCCATTTCAACATCAGCTGAATCAAAACCTGGCTCAGTTCCAACACTTGACCTTTTGTCATCGCTGAGCTGCAGTGTATCTGGAAATGCCTCGAGAGGTGGAAGCTCAGCAATTGACGGAGCGGCTGCTTTTAGCAGCCACTCCACAGCTTTGCTCGGTTGATCACAGCCAAGACGGTCTTGCAAATCATAGAACTGTATAGCAGTATTGACAGAGAGACGGACACGTCTGTCTCTTAACCCCTTTGAAGTCAACACTTTGCTATGCCTATCTTTCCCTCCAGATGCTCGAGAAACTCTCACAATTCTTGATGAAGGACGACCATAAAATTTTACGATACCACCAAGACCACTACTCTTTTTGACATCTCCTGCATCATCTACTTCATATTGATGATACTGCTCATCCTCCTTGTTGTTCATTCTTGGGAACTTGCACTCATCAGTTTGAATCTCCTCCATCTCCATACTACCACTTTCATACCTTTCTCAAACAAAAAAAGGAAATCAAAATCAAGAAAACACCCACCTTTCAAAATTTATTACTTCACCCAAATTTTCTACAGCTCCAGAAGTAGTACTATTAAGAGAAACCAGAAACAAAGGTATTTTTCTATGTGGATATGGGACTTGAATTAAGGTTCAAAGATGGAGAAAAAGATATGTAGATAAAACTATGAGCTGTTAGTGGAGGTACCTTCTTGGGCTTGGGGAACTATAGATGTCCTTTGCATTAATCATGATCACACACTACTTAAGACTTTTATAATGATAAATTTATGTGAGAAAAAAAGGGTTCTTTTTTTTTGGTTTGATATATCACATTCAACTACAGATAAGGCTTTGTGCAAATGTCAGAAGTAGAGAGAAAAGAAGGCTTCTTTTTGCAGTGCTTTCAAAACAAAGGCCGATGTCATCTCAGCACCACAGCACTGTAGAAAAACAGTCAACCATAGCCACAAAAAATCAACAAGCCCACAATTTAAAAAATAATAATAATAAAGCATCAAATTCTCTAGCTTTCCATAGGGAGTTAGATTTAAACTTTTGGACAGATGGCAAGTGAGGAAAAGCAAAAAAAAAAAATAGGTTGCTGTTCCTAATCTAGCAAGACGAAGAAAAAGTCTTTGGAGAATAGAGTGGAGAGCCTTTTGTGTGTGTAATTAAAGATTTGCACAAGTTATTGCTAGGCTCAAAAATAGAGAAGATAAATTACATCAAAAGAAATAAAATAAAGAATAATAATTTAGTTAAAATAAACAAATTATTTCCAGTGGGAGTAAAGTTCATTACCATACACCGTTAATGAATAGATAATTAAATGTTGCTGTTTTTGTGTTTGTGTCTGTATTACAACAGCAACAACACAATATATTTATTACATTCAATTACAAAATGAAAATACATAACTGTTGGATCTGAGAGTTTAGTACTCTTTAAAGGATATCAACACAGTAGATCAAGCTCCTGATTTCACATAAAATCAAATTATGAGTAAAAGAGAATCCTTTCTTTTATCATCAAATGGACAAAAATATTCTTCAATGCTTAGCTAAAATGACATAGGAGAAAAACAAATTTTCCAAGAAAAAGAATTTGATGTATCATCTTGAACACATTCGAGAAGTGCTTCTTTCTTAGCTATAGTTCAAAAAAAAAAAAATTGCAAAACCCAAAAAGGTGCAATTTTGACACCAAAAAACAAAAATGAAAAGGGGGAACTCTTGTAGAAGAAGAAGCTATGTTCAAAGTTCAAGAATATTACCAGAATTTCCTGTAACTTTGCTTCCTTATATCACAACTTTTAAAACTCCAAAGCCATGAATATATGAAAAATGCTCTTCAACCATCATTACTAGGCCAAAAAAAGAAAGTATAACTCGCCATAATCAAACCTCCAACTTATTGCTTCCAAGATTCCTTTTGTTTTTCCTTTTTTTTTTTTTTTTGATGAAAATGGAAAATCCTTTTCTTTTTTCAGAATTTTTGGGGTGGCAATTTAAATGGTACTTAAAAAAAAATAATGTGAAGAGAGAGAGTGGAATAAAAGCCCTAAGGTCATGAACATTCGAGCATATCACCAGGCTTATCGTGTAAGTACAGACATAGTGCCGTTTTGCTTATTTCCACTTATTTTTTTATTAATGTCATGCCAAGATATTTTTTCCATTTTAGCTGCCCTCTATTTTTTTTTTTTCCTTTAGGTCTCAATTTATAAACAAAATTTTGTTGAATTTTTTTTAAATTACGACTGATCTTTTAAGTATGCAAAAGAAACTTAGTAATACTCCTTTTGATAGCATTTCATGTGATATAATTTAACAAATGTAGATTCAATGTCGGCTCATCAGTGCAGAAAAGGGCGTATGTTAGGCGTCTATATTTGAGAGGCACCTTATGGACTTTTTTTTTAAAAAATATTAAGTATTATTTATCGGAACAGCTCACATTTCATATGAAATAGAAAAAAAAAAAGTTAAGCAAATACTCGTACATATAATTTCATCTTGTAATTTATATTAGTGTTTGTACATGTAATTTCGTCTCATGATTTAAAAGATGAAATCTTAATATCACGCCCCGAGTCTGTATCCTGAACGTGGTTGACACTTAGAAGTCATTTTTAATCCCAAACGAACCACTTGACCTAGCTACTTTACTCAGCAGAAGACTTAGGCAATAATGATAGGTTAGAATTAAACATAGCTACTATATCAATGTCTTAAATTATAATAAAATAGACCAACTGAAAAGTCAACAATCTAAAAGAGATGCTGAAATATTGTCTACGAGTCTATAAAGTCTCTACAAGTCATGACTAAAGAGTGGGTACCGTGACAGGTCACGACTACCTCAAACTAAAAGAAAATAACTAAAACTAAAAGGAATAACATCGAAAAGTCACTGACTGGAAAGAGGTCTCATCACTGGCTACGTCGTAGAAATGTTGAATCACCTAATAATACGCCTATTGAGGGGCTCTGTCACCTGTATCTGCATCTTAAAATGATGCAATTCCAAAAGACGCCAGTACGTGGAATGTACGATTATATAAGACAGCCAAAATAGGAAAACTCATAATACAATGCTCATATCATAGGCTTAATATAGAAAATAACTCAAAAACATAGGCAATACAATATTATAAAATATCGTATTTAATGCATAATTAAGTGCAACTCAGTCTATGTCTTAAAATAATATATACTCTAACTTGGGGAGTCTCTCTAATCGACAACCATCATTATGGGCATCGTGATGATACAACATCTTGCACATGTTGCTAGAGTCATCCAATACCTTGCCAGGGTACGTAAGAGAGGAAACTTAACTTATAGATCCATTTAAACTGGGCCATCTCAATGGCATATAAAGAGTGGTAAAATATTGGTATGGTCATATCCTATGTTGGCTATGTAGTTTATGAGATCAAGTTATTATTACTCTTATCCATATTGGTGCTCAATACTACTCTCAAAAATATTATTCATATGCTCATATAACTGTCAGAGTATTATTAATTAAAATATTTCTGTAATCACTTGGGACTTAGCCCAACTTTAACTTTTTTTAACTTACTATTTCTTATTTAGGAATATGAACTTCATTCAAGAATGCATAAAACTCATATCTTTTTCTCAACTTAGTCTCAAGATAAACATTCAATATATATGCTCAGTCTCATACTTAATATGTACTTCAAAGAACTCACTTAATTCAAATTATGCACAAACTCTCTATAAATAGTGTAAAAAAATAGTCATTCTTCAATCAAGCCACACATGACATAAATGATTTTCAAACTTCTTTAGGATTCTTGTATATGCATGATTACTTCACACTTTAAAGAAATCTACTCAATGATGTAATCCTTAAACAGAAAATAAAATAATTAACAAGAAATACTTGATGAAATTCTTATATTTTCCACAGAGTTATTTTCCACAGAGTCAACGAGAATGACTTAGGCTTGAATTTTAACTAAATTTCATGGAAAAAAAACATGAGAATAAGGTTAATTTTTGGTAGTCTTATATACCTAGACATAAATTTTCTTGGAAAATGTGAGACGTTTTCTCAAGCCTTAGCTCTTCTCATTTTCTCCCTAATCATTTCTTTAATGATATACGTGAAAGTGAAAAAGAACGGCATAGATTATTAATGTTAGGGCGAAAACGACCTCAAAACGGCGGGATTTTGGTCTAGAATGGGTGGGAAAAAAACTAGAAAGTCCTTACTTTTTAAAGCTAAATGTCAAGTATCATGATGGAGCAAGTCCGCGCTTATTCCATTTCAATTTTTTTTTGTCGAAAAACTTAAAACGCGTTCAAAATCTGTTTTTCCATAAAATAACATATAAATCTCATTCATTGAATGCTTCCTATGTGTATTTTATGTAAATCACACTTGCCGGTGCATTTTACAAATAAAATTTAAAAAATAAATTATGACGCAATAGGTATGCAATGAGGACCTATCGCGTAGCTTTTTGATTTTGCAATTTTGCTCTAAAAAATTATTTTTTGATCCGATTGACCTAAAATTTAATCGAGACTATTTTCTATATAATTTTCACCCTGTTCAGTATTTCGACCTGGGATTTATCAAAAAAAAATAGGATGATGTATTATTCGAGCAATCTTTTATCTAGGAGTTTTTTAATAATTTTCAGAGTATAACAATATCTCCTCCTTAGTAACATTCATCCTTGAATGATAATGTCACAACCCGAGTTTACATCGTGATCGTGGACGTGGCCGGTACCCAAAATAATTTTTGGTCCCAAGGAAACCACTTGGTTTGGCTACTTTACTTAGCGGGAGACATAAATAATAAATGATAGACTTAGATATAATGAAATAAAGAGACTACAATATATAATTTGAACAAACTAAATAGAGGAAATATCTCAACAAGAGCTGAAAGCAAGAACTAAGACTGATATCGTCTAGTTTATGGAACCTCTAACCAAGATAATCTGAAGCAACTACTGTCACAGACCCACGGTAACCATAACTAAAAATAAATATTGAAACACAAATAAAGACTCTAAAGCCTCTGACTGGTAAAAAGCATCACCAGTAGCTAAATAAAATGTTGGTCCTCAACGGAGCGTCTGCTGAAGGACTCTATCACTTGTGCCTGCATCATAAAATAATACAGGTCCAAAAAGCGTTGGTACATGAAATGTATGAGCAAGCCAAAACGGAGAACTCATGATAAGGCACTATAATCTGAAGTAGTTAAAAGCATGTCTCAAAATATGACAGTAAAAGTAATAAATATAGTGTATGTTGAAAGTAATATCATATGCTGACACTCCATATGCAAGAATTAGTTTACTATAACTTAGGGAGTTTTTCTAACTGACAACTATCACTATGAGCCTCGTGATGATACGTCTTGCCCACGCTGCCAGAGTCATCTCATACTTTTCCAAGGTAAGGGAGGAAAACTAAGAGAATGAACCTGTCACAACCCAAAAAATGACGTGATGGCACTCATCTTATCCCACCAAAATAAGTCAGTCTAAAATCCAGTTATAACAATAAAATGTGGAAAGATAATACCAAAGGAAAATTTTAACTACAGATAATAACTTAACTTAATTGAAATCCCCCAAAACTTGGTTGTCACATGCACAAGGCTCTAATATGTTTCAATTGATTTGAAAGAAATGTACAAGTTCTAAATGATGTTATCCCTAAATTAGAACAATAATCATAAATAGGAGTGAGAAGTCTGCTGAAATGACAAACAACTACCTCACACAATCTACACAGGAAGCCTCAGACAAGGAAGAATATAGGGTATCACAAAGATCCAGGCTCGTAACCTACAAAAATATAGTAGCAAGGGGATGTTTACCAAACACACGGTACCCAGGAAGTGAACTGCTAAATACAAAATCAAGTAATATAGAATATGGATACTCCTAACACCCCAACCGAACATCTACAACTACAACTTTCATAAAAACTAGCCCAACCTAATAATTCACATTCTTACATATCGTATATCCCAATAATGTCACACCAACAATTATAGAAGACCAATATAAGGGATCAAGTGCATCCATCATAAATTTTACAAAAGTCACTCATAATCATACATGATTAAGATGTGTAATGCAATGCAATACAATAATGTCAGGTATAGTGATGCATGTCTAGTCTAGTAATATACACCCGTTGTCTCTCAGTCCGAAATTCATGGGGGACTTTTAGTCCATACGTCTGTTGTGAGGTGCGACACAGCCCTCGAATCATAGTATCTATCGTGGCGTGCGACATGACCCTCGATTCATAATATCCATCGCGGTGTGTGATATATCCCTCGAATCATAATATCCATCACAGTGTATTGTATGTCCCTCAAAATGGTACATCCTTTTAAATTCTTGCTCTTTCTCGGTCTACATAACACTTGCCACAAAAATCAATGCAAATAGACATGTTTACACAATAATGAGGAGATGACTAATTTTTATACAATTCACAATTCACAACAACATAGTCTTGATACAACATCAAAATTAGCTCAATACCTTTCAAAATCATTCTCAACACCTCACACAAGGAAGCACGAAATTCTATATACTTAACAAAGGTTAAAAACTTCACTTGCCTTAGTCAAATCACGATCAGTCAAACACTTGAGTCTTTTCCCTTTTGAATAGAATTCGTAGCACCACGGTCTAATCAAATAAGAGTTCACAATAAAATTTCCAAACTAAAAAATACCCAAATCTATAGTTAAGTCTTAATTCCTCCAAATATTGTAATTCTAATGGTTATTCGTACAATACCAACCCCCAATATTAATACAAAAAACATATAACTATATATAAAGATCAAAAAACACACCATGTATATTTAAATAATTCGCCTAAATGAAGAACCAAACGTACTGATCGGAAGAGTGAACACAAGGAAAAGCATATAACACGAAAATATAATTCAACTCCTGACGCTGCTATCAAATTAATGCTAGAATGACACTTCCTATTTATTTTATAAGTTTTCCTAAGGAATGGGTCAACAATATGTCATAATTACTCCCGCTAGTCATTGTCTCATAAACTTAATAAACCCTAAAACATTGCAGCAACTGCGTACCAAGGTCACTTCTTTTTTTTTTTTACTTAGGCTTACTAATTGTCATTATACTCCAGTGGTTGATAGTCACCATTACCTATTACATGAATACATATATACAACCCTTTGAAACCACACAATGAAGTAATAAGTTCGACTAAACAACAAAACAAAAGCACTAATTAAGGAGGGACATGTTGATGTGCTTCCAAAATACAACACATTTGGTGCTTAAAATTTGAGATTTTGTATGTTCTCAATGCGACTTTTGTGATTTTTTATGTGGTTTTATGTTTGTTTTTGCAGGAAAATATGATTAGTGTGATGTTGGGAAAGTTGCAGACTTCTTCTGGTCTTTGAGGATATACGAGACCCTTTACGAGTCGTAGAGCCTTCTACGAGTCATAAGGATAGTTTTGTGAAGATCTCCAATATTGGATGAAAGACTGAATATGTGAAGTTCAGCCACATAAGACCTCTTTATATCTCGTAGTTCACTCTACGAGTCGTATTGAGGATTTCATGGAGATTTCCAGAGAAGGATCACAGAAGGACTAGAAGATGCAGGTGAGGACTATGAGAGGTCAATACAAGTTGTAGATCAAACTATGACTCGTGAAGATGTTATGTAGAAATAAAGTCCATGATTCAAGAAGCTGAACACAAAAGTCCGATTATGACTCGTAAACCCAGTTACGAGTCGTAACTGCGAGCCATAGAAGACGCCGATAAGTTTCTCCAATATTTTTAGGGACTGGTTTGTAAATAATATAAATAGTATAATTTAGGTTCTTTTTAGTAAGCACTACAACAGACTTAGAGAGAGTGCACGACATTAGAGCATTTCTAAAGTTTATACTTGGAGATAAAATATTGGAGAGGAGAATACACTTGTGGATTCATTGTATCCTTCAACCTTGTGATTCTCAATGAAAATTGGGTTTGCTTGTTCTTCAATCTATTTAGGTAAGAGATTAATTATGTTTTCTTAATTCATAGTTTCTTTATCTACCCATAGTATGAGTGGCTAAACCCATAACTTGGGGTTGTGGGAACCATGAAGATCTAACCATATAAACCTGTATTATTTGCAAATATTAGAATGGATATTTGCATATATTAATCAATTCTCTTCATTTTGCATATTTTCTGGTGGTGACCAACATTAGAACTCGCCTATAATAACCACTTTATCCTCGAAGAGGAGGTGTAACTTGGGCAACTTTAACAAGTCATAGTACCTCAAGCTTGAGTAGAATGGAAGAGATAGATTTATCGCTTTCCATATCGGCTTCGGCTTCCCATTTCAACATGTTGGTTCATCCAAAGGACTTTTATGGAGGATACATCCTTGTTCCACAACTGCTTGACTTGTCTATCCAATATCTCTATCGAGACTTCCTCATAAGTAAAGTTCTCTTCCTCATTCACCACCTCCAAGGGCACGATGGAATTAGGGTCCCCTACACACTTCCTCAACATGGAAACATGAAAGAATAGATGAACCATACTCATTTCGACGCACAACTCCAATTCGTATGTAACTTTACCAACACGCCTCAAGATTCGATAAGGCCCAACATATCTAGGGCTTAATTTCTCCTTCTTTCCAAAGCGAACCACGTCCTTTATCGGTGAAACCTTCAAGTACATCCAATCATCAACTTCAAATTCAAGCTCTCTTCTTTAAGTGTCGGCGTAGGACTTTTACTGGCTTTATTCATTGGCCCCTTTGAAATTTTCAGGGGAGTTGGCCTAACCATGTGGTTTATTAACTTTTCATCCTATATTTCATGTGTTAGTACTCCGTCAATACATTCTAAATGAGTCCCATGTGATCTCTTATAATTCTATTTAGTTGGTTCCAAATTTTTCCTTTAAAGATGAGCTTATAGCTATAATGGATAGATACGTCTGGAGATTGAGATCGAAGGATATACCTTCAGTGAAAGATCAGTGGCGGCACTACTCTGTTGATGAGGCTACTTGGGAGTTGGAGTCAGATATGCAGGCCAGATATCCTTGCCTTTTTTAGGCTCCAGATACCTCTTTTTTCTTTATGTTCAAGGATGAACATTATTTATAGTGATAAATGATGTAATGACCTGCTTGGTCATTTTTAAGTTTATCAGTAAAAATTACTATTTCAACCCTTCGTAAGTTGTTTTGGACTTATTTTGAACTATCTGTATTGTTGAAACTGAATTCTGAGTTTTAAAAGTTGAAAAATATGACGTTTGGCATTTTTGGAATCTTAAGTTATTGAAAAGGTGAGTTTTTGTGCCATTTAAAGTTTCAAGTGTCGAATTAGAAATCTATTGATTTCATCCGCTCCGGAATGTTAAATTTAGTCTAGGAGAACTGAATTCAAAGTTAAAATAAGGTTTTTATGCCCAAAGTTGCATTTTTTATCATTCCCAAAGTCAAAATTTGACTTTGGTCAACATTCAGAGTTTGAAAGCTAGAAACAAAATTTTAATAGTTTCAATAGTTTTGGATGATAAAATTAATGCTAAAAATGGTTTTGTCATAATTTTTAGAGTTGTCGAGGATTGTTTTGTATTTTGAGTTTTAAACAAGTTTATTTGACCAACATTGATAAATGTGTCTTAAAGGATTCGGAATTGAATTCTGATTAAATTATTGAGTCCGGATCATCATTTCTAGTATGAATACATATTTGGGTTGTGAAATTCTAATTTCGGATAAGTTTCGAGGGTCCGTCCTGAGTTGGGGATTGGACTAAGCATTACAGATATAACTGGGATCTGGTGCATTCACATTTCTTCTTTACATTTGTGGAGGTCTGGAAATTATTGTGCTACTGCATTCGTAGAGGATTGGTCCACGTTCACGGAGGGATTTTATAAATTTCCTTCTCTGCATTTGTGGAGTATATGTGTAGGTGACCCCCTTGTTTCTTCTCCGCATTCACGGAGGTCTTGAGTCAGCTCTCCTCCGTGTTCATGGATCTCTATCCGCCGTTTGAGAGTGTATTTCTACTGTTCAGTTATTAAAAAATCAAGTCACTATTTTTACTCCATTTTCGAATTAGTCAAAGCTTTTGAGGCAATTTTGGAAGAGAATTTTCAAATGATTATTTTGGGTAAGTGATTCTAACACTATTTTAATTATTTTCAGGGGTCTTATCTTGAATGTCATGATTTCACCTTCGTTTTAAACTTGATTTTAGTGGGATTTTTATTTACGGGCTCTATTTTTTGTGTAAAATCAGATTGTAAAGTCAATTTCCAAATTTAGGAACTATCGAATTTTAGCCCTAATTTTGATCATTTTCCCCTAAGCCTAATTCGTGCCAATATGGGTATCAAAATTTATCTCTTGATGCGTAGTATCTATTCTTGATAGTGATTGATCAATCCGGGAGATCGCTTGGAAGTTTGTGTTAATTGAAAACTTGTTCGAGTGTGATTTCGGCATCGATGTAGGTTTGGCTAACCTTTTTGGGACTGAATTTGAGTTATTGGACATGTTCATGTGATAATTATAAAATTTAGATTGAATTATGAGTCAATGATATGATAGGATAGAATTTGATGGTAATGTGATAGCGGTTAAGCCAAAAATTGAGTAAATGGTAATTCTATTGATAAAATAAAATGAAATCATGAGAATTGAGAGCATTTTGGATATCATGATGATAACATGGGAATTATTATAGTTTTTGGATAGTGTAATGATTAATTGGTGATAATTGTGATAATTTGAGATTTATAAGCTTACTTAGGTACTGCCCTATTTTATTGACATCCTGATTATTACTTAGATAATATTGATACGAGATATAATGATGGCTTTGTGGTACTTGTTGATACACATGGTGTAAAACGTTTGATGTGATGGCTATTGCACATATCAGTTGTTATTTATATTGTTATTACTTACATACTTGAAAGGTTGCATTGGTATGCACATATCTTATTCTTAACTGATTGCTTTGGTATGCATATATATTATACTTGACAGATTGTATCGATACGTACATGTCTTATACTTGACTAGTTGCGTCGGTATGCATATATCCTATTGCATCTGTACCATTTATGATATTATGATATATTGAGACATTTCATTATATGGCCTGTGACGCTTTGAGATACTTCAGTATGGGTTTTGCGACGCCTCAAGATACTTTTGTTTATTTCCTGCGATGCCTCGAGATATTTCAGTACATTACCTGTGATGCCTCTAGGTTCTATCTAGTAGCTTCAGTTCGATAGATGTGTATATCAAACTTACGATGATCGTGATTCCACCTCATACATAGTCTGTGACGCCATTGCATTCATACATTGCCTTGTTTGCATCATTGGTTGAATTTACTATCTTTACTTGCTTCTATCTGTGTTTATATTGTGTATTAACCTTTGGTTGCCGGTGGTAGAGACTTTTAGTAGTACATACTTGTTCGATTTTTCTTACCTATTCAGTTGAACCTACTGAGTACATTTCAGTGTACTCACCCCTACTTTGTTTTCTCTATGCAGATCGAGCATATGAATCCGTACGGGATAGTTGATTCACTCTAATAGAGGTTTCTCCTGATATCCAGATCATAGCAGTAAAGCTGAAACTTCGAGTCGTGATGGATCTTTGAGTCTTCTTTTATTATTTCTTTTCAGACTATGTATCAAATAATATCAATTTTGTATTCCGTTTAAGACAGTTGTATTTACTCTATCGTACCACTTTAGATATTCTTGTACTCATGACTCTAGATTTTGGATTTCATGTGTTATGTTGTGATTAGTTTTCCTTTAATTTTTTTTTTTAATTATGATCTAATTTTGGCTCATGATATTTTGCAATCATTTTGAAATTGGAGGATTGAAGAGTAATCATCTGCTGGTTCAGTTGCATAGGGAAATAATGTAAATGGTAGATACTTTTATGTAACTTTCTTGATCCAGCTCACCCAAAAAAAAAAAAAAACCTTTCTTGATCCAAATACACTGTTATAATGGTTTTTGCTCGAGGATAAATAGTGACAGGCAATGCAACTTCAAAATGTTTAGCAATGTAATTGCTTTTAGCGATATATGAAGAACTAATGAACTAACAATTATGTCATCTAAATTTGAAGAGTCTGTCATCAAAATAGACATTTTTCTTGACATAACGTATCAAAACGGATCATGTCTATACACATGTATCATGATAGACAGTTCGCCCAAAATTGGTGACATGTTTCGTTCATCGTTAACACCCGTCTTTTCCAAATAAAAAAAATTAGGGGTTCACTCAAATAATGGGTGAATTATTATTTTTTTTTAATGAATTTTCTAAATATTATTCATGTGAATGAAATCTCTCTTTGCAAAGTTTTTTCAGATTCTTGAAAGTGTTAATCTTCCATATTTTGTCACATCTGGTTTGATTAGAAGTAATAATTTTTTTCAATAATAAATATGTGATATCACTCACTTCACACTCTGTTGTTCATCTTTTATATTTTCCGACTAATATAATATTTTGATCTTTGAAAATTTATAGTCATGTTACAATAATCCGGAATGTCGGTATATTCAATTGAACCAAATGTATGTAAATAAAAAGAATACTTTAAAATGAAAATATTGAAGACTCAAAAGAATTTCAAGCTCAAGTTTTGGAGTTGTATAAGTTTAAAAGTTAAATTTAAATTGTTCACTTCAAAATATCTAGATATTCATTTGTTTCTTATTTTGTTATTTTTGAAAAATAGTAGATGCGATTATTTTCCATGGATGGTAAATATGCTCATAAATGAAACTAACACCATTCTTTCATGGGTGAAGAAACTCTCTATCGATAGTGAGACAACAACTTCAAAGAGCAATATGATATTAGACATGCTATTTTAATGTCACGCCCAAAATCTCAATAAGACGGATAGCACCCATAACTGAAAAGGCTCAGGAGAATCAACCTGTTATCATGAATCATCTATGAACATTAGAAGGTGCTAGCATAATATATATGCTTTCTTGAAATTTGACAATATTAACAAGCCAAAAAGAAAATACATATGACTAGATCATTGGAGACACGATGTTTAAAATACGAGAGACGATCAAACTTTACTATAGTCTACAAAACTTCTAGATGATAAACATTATTTGATAAATGTTGGGGCAGGCCCCACCATACACGTAGCTACTATATAATACCAAAATGCATGTTATAGACTCGAAAAGTCTAGAATCAACTTGGATCTTACCAATGGTTGTTCGATATCTAATACTCCTAATAGGAAGATCTACTAGCTCTTGTATCTACAACATGAAATGCAGGTCCCTCAAGAGGGACGTCAGTACAAAATAATGTACTGAATATGCAAACCATATAATACTATATGTCAAGTAGGACTTTCTTGGCTCATTTGAGCCTTAAATTGTTAACTAGGTGACACACCTACTTAGCCATTTAACTTTGGGTTGTGTTGACTTCAATTCATTGGGTCTTGGTTGCTTATTTTTCTCTTTTCCTTTCACTTAGTTTGGACAAGAATTATCACGTAGGTGGTGGGTTTACTTGGGCCCTTTATATATTCATGTTGGGCTACTAATTTTGTCCCTTTCTAATATTTTCATGGGCCAAATTATACCCTTCGTTTGGGTCTTATTCTTTATTGGGCTCAAGTAGTTGGAATGGACAGGTATGTATTAAGCCTCCTCTCTATTTTTTTTTTTTGAGGAAATTTCAGAAATGACAAAAACATTAAGCATAATAATGCTCTATGAGTAGAATTTTCTTAATTATACTCCATAACTATAGTACAGTTTGCTATATGAGAATTCTTTTGTATATGAGATTTTTCCTTCTAAAAATTATAAAGTCAATTTTAAAACAGAATGACTAAAATTTTGAATATTAAGTTGTTTAAATAAAAATGAACCCTACGATTTAAGGATTTTATCTACTAATAGAATATATTTCCTAAAATAAGCTCTTCAGAAAAAGAACACCATGCTAACTTTATTTGAGCAGAATGCAAAACAGAAATCAAGTATGTAATTTAATTCAAATAAAATTTTTTTTTAATCATATGTTAGTTTGTATAAAAATATTTAGCAGGTCTACTGATTATACATTTCTTTGAATTTATATTTAGAAAAAAAATTATGTTGGATTATATGGCTGAAATACAATTCATGTTTGTTATTGTGTAGTTTAAATTGAATCTACAATATCTAAATGTATATTTTAGTTTCGTATTAGTGCTTTTTGTAAAAGTATAATTTTGAAATTATACATTTTTGTGGTGATTTAATATTTGTATATTTAATTTGAATGTGTATATAGGTTTAGTTATTTTACAAAAAAACTCTATCGATATACAAAAATATATATATATATGTACAAGGATTTGTTAACTTGTATATAATATCAATATTTTTTTGTGATGATTGTATATTTAATTATCATATATAGATAAGCATATTTATACATTTTAAAAAAACTATCTATACACAAATGATATATGTATACGTGAAAGAATGTGTTAATCTGTATGTAATTTTACAATACGTAATATGTGCATATAAATATATATACGAATATATATATATATATATATATATATATATATATATATGTATGTAC
>JAABOM020000103.1:6051332-6090715 GCA_011800125.2 Solanum clarkiae
GGAAATGCATATTTTGCTTCCAGTTTTACTGTTTCAATCCAAGACTTTGGGGTCTTGGGCCTAAGTCTTCCCATGTATAAAAATGCCTATACTTAGCGATATTTCACTTTCATATCATATAAGACATTCCCCAATACTCTCTCAAACCCTTAGATAAATATTTCACCCAAAATCAAGGGTTCCAAACTCGCTTCCAGATTCAAGAAATTCAATCAAGCTTCAAGTCTCCATTCCAATCTTCATCAAGGAATTCTCCAAAGTCAAGGTATGTGAGTTTCAACCATTGGGTCCTCTCACCCATGGTGCCCAACATTCCTTTTCACCTAAATTACATGTTTCTAAGTTGATTTTTACTTATGGATCTTCTATTATGAATTTGACTATGAACTATGTTGGGGTTTCATAAAAGTGTGATTGTTTAAGCATATTTTAAGCTATGAATCTTTGATCTATCTGGAGATTTGATGAAGGGTTTTGATGTATATTTTATGAGGGTGTTACCAAGTATTAGTGGGTGGGTTTTATATTGAATTTACTTGCATGATTTCACTCTTGAATTACATGTTTTTACACTAGCATTGCATACCCACCAAGTGTTTGATAAAATGTTCGGTTTAGGGTTCTTGAGCCATAGATGATTTATTGCATGCCCTATGACTCGTATGACTTTATGATGATGAAAGGATGGTATAAATATGTTGATTTCATAAAAAATATCTATAGTGTTGGAAGTTGATCAATTGCCTCACTTGGGAAGTTGTAGGCCCGTGCAACTATGTTAGGGTTTTTTTTACCTTAATTGTGTCACTCGGGAAGTAGTAGGGCCATGAAAATATGTTGGGAGGGGGGGTTTGTACCCCAATAGCCTCGCTCAGGAAGTAGTAGGCCTATGCAACAATGTTGGGGGGTTTGTACCTCAATCGCTTCGCCAAGGAGGTGGTAGGCCTTGGTTACTAATGATGGTTTCTTCCAACACATGTAAAATGTTCTATGTAAGCATATTTTTCTACAAGCATCATTCATGCATGTCATATTGCTATATGCTCATTTATTGCCTAAGTATGCATTTCGATTATGTTGTCTATCTCTTATTGCATTGCATCCTACATACTTAGTACATTCAAATGTGCTAACGCATACTCTATACCTACATGATGTTACCATGTAGGAACCGGAGCCCCACTTGATCATCCTCCTCCTACTCATGGCCAGTACGATTTCTCCCAAAGTAAGTTAGTGAGTCCTTAACTCCGAGGACATATTTCTCTTGTCTATGCTATGTATTGACTCCTTTTGTGTTGGCTACTTATGACTATGAGAGTGAGCATGGTTGCTTGTGTTGGCCCCGATAAATTCTATATTTAGAGATGTTGTTGGACAAGTTATGTAATGATGCTATGAGTTTGATTCTCTTTGACTCTCTTGATGTTTTACGATATGAAAGATGTCCCATAGCCCCGTTTACCGCTATTTACTATCTTTTATTGTATTTTTATTGCTTTCGCCACCAAGGATGTATAATAATATGTTAAGAGGCTTGCTTGGGGTCCCTTCGAGTTCCCCATGCGCCGTGTCACGTCTAGGCCCTAGGCTTGGTCGTGACAAACTTGGTATTAGAGCACTAGGTTGTTAATGATCCTCGGATTCCAATGCACCGCGTAGATTAAAGTTTTATTCATGGTTGTGAAGCATGCCATGACTATGAATAAGAGGCTATGATGCGTCTTAGGAAATGTTTCCCTTCTTTTGATCTATGTTGTGCGATAGAGTTAAGTCCCCTAAGGCTTATTTCTTTTTTTAATCATTGCATTTTATAATATGTCTCAAGCTACTCAGGATGGTGATATATCAAATGCGGAGATTCGGAATGCTCTATGGGTATTGGCGAAAGTGGTGACAAACTTGGCAACTCAACTCAATCAACAAGTGAGTGCCCCGGATACTTCAAGTGGTAAGATGAGGAAGAGAAAGGGGAGGGAGGCCAAAAGGTCCCGTTTTGAAGGAAAATTCCAAAGTCGCAAAGGTAGGGGTGGTGTGGTGCCTTATGCTAGGTGCCTAAGATGTGGTAGATTCCTTGATTGCCAATGCTTGAAGGCTACGGATGCTTGTTATGGTTATGGGGAGACGGGTCATAATATAAATGATTGTCCTCATAAATGCATCAAGGATAAAGGTGATAATGTTGATCAAGGTGAAGATGATGGTGGACAAGCTCCTCTTACATGAAACAAGTGTATAAGGTACCACTCGAGAGATTGCTTAGCCAGTTCGGGTGCATGTTTTGGGTGTGGTGGAGAGATCATAGGATGAGGCATTGTCTGTGGGTCCCTAAAGGTCATAAGGTTGGTTGTCAACATTCTCAGCCATACCCCTTTAAGGGTCGCTAGGCTTGGCATGGTACTGTCTAGGTAAGTTGAGGATCTTGATTTTATGGATCCGTGTTCCACTATTCCTTTCATTATTCATTTTGTTTGCTAGTGGACTTCTTGTGTACCCCGATTTGTTATGTGAGTCTTTTGTGTCTCCCTTCCCCCCCCCCCCCCCCGTGTTGATCCTATTGTTGCTAAAAGCTCATAGATATTGTTTCGTGGTCGTGTTGCATTTAGGTCTTGCCTTGTGATTTTGTTAAATTAGATGTGGTATATTTTGAGGTCATTCTTAGGATGGATTGGTCACATGCATATTGTGTTCCGATTGATTATAGGACGCATAGGTTTAGATTCCAATTCCCTAATAAACCTGTTCTTGAGTGGTAGTGAAGAGGTAAGCCCATTTCTTGTCTTGGGGTACAATTGATTCCTAAGGGTGGCATTTATCATCTTGTAAGAGTTAGGGGTGTTGAACCTAAGTGGTGATAGATGAGTTCCTTGATGTCATTCCTAGTGAGCTTCCCGGTGTTGTTTGTATAGAAGAAGGTTGGTTCCCTTAGAAAGTGTATTGATTATTGGCAACTTATTAGGGTCACCATAAAGAATGAGTACACTCTCCCAAGGATTTATGATATATTTAACCAACTTCAATGGGTTAGTCACTTCTCTAAGATTAATCTTCGGTTCGGGTTTTGTCCCCAAGTGAGGACGAGGGTAGGTGATATTCCTAGGTGCCCTTTCGGGATAGGAATGAGCATTTTGAGTTGTTGTGGAGTTGATTGGTTGACCTATGCACCGGCTATGTTTATGGGTTTCATGAATAGGGTCTTAAACCCCTACCTTGGCATGTTTGTGGCGGTCTCTAGTGATGAAGTATTGATTTATTTAGAGTATATGGCCTATTTGGGGGTAGTGTTGCAAATCTTGAGGAAGGAGAAGTTGTATGCTAAGTATGAGTAGTGTGAATTTTTGTTGAAGGAGGTTTCCCTTCTAGGGCATATGATGTCGGGGGATGATATTAAGGTGAATCCCAAGAAGATGGGTGAGATTAGAAATTGGCCTAGATCATTAACCCCATCGGACATTAGAAGTTTCTTAGGCTTAGCGGGTTACTACCGGAGGTTTGTGAATAGGTTCTCTTCTATTGCTTCTCCCATGACTAAGTTGACCCAAAAGAAGGCTAAGTTTGTGTGCATCGGTGAGTGTGAAAAGAGTTTCCAAACCTTGAAGGATAAGCTTGTCTCTGCACCTATCTTGTCTCTACCAAAAGGCTTGGAAGGGTTTGTTGTGTATTGTTGTGCCTCCCAAATTGGTTTGGGTTGTGTTTTGATGCAAAATGGTAAGGTGATAGCCTATTCTTCTACGCAACCCAAAGTGCATGAAAAAAATTATCCTACTCATGACCTTGAATTGGTCGTCGTGGTATTTGCTTTGAAAATTTGGCATCATTATTTGTATGGGGTGCATGTTGATGTGTTCATCGATCATAAGAGTCTCCAATATGTGTTCACTCAAAAAAATCTTAGCTTGAGACAAAGAAGGTGGTTAGAATTTCTTATGGATTATGATATGAGTGTGCAATATCATCCCAGTAAGACTAATGTTGTGGTTGGTGCTTTGAGTAGGGTATCCATAGGTAACCTAGTTCATGTTGATGGTGGTAGCAAAGGGGTGGTTAGGGAGGTCCACCAGTTGGGTAGATTGAGGGTTAGGTTGGGAGAGGTAGACTATTGTGGTATTATGGTTGTTGGTGGTTCAAAATATTCCTTGGTTGATGAGCTAGAAGCAAAGAAAGATCTTGATCACTCCTTGTTAGAACTGAAGGCTTTGGTGAGCGTTGGCAAGGTGGAGGTTTTCTCTCAAGGGGGAGATGGTGCCCTTAGGTACGAAGGTAGGTTGTGTATGCCTAGTGTTGATGACTTGAGAAAGAGGGTTCTTGATGAGACTAATAATAGCTATCATTCTAGCATTGGTATGGCTTCTTTTGAGGCCCTCTATGGTAGGTGTTGTAGATCACCAGTTGGGTGGTTTGAAGTGGGAGAAATGGCTTTGTTTGGTTTGGATCTGATTATGGAGGATACGGATAAAGTGAGGTTGGTTAGGTAAAGGTTGTAAACATCCCAAAGTCATCAAAGGTCCTTGCTGATGTGAGGAGAAAGGATCTTGAATTTAAAGTTGGTGATTAGGTCTATTTAAAGGTTTCGCCCATGAAGAGTGTGGTCCGAATTGGCAAGAGAGGGAATTGAGTTTAAGCTTTGTGAGTCCTTATAGAGTGTTGAGGAGGATTGGTGAGGTTGCATATGAATGGGGATTGCCTATGGATATGGATAGGATTCGTCTGGTTCTTCTTGCTTCTAGGTTGAGGGGATGTGTTGGTGACACTAGTGCTATAGAACTCTTTGAGGTTGTTGGTGTTGTGGAGGATAAGTTGTCTTAGGAGATGACCCTGGTAGAGATATTATATGGATAGATGGAAAAAGGTTGATTAGTAAGGATGTGGTGTTCGTCAAGGCCCTTTGGAAGAATTGTCAAGTTGATAGTCTCTCTCGGGGAGCCGAAGCGGGCATGGAGAAGAAATATCCATACCTATTTCATTCTATTCAAGCTTGACATAACACGTCAACTCTTTTTTATGATTCCAAGTCTTAAGTTTCAGCCATTATCTCTTTTGCATGCATTTATGTTTAAATTGACAAGTTCATGGTGATTTTGATACTTATGTTGAGATTTTTGAAAATGGTGTTTAAGTGCTTTATTGCATTCTTATTGGGGTTGATATCTTCGTGATTACTCTTCTTATATATGTCTCTTTGACATTCGGGGACGAATGTTCCCAAGGGGAAGATATCGAAACGATCCCAAAAAGTGCCTAAAAATGTGCTTGAAAATGCCCGGATTCGTAATTTCCATATATCTCAAAATCCATGTGTGATATCAAAAATCCAACTTTATATTTTTGGTCAAGGTCCAAAATCGATTGGGAGATAGGTATAACTTGAATTTTAGAGGACCCATAGCGAAATTTCGTTTCGCCAAAATTTCGCTTTCCAGTGAAGGTACGCATTCCCTCTGCGACGCGGAGCCGTCACGGAGATGTGTATTTTGCTACCAGTTTTTCTGTTTCAGTCCAAGGCTTTGGGGTCTTGGGCCTAATCCTTTTTATTGCGTAAAAATACCTATACTTAGCCATATTTCACCTTCATATCATATAAGACATTCCCCAATACTCTCTCAAACCCTTAGATAAATATTTTACCCAAAATCAAAGGTTCTAAACTCACTTCCGGATTCAAGAAATTCAGTCAAGCTTCAAGTCTCCATTCCGATCTTCATCAAGGAATTCTCCAAAGTCAATGTATATGGGTTTCAACCATTGGGTATTTTCACCCATGGTGCCCAACCTTCCTTTTAACCTAAATCACATGTTACTAAGTTGATTTTTACTTATGGATCTTCTATTATGAATTAGACTATGAACTATGTTGGGTTTTTGTAAAAGTATGACTGTTTAAGCATATTGTAAGTTATGAATCTTTAATTTATCTTGAGATTTGATGAAGGATTTTGATGTATATTTTATGAGGGTGTTACCAAGTGTTGGTGGGTGATTTTATATTGAATTTATTGTATGATTTCACTCTTGAATTGCATAGTTTTACACTAGCATTGCACACCCACCAAATGTTTGATGAAATGTCCGATTTAGGGTTCTTGAGCCATTGATGATCTATTGCATGTCCTATGGCTTGTATAACTCTATGATGATGAAAGAATGGTATAAATGTGTTGATTTCTTGAAAATTATCTATAGTGTTGGAAGTTGATCAATTGCCTTGGTCGGGAGGTAGTAGGCCCGTGCAACAATGTTGAGGGGTTTGTACCTCAATTGCCTCACTCGGGAGGTAGTAGGCCCGTGCAACCATGTTGAGGGATTAGTACCCCAATTGCCTCACTCGGGATGTAGTAGGCCCGTGCAACCATGTTAGGGGGTTTGTACCTCAATCTCCTTTCCAAGGAGGTAGTAGGTCTTGGTTACTAATAATGGTTTCTTCCAACACATGTAAAATATTCTATGTAAGCATGTTTTTCTACAAGCATCATTCATGCATTCCATATTGTTATATGCTCATTTAGTACCTAAGTATGCATTTCAGTTATGTCTCCTAGCTCTTGTTGTATTACATCCTACATACTTAGTATATTCAAATGTACTAACGCATATTGTATGCCTATATGATGTTACCATGTGGGAACCAGAGAACCACTTGATCATCCTCTTCCTCCTCGTGGCTAGCATGATTTCTCCCAAATCAAGTTGGTAAGTCCTCAACTCTAAGACCATATTTCTCTTGTTTATGCTATGTATTGACTCCTTTTATGTTGGCTACTTATGACTATAAGGGTGAGCTCGTTGCTTGTCTTGGCCTCCGCTAAGTTCTATGTTTAGAGGTTTTTTAGACAAGTTATGTAATGATGCTATGAGTTTGATTCTCTTTGACTCTCTTGATGTTTTATGATATGAAAGATATCCCATGGCCCTGTTTACCCTATTTACTATCTCTTATTTTTATTTTATTGCTTTCGCGACCAAAAATGTGTAATGATATGTTAAGAGGCTTGCTTAGGGTCCCTTTGGGTTCCCCATTCGTCATGCCATGTCTAGGCCCTAGGCTTGGGTCATGGCAGCCAGGTAGTGAGGTTGAGGCATTATGATATTACCTTGACCACGAGTAGGTGACAAGGCTATGGGTTATTGAGGATTCCTTAGCTCATGATTATGTATATATTTAACTATGTACTAACATTTTTGGATGCAGGGATTGAATACTTCGTTATTGCATATTTGTTTCAATTTCTCTTATCCAGCCGGTTGAACCTACTTGGTATATTTCGGTGTGCTCACCCCTACTTTGTTCCTCCATGCAGTTCGAGCATAGCAACCTATACATAATAGCTGATTCACTCTAGTTGATCTTTTTTTAATCTAACTAGATCCTTCCGGTGAGGCTTAGACTTCAAGTCACCATGGGTCCTTAGGGTTTTCTTTATTATTTTTTTCAGACTTTGCATCATATATCATTCTATGAGACAACTTTGTATTCTATGTTGAAATAGTTGTATTTACTCTTTAGTACTATATAAGATGCTCTTTTACTCATTACTCCATATTTTTTGAGATTTCTTATACTATATGAGTTGTTTCCCTTTATTTGGTCTTTCTTTAGTTGTGATATGATTTTGGGCCGTGACAATTTTGGTATCAGAGCTCTAGGTTCATTGGGCTTGTGAGCCAAGAGTAGAGTGTATGGTAGATTCTCATAGATTGGTGTATAGATGTCCACATCTATTTTTGGGAGGCTACAGGGCACTTGATAGGAAAGACTTTCACATCTTGCTTCCATTCATGTGTTTCCTTGGGTTACCCACTTTGAAAGTGTCTAATCTACTCTCTGTGCGCAGATACTAATTACCAAATCCCATCGATTAGTGGGAGAACCTGAGGAGGATGATATGGATCCTCCTCGAGGTCGAGGCAAAGTTCGGGATAGGGTCAGGGGTTGAGGCATTTCTAGAGTTGCAGTTCTGCCTAGGAGGCATACTAGATTGACTTCTCTAGATCCTGTTTATGAGCTAGAAGGGCCTGCAGATCCTATTCCACTGCCCTCAATCCCAAAGACTAGACCCTCAGTTCAAGAGTTACTTTTGAGATCATTGGCTAGATTGGAAGGAGTACCTCCCGATATACCTGTTTCTTCAGCACCAATTGGTCCATCTGTAGCTCAATCTGAGCCAACCATGATTCATACTGGTCCTTCTTCAGTTCCACCAAATTCTCCTAGGCATATAGGCTAAGTTTAGGTTCTTAGTTCCAGAGTTTGGCTATTTCTCCATCTGTTGCACCGCCCTTATTTATGGTGCCACCACCTTCTATTAGTCCATCCATGTCCACAGCAGAGCATAAGAGCTTTGAGAGGTTTGTACGGTTGGCTCCTCTGCGATTCGATGGCACCCCTAGTGATAGAGCATGTGATTTCTACTGGAGTGCTAGGATCGATCATGTAACCTGGCTATTCTTGAGTTGCATAGGGTTGCCTATACTTCGCACCAGTTCACCAGCCTTGCCAACGAGTGGTGGTATTTGTCGACCTATTAGATCTCCAGCTATGACCTTAAGGTAGTTCATAGAGATTCTTTGGAGAAGTTCATGCCATATTGCCTCCGAGATTGCTGTCGGGACGAGTTGATAGGCTACAACAGGGTTCTATGTTTGTTTTTGATTATGATGCTAGATTTCGCACATTGTCTAAGTATGACTTCTCTAGCATCCCTCTTGAGTTTGAGAGGATTCTGTGCTTTGCTAAGGGATTGGCAGGGTATCTTTAGGAGGCTACTGCTTCCCTCGTTCTGGCTAAAGTCACTTTTCTGAGTATTATGGATCACACCCTAGTGATAGAACACATCAGGCATGATAGATAGGGTGGCGAGAAGAGATTTCATCAACATGGTCAATTTAGAGGACTTTACCTTGGGGTAGAGGATTTCCAAGACAAGGCCATCAGGGTCGGGCAGTTCAGGAAGCTCTTTTAGCTTTCGATTGTGGTGACAGGTCTAGGCCTACTCAGACAGGCTGTGATAGATCTTGGTTCAGCTAGATATGGTGGTTCTTCGACACAGTCATCTCAGGGGCAAGACCCCAAGACTTGCTATATTTGTGATGTGGTTAGGCAGTTCACCAACTGTTGTCCATATCAGATGTTTCTTACTCAGACTTCAGGACCTCAGACAGTAGTCAGATATACCTCTCATGGCATGAGAAGTAATACTATAGGAGGTCATAGTACATGGAGAGATGGATCCCATAGAGGCCCATATACTAGTGGTGGTCATGAAGTTTGAAATGCAGCCATATATTGAGCCGAGGCAGATGCTTCTGATACGGTCATCATAGTTATGGTTCTAGTGTGCCATCATTCAGCTTCAGTTTTATTTGATCTAGGATCTACTTATTCCTGTGTGTCAGCCTATTTTGCTTTTGACATTGACATTATGTGTGAGTCATTTGCCGAGTCTATCTATATATCCACCTCAGTACGTAAGTATTTAGTAGTGAATCAGGTATATCAGGGTTGTGTTATGACTTTTATGGGGAGAAATACTATTGTTGATTTGATAATATTAGACATGGTAAACTTTGGAAAGATATTGGGAATGGACTAGTTATCGTCTTATCATGCTATTCTTGACTGTCAAGCAAAGATCGTGATCTTATCATGCCCCAACTAGCCTCAGTTGATGTGGATTAGAGCACCTAGTCCTATCCTAAGGGTGTTATTTTTTTATGTATGTTTGTCGGCTGATAGGGAAAGGGTGTTTGGCATACTTAGCTCATGTCCAGGATGCTTCTCAGGAGTCCCCATCATTGGAGACTACCAGGGTTGCTAGAGAGTTTTTTGATGCATTTTCGACTGAATTACCTAGTGTCCCTCTAGATCATGATATTGATCTTGCTATTGATGTGGAGCTGGGCACTAAGGCCATCTCTTTTTCCCTTATCAGATGGCTCTGGCTGAGTTAAAGGAGTTGAACGAACAATTGGAAGACTTGTTGAAGAAAGGCTTTATTCGTCCAAGTGTGTCTCCTTGGGGCGCTCCTGTATTATTTGTGAAGAAGAAGGATGACACTATGCATATTTGTATTGACTACCATTAGCTTAACAAAGTGACAATCATGAACAAATATTCCTTGCCTTACATTGATGATCTTTTTTACCAATTTCGAGGTATCTCGGATTCTCTAAGATTGACTTAGGTCCGATTATCATCAGTTGAGAGTTTAGGAGTCTAACATCTTGAAAATAGATTTTAGGACCCATTATGGGCATCATGAGTTCGTGGTTATGTCATTTGGGTCAACAAATGCCTCGACTGCTTTTATAGAGTTAATGAATTGAGTGTTCAAAACCTATTTGCACATCTTTGTGATTGTGTTCATAGATGATATCTTGGTTTATTCCAAGAGTGAAGTCGATCATGTTTAGCACTTAAAGACTCTACTTCAGCGATTGAGGGAAGAAAAGTTGTATGCAAAGTTTTCAAAGTGTGAATTTTGGATTAAGACTGTTGCATTCTTGGCCATGTCATGTCAAAAGAGGGTATTATGGTTGATCCGACTAAGGTAGCAGTGGTTCGTGAGTGGGCTAGGTCTACTTCTGTTACTGAGAATTAGAGTTTCCATAGTTTGGCAGGTATTATCGGTATATTGTGTAGGGTTTCTCACCTACAGCATCCACATTGACTAGATTGACTCAAAAGGCTGTGGCATTTCAGTTTTTGAATAATTGTGAGATAAGCTACCGAAAGATTAAGGATTTGTTGACTTTTGCACCAACTCTTGCCTTACCCGAGGAGGAAGTCCCATTTGTAGTATATTGTGATGCTTGTGGTGTGGGTTTGAGTGGTGGTGTATTGATGCAGAGGGGAAAGGTGATAGCCTATGGTTCTAGATAGTTAAAGTTGCATGAGAGAAACTAACTTACCTATGACTTAGAGTTTGCTACGGTTGTGTTCAGGTTGAAGTTGTGGTGACATTATCTGTATGGGTGCATTGTGAGATCATTACTGATCACTGGAATCTCAAATTCATCTTTTCTCAGCCTAATGTGAACACGAGATAGCGAAAGGGGTTAAAGGTTCTTAAGGACTGTGATATCTCTATTCTATATCACCCCGGGAAGGCCAATGTGATGGTATATACTTTAAGCCGAAAGGTTACTATTATGGGAAGTTTGGCATTATTGAGGGTGAAGGAGAGGCCCTTAGCTTTGGAGGTTCAACCGCTTGTTAGACAGTTGGTTCGTTTAGATATTTCTCCTCCTCTGGGTATTTATGCCTTTGTTGAGGCTAGATCTTCTTTGCTTGATCAGATATGTGCTCATCAGTTTGAGGATCCCAGGTAGTATGTTATTCATGAAAAAGTGTTGAGAGGTGAAGTCAAGGCGGCTATTATTGATTCTGATAGTGTTCTGAGGATAAATAGCAGGGTTTGTGTGCCTAAGGTTGGGGAGTATGTGAGATTGATTTTAGAGGAGGCCCGTTGTGCTAGATATTCTATCTATCTAAGTGTGGCAAAGATGTTCCGTGATTTAAAACAACGTTATCGGTGGTTTGGTATGAGAAGGGACATAGTTGAGTTCGTAGCCAAGTGTTTGAATTGTGAATAAGTCAAGTATGAGCACCAAGAGCCTGGTGGATCGATACAAAGGATGCATATCCCTGAGTGCAAGTAGGATAGAGTGAATGGACTTTGTTACAGGTTTTCCCATGGCCTTGGGCAGGTATGATTCATTTTGGGTGATTGTTGATTGGTTGACCAAGTTAGCTTACTTCTTACCAGTGAAACTAGCAACAATACGGAGCAGCTGGCTAGGTTGTACATCTGGGATATTGTCTGACTGCATGGTGTGCCAGTGTCCACACTATCAAACAAAGGATTTGTGTTTACTTCATACTTTTGGCGGGCTCTACCGCATGGTTTAGGGTACTTCAGTAGATTTGAGTTCAGCTTTTCAACCTCAGATTGACAGTCACTCAGAGAGCACCATTCAGGTGTTGGAGGACAAGCTTAGGACCTGTGTTATGATTTTGGGGACTGATAGGACCAACACTTATCATTGGCAAAGTTTTCATATAAAAATATTTACCATTCTAGCATTTAGATGACACCATTTGAGGCCTTGTATAATTGGAGGTGTAGATCAATGATCCAATGGTTTAATTCAGGTTTAGCTGAGGTGTTAGGTGTCACGACCCAAGCCTACGTCCTAGACGTGATATGGCGAATGGGAACTAGAAGGGACCCCAAACAAGCCTCTTAGTATATCAATCATATATCTTTGGTTGCGAAAGCAAATTATACAACAACAAGAGATATAATAAAAAGGGAAGCGGGACTAAGGGAAATTTTGATCTTCATAAAGGCATAAAAGAATCAAATTCATAGCATAAGTACATCATAATATCCAACAACACTTCTAACATGAAATGGAGCGGGGGCCAAGATACTTTCCGGGCTCACCCTCATAGTAACAAGTGTTCAACATGAAGAAGTCTCAAAATAGCAAGAGTAATATAGATAGTGTCCTCAGACTTGAGGACTTACCAAAGCTACCTTCAAAGGATCGTACTAGCCACGTGAAGGAGGATGATGAAATAAGACTCCGGTTCCTATATGGCAATATCATGTAGGCATAAAGTATGCATTAATATGGTTGAATGCACTAAGTATATAGAATGCAATGCAATAAGACATAGGACAATATAGTCAAAATGCATTATCATAGGCAATGGACCAGAATAATCTCAATATGGCATGCATGATCAATGCTTGAAGTAAAACATGCTCATAAATCATTCAACTTGCATAATACATAATACATGTGTGGGATGAGACCTTAAACGACATAGACCAAGTAGCTACAACTTGGAATCTAAGGCATGACACCACCTCGGTCAGGTGGATGGGCATGACACCCCCCAGCTAGGTGTGGTCAACTTGCCAAGGCAAACCAAAAATGATAACATGAATTAGACAGATCCACTAGTATAGCAAGGGTAATAATCATAATCCTATGATGGCACGTAGTTTAGAGACTAAAGACTTTTTATAAGGACCCCTTGAGTCGAGCCCCCATCTTAAGCTTCAATCGGTGCTAAGTCTAATCCCATGGAATACTTGAAATAATCATAATTTGTATAATTTGTAAGAAACATGAAACATGACCGTAGTAGCTTTTGAAATATGCTTGACCTCTATTAGTGAGCCTAACTTGAAACATGAGAGTAGATCATAATCATACATAAATCCTTGCTTTAATATGAATGGTTCAATGAAGGTAAAAAATCTTGAAACATGGATTCACTTGTAACTTGCAAAATCATAGATAATTTTCATGAATTCAATACATACTTAAAATCCCTTAATCATTATAATGTCATTGACTTATAAATCATGTAATAGATCATCAATAACTTGAGAATTCTTGACTTGACATTTTATCAAACACTTGGTAGGTTCAGATGCTTGTTCAAAATCATATAATTCAAGAGTGAAATAATATGAGAAAACTTAATTCAATTCAACCCACCTACATGTAGTAAAACCCTCATGTAGGGTACCTTGAAATCCATCATCAAAACTCATAATAGATAATAGTTTCATAGCTCAAAACATGCATAGTCTTAATAGACAAAGATCAACTCATAGTGTAAGCTTGAAATAGATATTCATGTATAATCAACAATACTTTGATAAAACTCCAACATATTTCATACTCATATTTCATAATAAGAGATATGCATAAGTAATACAACTTGAAATCATACAATTTTCATAAAAAAGAAGATTGGGCTCCATGGGTGAAAGGGCCCAATGGATGAAACCCACATACCTCAAACTTGGGTTTTCTTGAGATGAGCTTGAAGGAAACTTAGCTTGAAGTGAATCCTTGAGTTCCAAAGTTAATTTTCAAATCCTTGAATTTGGAATGAGATATTTGATTAAGTCTTAGAGAGGTTTTTGTGACGGTTTCGAGTAATATAGAGTTGAAAAATGGCTAAGTATGGGTGATTTCACGCTTAAGTGGACATGGGGCTGTGACCCCAATGCCCTTGGGCGCATAAGAAAAAGTAAGGAGAATTTTTTACTGGTCTGCGTCTGGTCCACGATGCGGACGAAATGCAAAGGAGAAAATAACATTGCTCCGCGACCCTGGAGCATCGCGACCAAGGCACAGATGCTCTATGGAAATCGAAATTTAGCAAAAAAATTTTTTTTCTAGGGGTCTTATAAAATTTGGGTTATACCCATTTTCTACTCAATTTTTCCCTCTGGTCAAGAATATGAAGTCGAATATTCGATAGCACCCACAGATTTTGAGATATATAGAAAATACGATTATGAGCATTTTAAAGCATATTTTTGGGGCGTTTCAATATCTCCCCCTTGGGAAACTTCGTCCCCGAATGTCGAAGAAACATGCATACAAGAAGTAATCATGAAGATTTCATCCTGACATGAATGCAATAAATGCACTTAAACATCATTTCAAAAAGTCTCAACATGAGTTTCAAAATCACCATAAACTTGTTATCATGAACATGAATGCATGCAAAATGACATGAGGGTTGAAACTTAAGACTTGAAATCATATAGGGGACATAAATTAGTACCTTTGGCTTGAGTAGAGTGAAAGAGATATGGGTATCGCTTTCTCATGTCCGCCTTGACTTCCCATGTGGCACTTTCAACTTGTTGGTTCCTCCGAAGGACCTTGACGGAAGCTACATCTTTGTTTCTCAACCTCTTCACTTGTCTATCAAATATTTCCACCGGGACCTCCTCATAGGTCAAATTATCTTCTATAACACCCATAACATATAAGGGCACTACAGCACTTGGGTCACGCACACACTTTCTCAACATGGACACATGGAAGATCGGATGAACCATATTCATCTCCACAGGTAACTCCAACTCATATGCAACCTTATCTACTCTTCTCAAAACTTTATAAGGACCTATAAACCTGGGGCTAAATTTTCCTTTTTTGCCAAACCAAACCAGACCCTTTATGGATGAGACTTTCAAGTAAATCCAATTACCAACCTTAGACTCAAGATCTCTTCTACTCACATCGGAGTAGGACTTTTGTCTACTTTGGACTGTTTTCAATCTCTCGCTTATCAACCTCACCTTCTCCATGACCTCCATGACCAAATATGGACCTATCAAATCCTTTTTTCCCACTTCAAACCACCCAACCGGGGATCTACAATGCTTACTATAAAGAGCTTCAAAAGGGAGACATACCAATGCTAGAGTGGTAGCTATTGTTGTAAGCAAACACAATAAGTGGAAGATGTTCATCCTCACTACCTTTAAACTTAAAAACAAAATCTCTAAGCATATTCTTAAAAGTTTGGATAGTCCTCTCAGCTTGACCATCAGTTTGAGGATGAAAAGTCGTGCTAAGCTTAACCTTGGTACCATGCCTTCTTTAGAAGGACCTCCAAAAGTGAGAAGTAAATTGAGCACCACGATCTGAAATGATAGACAAGGGCACCCCATGCAATCTACCAACTCATAAATGTACAACTCGGCATAATCTTCGGTACCATAACTGGTATTGACTAGTAGAATGCGAGCGGACTTTGTCATTCTATCCACAACAACCCAAATAGAATCAAAATGTTTTTCTAGTCTTAGGCAACCCAACTAGAAAATCTATATGATCTCTTCCCACTTCCAAGCAGTTATTCCTATATCTTGGGCTAGGCCACCCAACCTTTGATGTTAGGCCTTAACTTTTTGGTAGTTGTTACATCCGAATATGAACTTGACAATATCTCTCTTTATAGCACCCCACCAATACACCTCCCTCAAGTCCTATACATCTGTGTACAGCCCGGATGAATATAATAGAATGAATTATAGGCCTCCTTCAAGATCAATTCTTTCATGTCATCCACATTTGGCACACACAATCTACCTTGGTACCTAAGGGCATCATCTCCCCCTTGGGAGAAAACCTCCACTTTACCATCTCTCACCAAGGCTTTCAACTTTAGCAAGGCGAGGTAAAGATCTTGTTTTTCCTTTACCTCCTCAATCAAGGAAGATTTAGAACCATCAACAACCACTCCACTACAATTATTAACTTCATCTAACCTAACCCCCAATCTAGCCAACCAGTGAACCTCTCTAGCCACCCTTTGCCACCATCATCAACATGAGCTATACTACCCATGGATACTCTACTTAGAGCATCGATCACAACATTAGCTTTGTTGGGGTGATAATGCACACTCATATCATAGTCTTAAAGAAGCTCTAACCACCTTCTTTGTCTCAAGTTAAGATTCTTTTGGGTGAAGACGTATTGGAGACTCTTGTGGTCAGTAAATACATTAACATGAACCCCATACAAATAGTGATGCCAAATTTTCAAAGCAAATACCACAGCCGCCAACTCAAGATCATGGGTGGGATAATTCTTCTCATGCAACTTAAGTTGCCAATATGAATATGTTATCACTTACCATTTTGCATCAAAATACACCCTAAACCAATACTTGAGGCATCACAATATACCACGAACCCTTCCAACCCTTCTGGTAGAGCCAAGATAGGGGAGGAGACATGCTTATCTTTCAAAGTTTAAATACTCTTCTCACATTCATCGATCCACATGAATTTTGCCTTCTATTGGGTCAACTTAGTTATAGGAGAAGCAAAAGAAGAAAAGTCATCCACAAACCTCTGGTATTAACCCGCCAAACCCAAGAAACTTCTAACGTCCAATGGAGTCAAAGGTCTAGGCCAATTTCTTATCACCTCCATCTTCTAAGGACCAACCTTAGTGCCATCACCCGACACCACATGCCCTAAGAATGCAACCTTTTTCAACCAAAACTCACAGTTTTCATATTTGGCATAATACCTTTCCTCTCTCGAAATTTGCAACACCGCCCTCAAGTGATTCACATGTTCCTCCTCACTATGGGAAGATATCAAGATATCATCAATAAAGACCACCACAAACATTCAAGGTACCATTTAAAGACCTTACTCATGAGATCCATAAATATAGTCAGTGCATTAGTCAACCCAAAGGACATAACCATAAAATCAAAGTGCCCATACCTAGTCTGGAAAGCTATCTTGGGAATGTCACACTCCCTCACTTTCACTTGGTGATACTCGGACCAAAGATCAATCTTAGAAAAGTGACTAGCCCCTTGAAGTTGATCAAAAGGTCATTAATCCTTGGTAGAGGGTACTTGTTCTTTATGGTGACTCTATTAAGTTGTCGATAATCAATTTATATTCTAAGGGAACCATCCTTTTTCTTCACAAATAACATTGGTAGTCCTTATGAAACCCTTCTCCAAAAAATACCTCAATTGATCCTTTAACTCCTTCAATTCTATCGGGGTCATAGGGGGAATAGAAATAGGTTGAGTATCCAAAAAGAGGTCTATACTAAAGTCTATTTTCCTTTCTGGAGAAACACTGGAAAACTCATAGGGAAAGACATCAAGAAACTCATTGCCAACCGGAATTGACTCAATAGGAAGGACTTTAGACTCCACATCCCTAACCCTCACAAGATGATAAAGGCAACCTTTAGAAATCAACTTTTGGACCTTAAGACAAGAAATAAAGTTACCCTTGTCCACCACATCATGACTTTCCCAATCAAGTATGGGCTCATTAGGGAATTGGAATTTAACCCTACGAGTTCTACAAATCAATAGAAGCATAATAAACATGCAATCAATCCATCCCAAGAATGACATCAAAATCCATCATATCTAATTCAACAAATCACAAGGCAAAAAATTATGCAATGTGAACATGGGACAATCTCTATATACTATTTTAGCAACAATGGACTCACCAATGGGGATTGACACTTCATAAGGTTCACACAACAATTTGGGACTAACATGAAGCTTTTTGGCAACAAAAGGAGTAATAAAAGAAAGAGTGGCACCCGAGTCTATTAATGCATACACATCAAAATCAAAAAGCATTAACATACCGATGACGACATAGGGCACCTCATCCACCCCTTATCTTCCTTGAAGAGCATAGAATCTATTTTGCCTTGGAGCACCCCTTTGTTGGCCTCCTCTTCCCCTTTGACCCACATTAGCACCTTGGCCTTATGGACAACCATCTCTACCTTTGTTTGAGCATGAGGACAATCAATAACCTTGTGACCTATTTCATCACAACCAAAGCAACCATTAGAATTCCTCAAACATGGACCACTATGATTCTTTTCACATCTTGAGCATCTACAATTTGTCATTCCTCCATTACCACCTTGGAATCTTGGGTTAGTCACTCTATCATTGGATAATCTCTTATTAGGAGCATTGGATGACCCTTTACCTTGGAACTTGTGGCCTTGAGGAAACCGGCCACCCTTAAAACCTAGGAAACAACCTTCGAAATGAGCCCTCTTAGACTCACCACTTCTTCTTTCTCTAAGCTTTTCCCCCTCTAGTTGCTTGGAATAAGTCATGAGCCAAGACAAGTATATATCACCTACTAGTATGGAGGTATAACACTCCTCATTAACCAAGTCGGACAATCCTGACACAAATTTGTTCATCCTTGATCTAGGTTCGGCAACCAATTATGAAGCATACTTAGATAGCTTGTTGAACTCGAGGGCATATTCCCTCACACTCATGAAACCTTTCTTAAGGTTCATAAACTCTATCATGTTAGCCTCCCTTAGCTCAATAGGAAAGAACTAGTTAAGGAATGCGGCTTTGAACTCTTCCCAAGGGATAGCATTATCATCCCCTTCTCCAACTTCTATTGTGTAAACCAAATTTAAGTCACCCTTTTGAGTTAGTAGGCTGCAAACTCTATATTTTCCTCCGAATTGACCCCCATGATGGATAGCACCTTGTACACCTCATTTCTAAACTCTTGGGGATCCTCATCCGTCTTGGATCCATTGAACTTCAATGGGTTCATTCTTGTGAAATCCTTCACCCTAGAAGATGGAGTGGGTGCATAAGGGGCTTGGGCCCCTTGGTTAATTTGGTTGATCATAGCATGAGCCAACATTGTAATAGCATCTCGAAACTCATCTTTGGCTACCCCTCCTCCTTGAGGAGCTTGAGGAGCGGGAGGGGTCAGTTGTTCCTCGGTTGTACAGGCTCTCATTAATCTCCCTCTTGGAATCGATATGATCTAGAAGAGAAAAGAGCATTCATTAGGGGAAAGCCTTACACTTACATCTAAAGCATGATATAGACCATGAAGAAGTGAAACAATTCCTAAAACGCCTCATTGCCTCTCATTCATAGTTATGGCGCGCTTCACAGTCATGAATAAGACTCTAATCGACATGGTGTGTTAGATTCTGAGGACCATTAATAACCTAGTACTATGATACCAAGTTTGTCACGACCCAAGCCTAAGGCTTAGACATAACACGGAGAATGGGAACCCAAAAGGACTCAAAACAAGCCTCTTAGCATATCAATCACATATCTTTGGTCGCGAAAGCAAATTAAACAACAACAACAGATATAATAAAAAAGGAAGTGGGACTAAGGGAAATTTTGATCTTCATAAAGGCATAAAAGAATCAAACTCATAGCATAAGTACATCATAATATCCAATAACACTTCTAACATAAAATGGAGTGGGGGTCAAGATACTTTTTGGGCTCACCCTCGTAGGAACAAGTGTTCAAAATAAACAAGTCTCAAAATACCAAGAGCAATATAGACAGTGTCCCTAAACTTGAGGACTCACCAAAGCTTGCTTCAAAGGCTCGTACTAGCCACGTTGAGGAGGATGACCAAATGGGGCTTCGGTTCCTACATGGTAATATCATGTAGGCATAGAGTATGCGTTAGTACGTTTGAATGTACTAAGTATATAACATGCAATGCAATAAAAAATAGGCTTATATAGTCAAAATGCATAATCATAGGCAATGGACAAGTATAATCTTAATATGGCATGCATGATCAAGACTTGAAGTAAAACATGCTTTTAAATCATTCAACTTGCATAATATGTAATACATGTGTGGGATGAGACCTTAACCGACGTAGACCAAGTAGCTACAACTTGGAATCCAAGGCATGCCACCCCCTCGGTTATGTGGATGGGCATGACACCCCCTCGGTCAGGTGGATTGGCATGACACCCCCCAACTAGATGTGGTCTACTTATCGAGGCAAACCACACATGATATCATAAATTAGATGAACCCACTAGTATAGAAAGGGTAATAATCATAATCTTATAGCGGTATATAGTGTAGAGACTAAAGACTTTGTAAAGGACCCCTTGAGTCGAGCCCTCATCTTAAGCGTCAATCGGTGCTAAGTCTAATCCCACAGAATACTTGAAATAATCATAATTTGTATAACTTGTAAGAAACATGAAACATGACCAGAGTAGCTCTTGAAACATGCTTGACCTCTATTAGTGAGCCTAAGTTGAAACATGAGAGTAGATCATAATCATACATGAACCCTAACTATAACATGAATGGCTCATAAGAGGTAAACAATCTTGAAATAAGCTTATCTTGTAACTTGTAAACTCATAGATAATTTTCATGAATTCAATACATACTTGAAAGCCCTTAATCATCATAAAGTCACTTGACTTATAAATCATGTAATAGATCATCAATAACATGAGAATTCTTGACTTGACATTTTGTCAAACACTTGGTGAGTTCATGATACTTGTTTAAAATCATGCAATTCAAGAGTGAAATAAGATGAGAAAACTTAATGCAATTCAATCCATCAACATGTAGTAAAACCCTCATGAAAGGTACCTTGAAATTTATCAAAACTTATAATAGATCATAATTTCATAGCTCAAAACATGCATAGTCTCAATAGACAAAGATTAACTCATAGTGTAAGCTTAAAATAGATATTCATGCATAATCAACAATACTTGAATTTGGATTTTCTTGAGTGAGCTTGAAAGAAACTTAGATCTTGAAGTGAATCCTTGAGTTCCAAATTTAAGCTTGAAATCCTTGAATTTGGAATGAGATATTTGGTTGTCTTGGAGAGATTTTTGTGAGAGTTTTGAGTGATATAGAGTTGAAAAATGGCTAGGTATGGGTGATTTCATGCTTAAGTGGGCATGGGGCTATAATCCTAATACCCTTAGGTGTATGAGAAAAAGTAAGGAGAAAAAGTAAGGAGAATTTTGTATTGGTCTGCGTTTGGTCCGCGACACGGACCAAACATGAAGAAGAAAATAACACTGCTCCACGCCCCTGGCACGTTGCGGCCAGGGCACGGATGCTCTTTGCAAATCGAAATTTAGCAAAAATTATTTTTCGCTATGGGTCTTCTAAAATCTGGGCTATACTTATTTTCCACACAATTTTGCTCCTTGATTGAGAATATGAAGCTGGATTTTTGATATCATGCAAGAATTTTAAGATATATAAAGATTATAATTATAGGCATTCTGAAGCACATATTTGGGTGTTTCATTAGGTGTTGATTTGCTTTAGGATACCATAGACCGAGTCTAACTGATTTAGAGTGGACTTTTGATAGCTCAAAGTCACTAGAAAAGTTATGTTGATAGGAGGGTTAGGCCTTTTGAGTTCTCTATTAGTGAAAGTTTTTGGCTGAAAGTTTCACCCATGAATGGTCTGATGAGGTTTAGGAAGGAGGCAAACTTAGTTCCAGATTCATTGGCCCATTTGAGATTTTGAGGAGAATTGGTGAGGTAGCCTATGAGTTGGCTTTACCACTGAGATTATCATCAGTGCATCCTGTTTTCATGTTTCTATGCTCCACAATTACATTCCTAATGAGTCTCATATGATCTCTTATGATTCTATTGAGTTGGGTCCAGATTCATCCTCTGCGAAAGAACCCATAGCTATATTGGATAGGCAGCTTCAAAGATTTAGATCCAAAGATATACCTTATATGGAGGATTAATGGTGGCATCATTTTATTGGTGAGGCTACTTGGGAGTTGGAGGCTGACATGCGGGCCAAATATCCTAGCTTTTTTGTGGCTTTAGGTACTCTTCTTTCCCTCATGTTCGAGCACAAATATTATTTTTAGTGGTGAATGAAACAATGACTTGGTTGGTCTCTTTTGGCCTTATTTTTGAAAATTATAATTTTACCCTTTCATGAGTTGCTTTGGGCCTATTTTGAACTATCTATATTGTTGGAACTGAAATCCTGAGTTTTAAAAGTTCAAAATATGAGTTTTGACATTTTTGGAAGCTTAAGTGGTCGAAAAAGTGAGTTTTTGTACCATTCTGAGTTTTGGGTGTCAAATCGGGGATTTGTTGAGTCCATTAGCTTTGAAACGTTGAAACTGAACTATGAGAAGTTACAAAAATGAATTCAGAGTTAAAATGAGGTTTCTAGGCCCAAAGTTGTGATTTTAGTCATTTTTAGAACCAAATCAACATTTGAAGTTCGGAAGCTCAGATCGAAATTTTGACAGTTACAGTAGTTCCAGATGGTGAAACAAATGCTAGAAATGGTCTCGTAATAATTTTTGGAGTTGTTGAGGGCAGTTCTAGTATTTTGAATTTTAAGCTAGTTCTATCATGTTGCATCGCTAAATGCGGCGAGTAGGCCTTGACACTTATTTCTAACAATTTCATTGAGTCCGAACTGTTGTTTCTAGTATGGATACATATAAAGTTTGTGAAATTCTGATTCTGGGTCCTTTCCAACTAATGGATTGGACTTGGTTTGCTGGTTTTTGTTCGTATTTGGTGTAGGTAAGTTCCTTTCCCGCATTTGTGGAGTATATATATGTGCAAGTGGCCCTCCCCAATTTACTCTCCGTGTTCGCGGGTTGGTCTCTACGATCGTGGAGGTGATTTTGACCATCATCCTCCGTGTTCATGGGATCCCACTCGCATTCGCGAAGCACGTTTTATAACTGAACAATGTTAAATTTGTAAGTCACCATTTTCACTCCATTTTCAAACTTTCAAAGCTTTTTGGGGCAATTTTGAGAAGAGACTTTCGAAGATTTAACTTGAATAAGTGTTTCTAACACTATATTAATCATTTTTCATAAGTTTTATCTTGATTTTGACTTGAACTTCATGAATTTGAATGCCAAAATTGGGGATTTTTATACTATGATTTTCAAAATGTATATGTTAATTTGTCATTCAATTTAAGCTTGATTTTAGTAGGACTTTCACCCATATACTCCATTTTTTGCATAGAACTTGATTTTAAAGTTAATGTTCATATTTGGGAACTTTGGAATTAAGCCCTAAAATTGAACATGTTGCCCCAAAATTGACCATATTGCCCTAAGCCTAATTTATGCAAATATGGGTATCAAAATGTTCATCTTAATGCATAGTATCTATTGTTGATAATAGTGGACCGATTTGAGGATCTTTTTGTGGATTGAGTTGATTGAAAACTTATTCGAGTGTGGTTTCAGCATTAAGGTAGGTTCAGCTAAGCTTTTTGGAACTAGATTGAGGTATTGATCATGCTTATGTGATATTTGTGAGAACTAGACAGATTTATAAGCCATAATAATCAAAATGCATAATCATATACAAAGATAATAAGCTCAATATGACATGAATGATCAATGTCTTAGTCAAATCATGCATGAAAGATGAGTAAAACTCATGACATAGCATACATATGTGGATGGATACTGTAACCAACTTATAAGACCATGCAAGCTACTACATGGAATCCTGATATTACCTCCACATTGAAAAAGGAGAGGGTTGTTTACCAAGGTAAATCATACCTCATATTGTGTAATCAAACCTAGATGGATCCACTAGTACAAGCCCATTTAGGGAATCAATAATACAAACCTATGGTGGCACATAGTTATGAGAAGTAAAGCTTTAAATAAGGACCATTGGGGATAGTCCCCTTCTCTACATCCGATTCGGTGCTAAGCCTAGTCCCACAGAATACATAGCATATGTATAAGCATAATCACGACTTGAATAACTTGTAAAAATATATTAACATAGTAGGAGTAGCTCATTCACATTCTTGACCCCTTCAAATAAGCATTATCCTCTCACAAGAGGGTATAACATAGCATAATAAGGCTCACAATCTTGCTTATCATTCATAGAATTTTTCATGAGTTCATAACATACTTGGAAGCCCATATTCATTCATAATATGTCCTGCATATCTTTTAATAAACCTTTCATCAACATAAGAAGCTTTATCATGTAAACTTAGTCAAAACATGGTGGGTCTATGCATAAGAGCTTAAAATCATGAAATTCAAGAGTATTGGACATGAATGCAATAAAACATGATCATTTAGAAACTAACCAAATCAACCCACCATCATCATAGTAAAACCTCTAATTTGGATATTATGAAATCCATTTCAAAATCCCTAATCTTTCACAGCCTTTCATGGCATCATAACATATATGGTGTAAGTATCATAAAATCATTCTTGGAATCACACCTTGATAGGTGTTCATGCATATTCAAACCAATACTTGACAAATTCCAACTTAAATCATGTTTATAAGGAATAAAAGGAAATAACTAAAAGGAAATAGTCCTTGAAATCAAGAAGTTTCATTGAAAAAGAGGGTTAGACTTCATGGGTAGAAGAACCCATGGATGAAGGACTCACATACCTTGAAGCCTTGAGAAACATGGAAGAAGACTTGAGGAATCTTGTTAAATAACCCTGAGACTTGACCTTCAATGGAGGATCTTGAAACCATAGAAACTTGATGGAATTTGAAGGAGGAACCGCGGTAAATTTGAGAGGAATTTGGGAGAATTTATAAAGGATTAGGGATAAAAATAGCTAAACTTTCAAGGATTTCCCGTCTATAAGGGTGTTGGGATATGTCCCAATTGCCCTCCCTTAAATTTGAAAATGTTTGGAAAATTTTGTTCATGGCGGAGCACAGGTGCGTTGTGCCTTGATTTTACTACTGTGTATTTTTGCACGAAATTCAATCTTCTCCTGTTTTTTCCTAGCAATGAGTTTAGGCCACTTTGTACTATCTTAAACTCTCCCTACGACGCGGAGAGGTCGCATACTTTTCTAATTAGTGCAAAATCAATCAAAAATTATTTTTTAATATGGTTGACTTAAAAATAGAGGGAGACTTTTTTCTCACACAAATTTGCCCCTTGAAAATGAATACGAACTCGGATTTGCCAAATACATATACAAATTATGATATTTAAGAAATACATCATAAAGACATTCTGAATTACTTGGGAGGTGTTATAATGTCTCCCCCTATGGAACATTCGTCCTTAAATGTGATGAAAATACACTTGAGAGGAGTGACTGGACAACTTTTCAGCCCAACATGAATACATCAATGCAATTTGAACACCACTTTCATGAGATTTCAAACTTATGCATCAAGTACCATCAAAACATATTACTATGAGTATGTACACATGCATGCAACATGACATAGAAAGGATGAATTACATGACTTGACACCAGAGATAAGATTACTTTATTACCTTAGAATTGTGTAGAGTGGAAAAGATAAGGATATCGCTTCTTCATGTTCGCTTCCACTTCCTAAGTAGCACTTTTGACTTGTTGATTCCTCAAAAGGACTTTGACGGATTCTATATCTATGTTCCTCAATCTCTTCACTTGCCTATCCAATATTTCAACCGAAACTTCTTCATATACCAAATTCTCCTCAACACCTGCAACCTCCAAAGGCACAATAGAGTTTGGGTCACCTACACACTTCTTCAACATTGACACATGAAAGATTGAATGAATCATATTCATCTCCATAGGTAATTCCAACTATAAGCAACCTTACCATTTCCCTCAGGATCCTATAAGGGACTAAATATCTAGGGCACAATTTTTCCTTCTTACCAAATTGAACTACACCCTTCATGGGTGATACCTTCAAATATACCTAATCATCAACACTAAACTCAAGGCCCCTTCTCCTCACATCGGAGTAGGACTTTTTCCTACTTTAAGCCGTTCTCAATCTTTCTCTTATAATTCTCACTTTTTCCATGGCATCCATAACAACATCTAGTCCAATTACAGTCATTTCACCAACTTCAAACCATCCAATTGATGACCTATACCCCCTACTATATGGAGCTTCAAAGGGGGCCATTCCAGTGCTAGAGTTATAACTATTATTGTAAGAAAATTCAATGACTGGAAGATGCTCATCCTAACTACCTTTAAATTCCAAAACACAAGTCCTAAGAATATCCTCAAAAGTCTGAATGATCATTTTGGCTTGACCATTTATTTATAGGTGAAAGGTTGTGCTAAGCTTGACTTTAGTACCAAGGCGTCTTTGGAAAGATCTCCAAAAGGGTGAAGTAAATTAATCACCATAGTCTTATATGATAGACAATGGAACCCCATATAACCTAACCAACTCATCGATGTATAATTTGTTATAAACTCTGGTACCATAAGTTATTTTAACAGGTAGGAAATAAGTCAATTGTGTCATTCTGTCAACAATAACCCAAATGGAGTCTAAATGGTTTTTAGTCTTAGGCAAACTAGTCATAAAATCTATGTTGATCTCTTCCCACTTCCAAGTAGAAATCGCTATATCTTTGGGTTAAGCCACTCAGCCTTTGATGTTCGACTTTGACTTATTTGTAATTGTGGCATCTGGCTATAAACTTTGCAATGTCTCTTTTCATATCACCCTACAATTACACTTCTTTCAAATCCCTATACACCATTGTAGAACCGGGGTGAATGGAATAGGATGAATTATGTGTCTCCTTTAAAATCAAGTCCCTGAACCCACTAATATTTGGGACACACAACCTACTTTGGTGCCTAAGAAAATCATATCCCCCTTGGGAGAAAACCTCTACCTTGTCATCCTTTACTAGTGCCTTTAATTCCAACAAAGTGGGATAAAGATCTTGTTTGGATTTGACCTTTTCAATCAAAGAAGACCTGGAACCATCTATAACCACTATACCTCCATTTTCAGCTTCATTCAACCTAACCCCCAACCTAGCTAATCGGTGAAATTCCTTTGTCAACTCCTTATTCTCATCCTCAACTTGGGCTACACTCTCCATGGATACTCTTTTTTGTGAGTTGGCTACAATATTAGCCTTGTCTAGATGATAATGCACACTCATGTCATAGTCTTTAAAGAGTTCCAACCACCTTCTTTGCCTCATATTAAGATCTCTTTGGGTGAACATATATTGAAGACTCTTATGGTCAGTGAAAACAACTACATGCACCCCATACAAATGATGACACCATATTTTTGAAAGCAAATACCACGGTCACTAGCTCAAAGTCATGGGTAGGATAATTTCACTTATGTACTTTTAGTTGCCTAGAAGCATAGGCAATAAACTTTCCACTTTGCATCAATACACACCCAATACGATTCTTGAAGAATCACAATAGACAACAAACCCTTCTAACCCTTCCGGTAAAGCCAAAATAGGAGCGAATGCAATCTTGTCCTTTAAAGTTTAGAAGATCTTTTCACATTCATTGGTCCAAATGAATTTCACATTATTTTGTGTCAACTTTGTCAAAGGAGAATAAATTGAAGAGAAGCCCTCACCAAATCTTCGTCAGTACCCCCTAGCCAAAGAAACTCCTTATATTTGTTGGAGTCAAGGGCGTAGGCCAATTTTTCACCACTTTCGTTTTCTAAGGATCCACTTTAATTCCATCACTCGACACCATGCCACAGAAATTCAACCTCTTTTAACCAAAACTCATATTTATCAAACTTAGCAAACATATTTTCTTCCCTTAAGGTTTGCAACACTAACATCAAATGTTGCATATGCTCTTTCTCACTCCAAGAGTAAATCAAGATGTCATCAATGAATACCATAACATATCAAGGTAGGTTTCAAAGATCCTATTCATGTGATCCATAAATTCTGTCGGTGCATTAGTTAGGCCAAAGACATTGCCACAAATTCAAAATGCCCAAATCTAGTCTGAAAAGCTATCTTAGGGACACACTCCCTCATTTGATGGTATCCATACCGAAGATCAATCTTAGAAAAATGACTAGCCCCTTGAAATTGGTCAAATAGGTTATCTATCCTTGATAGGGGTTATTTATTCTTTACAGTGATTTTGTTGAGTTGCCGGTAAATCAGTACACATTCTAATTGAGTCATCCTTCTTACTCACAAACAACATCGGTGCACCCCAAGGAAACTTGTTAGGCCTAATGAAACCCTTCTCTAATAAGTCCTTCAACATATAGCAGGGAGGAATGGAAATGGGTTGAATGTCAAGGAGTAGGTCTATCCAAAGTATATTTTCCTTTCGAGAGGAGCGTTGGGGAGTTCAACTGGAAAGACATAAGAAACTCATTACCCACTAAGAATTGACTTAATGGAAGAGACTTTGGACTCAACATCCTTAAAAAACATATAACAACGGATTCAAAATTGTATCCAACCATCACCCCTTGGTTCTATACTCGTCTCATAGGTAGAAAGTTTCTTTGGCCCTTTGCTAATCGGGGCTAACACTCCAGAAATGAACAATGCCAAAATAGGAACAAGGATGGATATTATTAGAAATGCCCAAAAAAAAATCATATTCGTAAAGTAGAAACATAAACGCACTCCTCTGAATATGGAAAATATACCGGATTCAATTGGTTAATTCAAATTGGAATTGTCAAGTCATCTATAACTATTTAGTCAAAATAAGAATTTATTTTGGCCGAACAACCTAGTTTGCTTTTACTTAAATATGTTCATATCTCCAGAAAAGCCAAGGGGTCAACACGTCAAATTTTACTATAATTACTTGAAATGTGTATGGATAACATCCTTTTTCCCAATTTGGTATTGCTTCCACTCTTCTTGTAGCCCATCAATTAGTTAACCATCAAAATATTTCAAGTAATGATCGTATAGTAGATATACCGAGTTATCGCTGCAAGCCCTGAGATATTATTACGGCAAAGGATGAACAAAAAGCTTTCGTGTTGCTTTTGTATTATTTTTTAGTTTTACCCTTTTTATATCTAATTCCATGTAATCTTTTTCAAGATCGTTTTGATGGTTTGAGAAAATAAGACCCAGATTTTCTTTGTTTTCTATACCTGATCCATGCTCTTTTTGATTTGCGGGTTCTTTTGCTTCTTGAATTATATTCTTTTTTCTTATTTGATGGTATAAAAAATTTTTGTTTTTGGTTTTTATTTTGACTAATCTTTTCATTTGTATTCAAATTTAAAAGAAAGAATTTGTTTGGTTTATCTATTTTCGAAATTCAGGAATAGATAAGCGATTCCATAAGGGATTTCTAGGGATTTTTGAAGTAAGTTATTTATCTTATTATATTATTATTAATCAAGAATTTCTTATCTAGACCCTCACAAATTGCGAATACTAATTTGTTAACAATTAATCGGATTGAGGATATGGCATCATCATTTGCTGGAATTGAGATATCTGCGAGATAGGGGTCACAATTTGTATCGGTTAAACAAATTGTTGAAATTTCTAAAGTAATACACTCTCGCAGGGCCGTATATTCTTCGTGCTAATCAACGATAATTACAATATCGGGTACCCCTATCATATACTTAATCCTTCCTAGGTCTAAGTGTATCTTGTCTTTACTACGAATTATTTTCCTTGGTTAACAATAATTGTAATTTTTTCGATATTTGTGGATTCTTTAATTTTCTTTCTTCCCCATAAAGGAAATAGGGTAATTCGGTGGTATATCATATGTATAACTCTAGGGGTCCTACTAATTGAGTTAAGGAAGCAAACTGTATTAGTATCAATTGCTTTCAAGATGGTTCTACAACACGTTTGGAACAAAACAAAAATATCTTCATTTTGAAATTCCATTGGACTCAACTGGAGTAATGTGTTATAGGAATCATCCTCTTTCAATCAAAGAGTTATTTCAACGATTCCCATGTTTATAGTTTGAAAGAAGAGGATACCAGGAAATTTATTCAAAACTAATTCATCCTAAATTTTCTATTGCAATTTATGGCCTCTTCATAGCTACTACCTTGACACCAAAGAAGAGTTCGACCCAAAACTTTATTTATGTCCTAGTTGATCCTGATTCGACAATAGAAGTATATTGATTTTTCACCCTAAAAAAACTAACGAGTCACACACTAAGCATAGCAATTATATCAAATGGTCAATCGAATTTTTATTCAACCTTATAGAATTAAGAATTAGAAATGTTCCTCTTGACTAGAAAAAGAATGAATTGGTCTTTTTATTTTTGTTCAATCATTGGATAGGAGGGAATGACAAGTACTAAAATTATTCCTCATCTAGAAATATCCAAATTTTGATGTCTAATATTCCATAGATAGTTTGAACTGTTTAAGAGCTATAATCAATTTTAGCTCGAATTATTTGTAGGGGAACCCTGCCTTCTCTGATCCATTCGACACGTGCAATTACAAGATGATAAATGCAACTCTTAGCAATCAATTTACGAGCTTTAAGACAAGAGATGATCCTACCCTTCCCAATTGAATCATGACCTTCCCACTTAAGAACATACAAGTTCATTTGGAAACTAAAACTTAGCTCTACGAGTTCTACAATCAGTGGAAGCATGATATACATGTAATCAATCCATCCCAAGAATAGTATCAAAATCCACCATGTCAAGCTCAATAAAATCACAAGGAAAGACTTTATGCAATGTGGACATGGGGCAACTCTTATAGACTCTTCTAGCAATAATAGACTCACCAACGGGGGTACACACCTCAAAGGGTTTCCATAGCAATTTGGGACACATATTAAGCCTATTAGCAATAAATGGGCTAATGAAAGATAGAGTGGCATCCAGATCCACTAAATTATACACATCATAATCATAAACCTTTTAACATATCGATGATAACATCGGGTGCCTTATCCACCCCTTATCTTCCTTGAAGACCATAGAACTGGTTATGACATGAAGCACCCCCTTGTTGAGCACCTTCTGCCCTTTGATCACCCTAAGCACCATGTCCTTGAGAATAACCATCTCTACCTTTGTTTTGAGCATAAGGACAATCAATAATCTTGTGGCCCATTTTGCAACACCCATAGCAAGCACTTGTGTCTCTAAAGAATTTACCACTATGAGTTTTCCCAAATTTTGGGTATCTAGGAGGGGTTAGTCCACCATTTCCACCTTGAACTTTAGGGTTGGCCACCCTATCATTGAAGAACCTTTGATTTAGAGCATTGTTGACCCTTGGCCTTGAGATTTGTGGCCTTATTAAAAATGACCACCTCTATCACCCCTAGCACCTTAGAATCCACCATCATAATGAGCCCTCTTGGACTCCTCACTCTTTCTTTTTCTAAGTTTTTCTCCTTCAAGTTACTTGGCATATGTCATGAGCCGATACAAGTCCATTTCCCTAATAGGCATAGTGGTGTGACATTCTTCATTGACAAAGTCACCTAGGGATAAGTTTAAGCCACTTTTGTACTATCTTGAACTCTCTCCACATCATACTTTTCTGATATGGTTGACCAAAAAATAGATGGAGACCCTCTTCCTACACAATTTTGCCTTCTGAAAATGAATACGAACTCAAATTTTCTAGAAATGCGTGTAAATTATTATATTCAAGAAATACACCATAAGGACATTCTAAATCACTTAGGAGGTGTTACACATTTTAGTTCCTCTACAAAAACTTTGTCTAACACGATTTTCTTATTCCTCAATCCTTTAACTTGGTGATACAAAATCTCAATCAATACTTCTTCATAGGTCAAATTTTCCTCAATGCTCATATTATCTAAGGGTACAATAACATTTGGATCACTAAAATATTTCCTTAACATTGATACATGGAAGATCGGACAGACCATGGCCAATTCCCTTGGTAAATCCAATATATAATCCACTTTACCAATCCTCTCCAAGACCTTATAGGCTCCTACATATCTAGGGCTCAATTTTTCTTTCTTGCCAAAATACATTATACCTTTCATGGGGGACACATTTAGATATTTCCAATCATCCATATTGAATTCAAGATTCCTTTACCTAACATCGTAATAGGACTTTTGACAACTTTTGGCGGTCTTCAACCTTTACCTTATGAGTCTCACTTTCTCCATAATCTTAAGTACCAAATTGGGACCAACTAATGCCATCTTACCAACTTCAAACAATCTTACTGGAGACCTACATATCAACCCATACAAAGCCTCAAAATGCATCATCTCAATACTTGAGTGATAACTATTATTGTACGCAAATTCAACAAAAAGGTAGATAATCATCTCAATCACCTTTGAAGTCATGTACGCATGCCCTCAACATATCTTCCAATCTTTGAATTATTCTATTGGCTTGCCCATCAATTTGATGATAAAATGTAGTACTTAACTTTACTTTGGTACCAACACAGGACTTTCAAAAGTGTGAAGTGAATTGGTCACCACGATCTTAAATAATAGTGTAATGACCTGGACTCAGGGCCTACTCATCACATTACGAATGAGATGCCCATAGGCACTTCATCCAAGTTATCTTCACGTATCAAGCATATAATAGATGATGACATAAAGATAAAATAGAAAAATAAGGGAGATGAGACTGAGGATCATAACATAAAATCATAATGAGATAAAAGAACTAGATACAATCATAACATGTGTCTAGTAATACCTCTAGCATAGATTTCGCAGGGGCTAAGGCATGTTCAAACTCACTCTCAAATACATTCATAGCAAAAGAATTTATAAAATTGAAAACTAAAATGTCCTAATATATCAAACTACAAAGAAAACTAGACAATCCAAAGCAAGCCACATGGAGGATATCGAGGAGTGCTAATCCCTACATGGTTAAATTATGCAGGCATAGAGTATGCTTTAGTACTTTGAATGTACTGGTATGTAGGTATGCAATGCATGATATAGAAATAAGGATAAGATGGTTCATGCTAAGTCTCATGTTGAAATCATACATTTACAAGGGAATTAGTAAATCATAATCAAGCCAATACGATTTAAACATAAAAATGTAACTTTAGAAAGAACTTAGTAGGATGCATGGAGAAAAATACTCGTGAATAAGGAAATCATATAATCTTGGAATATACATGAAATATAGGGATTTAAATCATATACCATAGAAGAAACATCTTTGAAGTATGAGGAGAACATACATACGGGTGACTATTTAACACATTACTTTAGTCATGGAATATGAGATAATGCATATGAGAAATAAAGAAGTTACCCTTACTTGAATGCATGATGAGGCACATAGACTTAGCATAATTCATAGTTAGAAAACACATGTTGTTATGAACAATTAAAATATTAATATCCTTGGATGAACAATACATCACTTTACATAAAAGAATATTTTATTATGAAAGAAACATTAATAATCATAATAGAGACCACCTTACATACATGAAGACATAGTTATATACCTTTGGGAGAAATATCATTTGAACTTGTGAAAAAATGAGTCATAGGAACTTTAAAATATCTTTGGACATAATATGAAGGCACCATCATAAATCATCATAGGAGGACACCTTGGTTACATAAGGAGAACATGAACATATCTGAGAGCGATCTTTAACTGACATAAACTATGTGAGCTAAACCATGGAATCCCGATGTTTAGAGATCACTTGCCAAGGTGACTCCTAAGATGCCTAAGTGGATCCACTAAAGCTAACTATTGAGCAAACCTCTACTAACGGATGGTCTAAAAATCAACCTCTACTAGCGATGACTCATATTTCCTATAGTGGTACCTAGTTATGGGAGAATGAGATTCTACTAACAGTCTCATGCCTCTTCTAACAAGGAGCTTCTGCAGTCATTCCAAGGTCCATTCGGTGCTAAGTAAACTCTGATGGAATAATCATAAGCATGAATCATAAAATCATTTAATATGGAGAAGTATTCTACTAACTTATCCCATAAGTATTTAGAACATTAATCATCATCGTAAGGACAACTCTTAAATCTTGTCTATGCCTCTACTAACGGGCTATCATCATATCATAATCATAGTTAGGTGAGAGAACTCATATTTCAATCATTCATTCTTGACTTTAATACCATTACAAGAGCATGTTATGTCATGGGATATCTTATGATGCAATAAACTAATACATGTAAATTAGCTTTAAGATCTTGAAACTTGAAGGAAATATGCATACTCATACGTATCCATGATAAACAACCCATACTTGAAGTAATCCATAAACCAATTCAAAAACTCGTTACTTGAAATCAATAAGATACATGAGTCAATACACCAATTCATGAAATTCATGTAATTTAGACTTGATTCATATACAATAATAATAATAATAATAATAATAATAATAATAATAATAATAATAATAATAATAATAATAATAACAGAAGTATGAATTTAAGTAAAATCAAGCAACCCTCCATCAACTTCATAACCATAAATTCCATAAGTAAGGAAAATCACAATAAGTCATGGAATCATGGAAATTACTAGCTATTCATGTATAAAAGTAGTAAGATTCACCAATTTAAAAAATAATTTAAGGAACTCATATCATAATCTTCATGACCCCTAAATTGGCTTATAAAGAAACCTCAAATAAATTCATAAATCTCAAGTAAAATAACTTAGTTTATAGTTTCTCATGCTCCATTAATTTAAAACCAATTTTAGGAAACCCATCAAATATCTTTAAAATCCTAACTTCCATAATATGGGAATTCAAGACATAACATCCTTCCCATGAAATTAAACATTATTTCATAATAATATAGGTTAACTATCATCAATAAATTCATAATATAAGCAACTGGAATCATAATATAAAAATCCATGAAAATTGCATATTTGAAATTAAGGAATGGAGTAGAAAATAATTTGGGTCTCTTTGGGTGAAAGGAAGCCATGGTTGAAATCCACATACCTTTAAGCTTGAATAAAAGTTTGAATGAAGTTAAGCTTGAACTTGGTGATTTTTGAAGGATTCTTCACTGAACTTGGTGATTCTTGAAGGATTCTTCACATGAACCTTAAGAGAAGACTTGAGAGGATTTTTAGTATTGGGGCTTCAAGAGTTTGATTGAGAAAGTATTGAGTGTATTAGTATAGGTATGAGAGGGTAAAAGGGTCAAAACCTCCCTTAGGATGCTTAAAAATATATGGGGAAAATGACCCAAAAGCCCCCATTTGAAACCAAAAAGGATGCCTAGACGAAAACCTTCCAAAAAGGCTATCCATGACCTATCAACCACACTACTAGCCGTAGTGTAGGTCGTATGTGCAGGCAGTCTGATAGTGCTTCACCCAAATGGGCGTAAATTTTTTTTCTGAACTCTGAATGAGGTGAATCTAGTGGCGTTGGAAAGATAATTCAAGAGCTTTCATTTGGTAGGTCATCTAGCATCTAATTCGTATTGTGCTAAATGGTATGATCATTTGAAGTTGATAGATATACAAACTCATGCTAGAACTTAGTTGATTGGAATTGTTTGCGCTTGGCTTGATGGGAAAGGGGATTGGAATTTCATGAGGGATCATTGAGGGTCTAACTAAGGTTGTTAAGGGCTTAAGGGAATAGGAAAGGTCAAAAAATACCCTTCATAAAAACTGGTTGAATCAATCCACAAAGGCTCATTTATGGGCCGTAGATGAATGTATGACCCATCCTACAAATCTGAGCCAAGATCCAGAAACCGTCGTATCAGACCCAAAAACCAAGAACCCTTTCATGGACCATAAAACTTACCACATGTGGTAAAACCCTTTCGTAGTTCCCTTCTTACATAATTAAAATTACAAATTTCCATGACCCTATCTACAATCCATTATTATGACTCATAGAGTACTTTACGACCCGTAAAACCAACTTATGCTTCACTCCCAAACTTTAATTTTCCCTAGGCCTGATTCCCCAATTGTCTAGGCATTTGTATGATTCGTGAACTAAACCATGACCCGCACTTAGGTCTCATGGTTTCATAAACCAAATTTCAACTTTTTTCCTTGGTCTCAACTTCAAACTTACGGGTTCTTACAAATAGACAAAGGCATACCACGAAAACCTCAAAAATTCTCAAGTGTATGGCTTAGCATAATCCACGGCACTATGGGATGTCTTTACCAATAAAAAATGAGTTGATTTTGTCATTATATTTGCTATTACCGAAACCAAGTCATGTTGCTTCTATCTACGAGGTAAATCTATTACAAAATTCATATTCACATCCTCCTATTTTCAAGTAAAAATCTCATTGCTTTGGGATAATGTCTCGATTTTGATGTTCAACATTCACTTGTTGCCAATTTGGACATTCCACCACAAACCTTGCTATATCTTTATTCATGTCATTCCACCAATACACTTTTCTTAAATCTCTATACATTTTGATCGACTTGGGTTAACAGAATAACAAGAGTTATGTGCTTCATCAAATATGATCTCTTTTGCGCCATCAAAATTTGGTAAACACAACCAGCCATGGTAATAAAGTACCCTATCTCCCCTTTGGGAGAAAACCTCAGCCTTCTTGTCCACCACTAATTTCTTTAACTCTACTAAAATTGGATCCATGTCTTGCATTACCTTCACCTTTGCTACTAATAATGACTGGTGTACAAGAATACCATCCAAATGTGAATCACTCCACCATACATCCCAATCAAGCCAATCAGTGTACATCCTTAATCAGCTCTTTTCTTTCATCCTCAACATGGGCCACACAAACCATAAACGCACTACTAAGTGCATCGGTGAGTATGGACCTTCCATCATTATATATTCATGCTTAGGTGACATAACTCACAACAATTTATACTTGACTTGAATTTCATCATAAAACTTAGTCCACACTTTTCATGTAACTTGCTTGAAATCTTGTAAATACATGATCATAGCATAAAGTTATTTATAGAGACTAGAGTCTCATGCATGGATCTTTAGGAATCTGCATGACCCAAGCCTAGGGCCTAGACGTGACACGGCGAATAGGGAACCCGAAGGGACCCCAAACAAGTCTCTTAACATATCATTATACATCCTTGGTCGCGGGAGCAATTAAACAACAATAAGAGAATAGAAACAAGGGCAAAGGGACTAAGTAAGTCTTTCATAGCATTAAAACATACAAGAGCCAAGAGAGTTAAAGCTCATAGTTTCATTACATAACTTGTCCAACAACACTTCTAAACTTAAGAATTGAGCGGGGTCCAAGAAAACTTTTTGGGCTCACCCTCATAGTCAAAAGCATACAAATAGATAATGAGAGTCTTTACATAATCATAAGAACAAGAGATATAATCCCCCGGAGTTGAGGACTCACCAAACTTGCTTTGAGAAGATAGTACTAGCCATGGGGAGGATGAAGATGATCATGAGGAGCTCCGGATCCTACATGGTAACATCATGTAGGCATAAAGTATGTGTTAGTACATTTGAATATACTAACTATGTAGGATACAATGTAACAAGAGATAGGAAACATAATCAAAATGCATAATTAGGCAATAAATGAGCATGTAGCAATGTCGCATGCATAAGTGATACTTGAAGTAAACATGCTTATATAGAATATATTTGAAACGACCACAAAAACTGCCCGAAAATGTGCCTCGAAAGTGCCCGAAATTGTAATTTTTATATATCTAAAAATCTGTTCGTTATTTCAAAAATTCAACTTAAGATTCTTGTTCAAAGGGCAAAATTGAGTGGGAAATGAGTCTAACCCAAATTTTAGAGCAACTGTATCAAAATCAAAAAATCACAAAAAAATGTGATTTAGAAGGGTCAACTTTAAAGGGGCATATCTCTTAGCATACAAAGAATGGATGTTTCACAACCTATCAAATTAAAGCTCTTTGAATTAACTTTCCAATGCACTTGGTTTCACCTCATTCTGAGTTCGGATGAAGAATTTATGCCCATTTCCGTGGAACTCGTTTGTGTAGAGATGCAAATTCCAGTGAGTAATCCGTGTCGCTTCCGCGACGCATACCAGTGTTATTTTTATCCTTTTTTTTTACTTCGGTCCAAAACTTTCAAGTCTTGGGATTAAGGGTTCCCATACTTGAATATACCTATACTTAGTCTTATTTCACCCTTATATCATCCTAAACATTCCCCAATACTTACCAAAATACTTAGCCAGATATTTACTCCCGAATTCAAGTCCCAAAACCCTTATCTGGATCTAAGGAATTCCTTCAAGCTTCAAGTCTCTATTAAAGTCTTCTTCAAGAAATTCTTCAAGGTCAAGGTATGTGGTGTTGAACCATTGGGTCCTTCCACCCATGGTGCCTAAGCATCCTTTTTACTTAAATTACATGATTTAAATGTTGATTTATTTATGGATCTTGATTATTATAAATTTCACTGCATAGTGATTTGGGGTTTATGAAAGTATGATTGTTGTAGTATATGTTTTGAGCCATAAATCTTGGATCTAGTGTAAGACTTGAGGAGGGGTTTTGATATATATTTCTTAATGGTATTGCAAGGTGTTGATTGATGATTTTACAATGGATTTTCTTGCATGATTTCACTCTTGAATTGCATAGTTTTAGACTAGCACTACACATCCTCCAAGTGTTTGAAAATGCCTTTTTAAGGATTCTTTAAGTTTGATGATCTATTAGCTGAGTTATGATTCAAGTAACTCTTTGGTGATTATGAGCTTTCTAAAGATGTGTTTAAGTCATGAAAGTGTTGCTGATGTTGTAGGGTCGAATTAAGCCCTTTTTCTAAGACTATACCTCTTGTGAGCCTTTGATGTTTGATGATAATGAAAGGATAATGTTGATGATGATTTATTCTTATGATTGAAGATAAGTTCACCATATGAGGTCAATGATATTAAGAGCTACTCGTGCCATGTCTCTACGTTTATTGCAAGTTATTAAGGTATGATTATCTTATATATTCCATGGGATTAGACTTAGCACCGAGTGGATTAGAAGCGAGTCCCCAAGTTCTAGAACTATGTGCCACCATAGGTAAAGGGATTTGAGGCGAGTCCCCAAATCTCTAAGAGGCGAGTACCCTAAATATGAGGGCTTGAGGCGAGTACCCGAGTCCGGGCTTGAGGCGAGTACCTGAGTCCAAGAACTAGAAGTGAGTACTCGGTTCAAACAAGGCTTAGTGGATCCATTTAGGCATTAGGAGGTTTACCTTGACAAGTAACTTCCCCCTTTCTTCTGATGTAGGGGTAATATCGGGATTCCGAGTTGTAGCTTTCTTGGTCTTATCTTATGTCGGTTGAGGTCTCTTCCTACACTTATATATGAGATGAATGAATTGTAAGCATGTCTTAGTTCACGCATCATTTATACATGTCATATTGTTATTATGTTATTCATTGCATTATTATGTATTTTGATTATGATGCCTATCTCTTGTTGCATTGCATCCCACATACTTAGTACATTCAAACGTAATAATGCATACTCTAT
>JAABOM020000103.1:6090815-6183887 GCA_011800125.2 Solanum clarkiae
GTGGTAAAACCTTTAATCAACACCTTGCAACACCCCCAAGACATTCATATCAAAACCCCTCATCAAATCTAACATTAGATCCAAGATTTGAAGCTTAAAACATGCTAAAACAACCATACTTTCATGAACTAAAATCATTGTGCAGTAAATTTCTCAATATACAAGACCCACGTGTAAAATCGACTTTAAATTATGCAATATTAAGTAAAAGAGGGTTTAGGAACCATGGGTGAAAGGATCCAATGGTTCAACACCACATACCTTAGCTTTTGTGAAGTTCATAAAGAAGACTTTAATGAAGATTGGAAGCTTGGGTGAGATCCTTGAAGAAATCCTTGAGATTGGCCTTGAGTTTAGGACTTGAATTTAGTGTTAGAAATGAGTCTAAGTGTTTGGGGAAATATTGGGGAATGTTTTTCAATGATATGAGGGTGAAATAAGGCTAAGTATAGGTGAAAATACGTTTGGGAAAACTTAGGCCCAACACTAAGAAAAATCTGGGAAAACTAGGAAAAGACTGCTAGAAATACACATCTCCGTATCGCGGAGAGGTCACAAACCCTCACTGGAAATTACACCAAGTGAAATTTCATAATTTGATTTCTTTACTTTAAATTTGAGGTTAGACCCTTGTCACACTAATTTGGACCCCCTAAACAATAATATAAAGTCAGATTTTTGAAACTCCAAATAGATTTTTAGATATATGGAAAACAAGATTCTGGGCACTTCCAAGGCACATTTCGGGGCACTTTCTGAGGCACGTTTTCAGCACTTTATGGGGTCGGTTCAATCATCATAGAAAGCTCATAAGAGGTATAATCTTAGAAAAAGGGGCTTAATCCCACCCTACAACATCATCAACATTTTCATGATTCAAACACATCTATAGAAAGCTCATAATCATCACAGAGTCACTTGAATCATAACTCAACCAATAGATCATCAATACTTAAAAATCCTTAAAAAGGCATTTTATCAAACACTTGGCGGGTTTGTAATGCTAGTGTAAAACCATGCAATTCAAGAGTGAAATCATGCTAGAAAATTTAATGTAAAACCTTCATTAGATACTTGCTAACACCCTCAAGCAATATACAGTAAAACCCTTCATCAAATCTTACAATAGATCTTGGATTCATAGCTAAAAACATGCTAAAACAATCATAATTCCATAAACTCCAATATAGTGTGCAGTGAATTTCATTATAAGTAGACCCATGAGTAAATCAAATTTAAATCATGCAATTTGAAGTAAAAGGAGGCTTGGACATCATGGGTGAAAGGAACCCATGAAAGAAACCCAGATACCTTAGCTTTTTGAGAAACCTTGAAGAAGATTGGAGATGGAGACTTGAAGCTTGAATGATAACCTTAGAATCCGTAAAGAGATTGGGACACTTGAATCTTGAGGAGATCTTGGGGCTTGACTTGGTTTCTTTGAATTCCAACAATACTTCTTGAAAACCTTAAGAATGGATGGAGAATTTGATGAAGATTAGATATGAATTGAGAGGTTTTTGGTTGGTTTTTAGGGCTCAAAATGGCTTGACAATGAGGGATTTTTATGTATATAGGTATAGGTTTATTATCCAATTGCCATGGAATAAAAAGAATGAATTTTCAGAAATGTTTGAACTAGTACGCATCAGGTCCGCGTTGCGGACCTCTCGCGAACAGCTACTATTTTTGCGAAGTTTCACCAAAAATCGTTTTTGTTAGCACAGACAAAGTATACCTTGTAGGTACTCATTTTCCCACACAATGTTCCCTCTGAACAAGAATATGAGGTCAGATTTGCGAAATTCAGCATGAATTTTGAGATATTGAAAAAATGCATTATAGGATCTTTTCGAGCTACGTGGAGGGGTGTTTAAATATCTCCGATTTGAGATATAAGGGAATTACCATTATGGGGGCATTCCTAGGCAAGTCCGGGGCATTTCAATATCTCCTCCTTGGGAACATACATCCCCGAATGTCGAAGGAATGTACATAAGAAGAGTAATCATGAAGAAATCAGCCCCAATAAAAATACAATAATGCACTTAAACACCATTTTCAAAATTCTCAACTTAAGTGTTAAAATCACCATGAACTTGTCAATATAAACATGAATGCATGCAAATGACATAGGAGCTGGGACATAGGACTAGAAATCGTACAAAAAGGACTTGACATGTCATCATAAACTTGAATACAATTGAAAGAGATACATACATGGTTTCTCCATGCCCGCTCTCTGAGAGACACTTTCGACTAGACGAACCCTCCAAAGAGCCATAACGAACACCAAATCCTTATCAATCAACTTCTTCCAACCTTCCATCCAATGCCTCCACCGGGACCTCTTCCTAAGTCAACTTATCCTCCATAACACGGATACCCTCAAGGAGTTTTATAGCAGTAGAGTCATCACCACATCCCTCAACCTACAAACATGAAGAACTGGACAAACCATCACCATATCCAAAGGAAACTCCTATCAGTATGCAACCTTACCAATCTTTCTCTACACTCTGTAAGGTCTCACAACCAAAACTCATTTGTCAAACTTAACCACACTTAGTCCACTTGGTACCATGAACTACCATCTCCCCTTTGGGAGACAACCTCCACTCAACCATCCCTCACCAAGACCTCCAACTCTATCAAGACAAAAATCAAAGCCCGATTTAACTAGACCCCCTTTCAACTGTAGAAGATTCGAAACCATCAAAGCTACTACACCACCACTCTCAACCTCAAACTCCTCAATCTATCTTGTTGTTACATTCCATTCACACCTATCATATTTAGCAAACAACCTCTCATTCCCTAAGACTTTCAACACTACCCCAAATGATTCATAACCTCTAAGTAAATCAATACACCACCACTAGAGACCACCACAAACATGTCATGGTAGTAAGACCCTATTCATGAAACCCACAAACATTGTCGGTGTATAAGACAACCAAACAACTCCATCAATACCTAAACGTTCACTCCTAGCCCAAAAGGACACCTAGGGACATCACCTACCCTCATCCTCACTTGGGAAAAAACACAAATCACAATTCAATCTTAAAGAAGTGACTAGACCATTGTAGTCGACCAAATCAATCGTCTATCCCTAGCTGTCATATTACAACCTCACGGGCCTTACACTCATCAGAAGCATGATATACATGTAGCCAAACCACCTCAAGACTCCAATCCATCAGCCAAACTCAACCGAGATCACAAGACAAGACTTTATGTAATAAGAACATGGGGCAACCTTTATAAGCCTTTCTGGCACCAATAGACCCACACAATCAAAGCATGCACTATAAAAATCAAGGAAAACCTCTAACTTATTGGTAGATCATCAAGCATCACATCCCTTCCTTGCCTTTTTTGAAGAGAATAGAACCTATTTTTCCTAGGAGCATCCCCTTGCCCTTGAGGGTGACCATTTCTACCTTCGGTTTGAGCATGGGGGCAATCAATAACCCGGTGGCCCATCTTACCACATCCAAAGCAAGCACTAGAGTTCCTCCAACACATGCCACCATGGTTTTTCCTACACATAGGGCACTTGGGCTTGGGCTCTCCCCTATTACCACCTTGGTGTCTTGGGTTGTCCTTAGCAATCCTTCCATTAGAAGCATTGGAAAGTCCTTAGCCTTGATGGAACCGGCCATCCTTGGGACCTTAGAACTTACCATCAATACAGGACTCTTGGCCTCTCTACTCCTCCTCTTCCTCAAGTTTTCCCCTTCTAATTGCTCAGCATATGTCATCAAGCGAGGCAAATCCATATCATGAATCAACATAGCTGACCGGCATTCTTCATTCACCAAGTCAGAGACACTCATCACGAACTTGTTCATCCTAGCCCTTAGGTTGGAAACCAAGTGAGGATCTTACTTAGAGAGTTGATTGAACTTGAGGGCATACTCCCTTTCACTTATTGACCCTTGTCTCAAATTCATGAATTCTACCAATTTAGCTTCCCTAAGCTCAAGAGAAAAGAACTAATTAAGAAAGGTCGCCTTACACTCTTCCCATAGAACTACATTGTTGATTTCCTTCTCCTCCCTCCATTGATTGTAATGTTTGTGCTACCTCTTTGAGTTGGTAGGTTGTCAACTTTACCTTATCTTTCGATCTAACACCCATGATGCCCAATACCTTATATGTCTCATCAATAAGGTCTTATGGGTCCTCATCCACCCTTGACCCATAGAACTCCGGTGGGCTCATCCTCATGAAATCTCTTACCCAAGAAGTCGGTGTAGGAGCATGAGGGGCTTGGGCCCCTTGATTGGCATGGTTGGCCATAACTTGTGCAAGCAAAGTAAGAGCCTCCCGAAGCTCTCCATTAGTCGGTTGCCCTTCGAGAGCGCGGGCTCTTATTCTTGTTTGGTTAGGCATGATCAACTAGCATGGAAAAGAACAATCATTAGGGGGGAAAAACTTACTTCAACTCTATAGAACGACTTAGAACATGAAGAAGGGAAATATTTCCTAAAACATCTCATAGCCTCCTACTCATAGTTGTGGTGCACAACACAACCATGAATAAGACTCTAATCAACACAGTGTGTTAGACTCCGAGGATCTAACAACCTAGTGCTTTGATACCATCTTTTTCACGACCCAAGCTTAGGTCCTAGAAGTGACCAGCCAATGGGGAACCCGAAGGAACCCCAAACAAGTCTCATAGAATATCATTACACATCCTTGGTCGTGGAAGCAATTAAAATAACAATAAGAGGTAAGAATAATCAAGGGGAATTGGGGCTAAGGATATACTTCCATATCATAAACATTAAGAACAAGAGATTCAAGGCTCATAGCTTAGATACATAACATGTACAACAACACTTCTACTACATAGGTAAGAGCAGGGGCAAAGACAAGCAACTGGGCTTACCCTTATAGTTAATGTGTACATAAAATAAATATAGATTAGAACATAGAGTGAGATCATAAGCAACGTCCTCGGAATGGAGGACTCACCAACAAGCCTGAGTGAAACCATACTAGCCACGTGGATGGAGATGCTGAAGTAGGGCTCCGGATCCTACATGGTGATATCATGTAGGCATAGAGTATGTGTTAGTACGTTTGAATATATTAAGTATGTAGGATGCAATGCAACAAGAGATAGGCAACATAGTCAAAATGCATAACGATAAGCAATAGACAACATAATAGCAATATGGCATGTATGATCAATGCTTAAGTAAATCATTCTTTGCAAATCATTCTATCTTTATAGATCATAATACATAAGATGGGAACAGACATTAATCGACATAGAATAAGACCAAATGAGCTACAACTCGAAATTCCAATAATTGTCCCTCACTGGTAAAGAAATGGACTACTTGCCAAGGTAAACCTTACATCACCTTATGTGAGCCCGACCCTTTTCGGAGAGGATTTTATGAGTAATTTTATCATACGGGAGCCCATCCCCTTTCGATAAAATGGCCTTCGTTACGGGAGCCCGTCTCTTTTTCGAGAGGATTTTATGAGTAATTTCACCTTACGTGAGCCCATCCCCTTTTGGATCAAGTGGATTTCCTTATGGGAGCCCGTCCCTTTTCTGAGAGGATTTTATGAGTAATTCCACCTTACGAAAGCCCGTCCTCTTTTGAATCAAGTAGCCTTCCTTATGGGAGCTCGTCCCCTTTCGGATCAAGCATTTCATAGAAGAGTGTACTAAATGAATCTACTAGTATATCAAGGGTATCATGTACTCCTATGGTGGCACATAGTTCAAGGAAAGAGAGAAAACCCTCCATCCATCGGTGCTAAGTCTAATCCCACGAAATATATAAGATAACATACTTTATTAACTTGTAATAAACATAGAGACCTGGCACGAGTAGCTCTTAATCTCATTGATCTTAAATGTAAGCCTAACTTCAAGCATAAGAATAGATCATCATCAACATTACCCTTTGCATTAACATTAACATCAAAGGCTCACAAGAGGTATAATCTTAGAAAAAGGGGCTTAAATCCGACCCTATAACATCATCAATATTTTCATGACAAACAAATCTTTAGAAAGATCATAATCATCACAGATTCACTTGAATCATAACTCAACCAATAGATCATCAATACTTAAAGAATCCTTAAAAAGACATTTTATCAAATACTTAGTGGGTGAGTAATGCAAATGTAAAACCGTACAATTCAAGAGTGAAACCAAGCTAGAAAATTCAATGTAAACTGTTCAATAGACACTTGGTAATACCCTCAAGTAATAAACATCAAAACCCCTCATCAAACTTACACTAGATCTTGGATTCGTAGCTCAAAACATGCTAAAAAATCATAATTTCATAAATCCCAACATAGTGTGCAGTGAATTTCATAATAAGTAAGGTTCATGAGTAAATCAATTTTAAATCATACAATTTGAAGTAAAAGGAGGCTTGGGCATCATGGGTGAAAGGAACCCATGAAAGAAACCCACATACCTTAGCTTTTGGAGAAACCTTGAAGAAGATTGGAGATGGAGACTTGAAGCTTGAATGATAACCTTAGAATCCAGAAAGATATTGGAACACTTGAATCTTGAGGAGATCTTGGGGCTTGACTTGGTTTTCTTGAATTCCAACAATACTTTTTGAAAACCTTGAGAGTGGATGGAGAATTTGATGAAGATTAGAGAGGAATTGAGAGATTTTTGGCCAGTTTTTAGGGCTCAAAACGGCTTGACAATGAGGGGTTTTCATGTATATAGGTATAGGGTTATTGCCTAATTTCCCTGGAATAAAAAGAACAAATTTTCAGAAGTTTTTGAACTAGTCCGTGTCTGGTCCGCATCATGGACCTTTCATGAACAACTACTGTTTTTGCAAAATTTCACCAAAAATTATTTTTCTTGGCACGGACAAATATAAGAAAATTATGATTTTGGGGTCATTCCTAGGCAAGTGCGGAGCGTTTCAACATCCTTGGTTGCGGAAGAAATTAAACAACAACAAGCGAGTAGAGATAGGGATAACGGGACTAACGAAAGTCTTTAATAGCATAAATAATCAAAAGAATCAAAGCTCAAGTATAATTACATTACTTGTCTAACAACACCTCTAGTATAGATTGGGTGGGGGCCAAGATAACTTTCCAGACTTACCCTTTTAAGTATCAAGTTCATCATAAAGAAATAGCAATAGTAAGAGTGAGGACTCACCAATAGCTTATCTTCAAGATGACCAACTAGCCACAGGGAGGATGATCGTGAGGGGATCCGGTTCCTACATGGTAACATCGTGTAGGCATAAAGTATGCATTAGTATGTTTGAATGTACTAAGTATGTAGGATGCAATACAAAAAAGATAGGCAACATAGTCAAAATGCATAATCATAAGCAAGGAATAGTATATTAACAACATGACATACATGATCAATACTCAAAGTAAAATATGCTTATATAGAATATAGTACATGTGTAAAAAGAGAGCATCATCATTGACCAAGCATCTAATACTTGGAATCCAAGGCTCAGGACCCCCTTGGAAGGTGATTGAGGTATCTACCCCTCAATTGGTAGTACGGGCCTAGCACCCCCCAATAAGGTGGTCAAGGTATGTACCCCTCAACGTGGTAGTACAGGCCTACAACCCCTGACAAAGTGGTCAAGGTATTACCCCTCAACATGGTAGTATGGGCCTAGCACCCCCCGACATGGTGGTTAAGGTATATACCCCTCAATGTGGCAGTACGGGTCTACCATCCCCAACAAGGTGATTGAGGCATAACACCCCCTCAACAAGGTGTGGTCACTTTTAACACTATAGATACTTTTCATGAAATCAACACATATGTATAGTTCTTTCATCATAATAAAGTAACCTAGCTCATAAGTCATGCAATAGACCTTTACTAATTCAAGAACCCTTAACTAAATATTTTATCAAACAATTGGCGGGTGTGTAATGTTAGGTCAAAATCATGCAATTCAAGAGTGAAATCATGTGAGAAAACTTAACGTAAATCAACCCACCAACACTTGGTAACACCCTCATCATTAAAACCCCTCATCAAGTCTCATCATAGAACATAGAATCATAGCTCAAAACATGCTTAAACAGTCAATATTTTATGAAAACCCAACATAGTTCTTAGTCAAATTCCTTGTAAGAAGTATCCATAGATAAATCAACTTGTAAACATGTAATTTGAATAAAAGGGAAGGTCGAGCACCATGGGTGAAAGGACCCAATGGTTGAAACCCACATACCTCAACTTTGGAGATTTTGTTGATGAAGATTTGAATGAGAACTTGAAGATTGAGTGAATTTCTTGAGATCCGGAATGAGTTTGAGTCACTAGAATTTAGATGAAATATTTGTATAAGTGTTAGAGAGGGTTTTGGGGAATGTCTTGAATGATATGGGATTGAAAATGACTAAGTATAGGTGTTTTTACGCATAGGAAGGCTTAGGCCTAAGAACCCAAACCTTTAGGCCAAAATAGGGGCAACAAAATACATTGCTCCGCGTCGACCCATCCGCCATTCTATTTTGTTCCCTGATCAAGAATATGAAGTTGGATTTTAGATATTAGATATGGATTTTGAGATGTGTGGAAATTACGAATTTGGACATTTCTGAGGCATATTTTTGGGCACGTTTTGGGGTGTTTCTATCCTAATCTCTAATCCTCAGGGCACGAACTATGGTCTATGACTTGTAAATCATTCCATGATCCATCTGCATGTTCATAGAACCAACTTCAAAAAATTAGCCCCTCACTGGAATTGTCCATAAAACCACTCTATGACCCATGGAATGGTCTATGGCCAGTAAAGAGTCTCATAATGTATCAATAAATTAGCAACTTTTGTATTTCTTCCCAAAATCAAGGCCAAACCTACAATCCTACAAACATAACACAAAAACACATAAAACCAACTAACATCGTATTGAAAACACATAAATTTTCAAGTTTTAAGCATCAAAAGTGTTATATTTTGACAGCACATCATCAATCTTTCTAGTTCTAACCAGGGTTCCTTAATCACCTTTTGTTGATAATCATATTTCCTCTAAGGAGAAGACAAAAAAAAATTGCATAGCTTTATTGATCCTATCCTACAAAGAGGTCTCGAGCTTGGCTAATCGAATATTCATGATTTGGAAAAGTTTGCTCATATGGAATATCTAGGTCAGTAGAGGTTTGACCGAAGAAGTTGGTGCGGAAGCACTAGGTGATGTCTATGAGTGAGTTTGGGAGGAACTCTAAGCCTGAGCAAGTGGAGGAGGAACAGAAATGGACAATATCGCTAATGTAGATGCAGCCTCGGTGGACCCTATCTCCAACTCCCCAATATCAATCACCAACATAGTATCAACAGGTACTTTCCTTCTCCTCTCCCCCATATCCGGAGTTTGCTCAACTTCTGTCACCTTTAGAAACGACACTCCCGCCCTATGATATAAAGTCGTAATAAATATTAGGAAAGGAAGAGAGGTAACTATCTTCCTGTCTCTCACAAGTATCTTCGGCAACATAATGGCTCCCAAATTCAATGGCAGTCGGTGCATGATACACCCTACTAAAACAGGCTTTAGAGGCCTCATCACAGACTTGTTTTGTAAAGGCATCAAACTATTACATATGAAACTGATGTCGCTCAACCCGACTACTCAAGGCAGAAGGGGAAATCGTTATCGGCACAATAACCTAAGTTTAGAGGTTGATCCTATGGGGAATCATTGTTCAAGGTGAAAGTGATTCACTGGACCAAGTAGTTCTAGGATCGGGGGGGTTGCAATAATCAAAATAAAGTTCATCTAACAAGTTCTAATTGATGAATTAAACAGCGATTAGGGAAAGAGGTTGGGGATATGCAAATATGGGAATTAATCTACCAAATGGGTCTACATAGTTGACTATATGAGTTGATATTAAGTGAATAGACTAGATTGCTTAAATCACCTATGATATATGGGTGTTTCGTATGAATCAGCTAAGATATCACACGCAGACCATCGAGGACACGCTTGGCCTAAGAAGTCGCAGCAAAACACCTACTAACTTGGCCCTTGAATCCATGAATATGGATTTCAAATGAAACCCCATAAGGTTTCTGTCACGCCCAAAGTCTCATTAGGGCGAACTGGCACCCGTCGCCGGTGAGGCTCGGGAGAACCAACCTATATCCTTGCGCTTTCTATACATATTATAATGTATTTCTATATTTGACATGCCTTTGATAAAATAAATCGTGATAATAATACAAAAGGAAATGTATATGGCTAGGCCATTGGAGCCATGGTGTCTAAAGTACGAGACATGACCACACTTTAACTTATCTTGTCGACAAAGCCTCTAGCTAAGTAGAAGTAATTGATAAGGGTTGATATTGGCCCCGCCTTGACTAACTATACAATACAGCAATATAAGCTCTAGACACACAAAGCTCTGAAGCAACCTGGAGCTTGGTAACAACAGCTGGATATCCTGTCCTCCTACTGGGGAGATCTATTAGCACTTGTACCTGCAGCATGGAATGTATGTCCCCCATAATTGATGTTAGTACAAGATAATGTACTGAATATATAAGGCAGGAATTACTGTATATGAAGTAACAACTTAAATGAGACTATGCACTGGTGTAGGATAAGAGACCACCTTTAGTTATATTGTCGGATCATGTACTTTACGTTCTTTTTATTACTTTACTTTTACTGTATAGTCTATGCACAGCATGTCATACAAATGACCAACTGATTAGTGGTAATCTATATCGGGATCGTTCTTGGCTAGGCTTTTCCTTTCACCCCTTAGGCTACCCCCCGTGATAGGATCGGCCCTGACTAGGTGATTCTTCTACCCCTCGGGTTACTACCCATCAACAAGCAATATACTTTATCTTTCAATTACTTTTGAGATGATTCTTTTGCTGGTCATAATATTAGAACTACAAGAATGTAGATACAGCATATGACACATAAATAATCACAAAAGACAACACCATAATGAAAGAAGTAGGTTACACAAATAATGAAATGCATAGGAGGTACAACAACAAATGAACTTTATTTAGTAGAACGAACTCATGTATCTTGGTATCCAAGTATGTATGCAGGTTTGCAAGTAACTATTTATGGGAACATATAAACATGTGAAAGAGTGAAGACATGGCTGTTTGTTATGTTGAAGTAGATAAGAGCCTCTATGTATCGTGGAAGAACCTAGGTTTCATGCCAAGTAATACGAAATCGAGTAGCCTTACATACCTCATTTATGACCTCGTTATTACCTCGAGATAACCTTACCTTCCTCCAAATATTTATCTATAACATAGTAGGTGATAAAACTAGCATTAGCAGCCAATAAGTACATATTGACAGCCCAATCTCATAAAATAAATACACACGGGCGGCAAGCGGATAATTGTAAACCTGAGCATATTCCTTCAACCTTTCCTCCTCTAATCGTATTTTCTAATATGCATTCTCATATACATACCATGTACAGCCTGTTTTAGTGCCATAAAATTCTTACAACAGCCCACAAAGCACAACACACAACAATTCTACACAATATACAACTAGGCAGCATAATGTTACACCCCTTCGCTACATATTGACGTCGACAATCCCGAACCTGTTTCAACTTTACCCAAACTGTTCTCAACACATCTATGTGTAAAAATAGCCTTAAACAGTCTTAGAATAGTACTAAAGTAGTCATGAAGATGTGAGGCAATATCCTTCCATCTATCAGCCCATAAGTTCGTACTAAGAACACAATTGTGATATCCTATAAGGACTCACTTTTGGGGACCGTAAAAGTGGTGCAGCAGCTAAGTTACATCGCTAACAAACTAAAAATTGTTAAAAGCATAAGTATTACTTCATAATTCATCTAACTAAGAAGAGAAAAACCTCTTGAACTACAAAAAAAGTTCACAAAAATGATTAGTACACATGCTGTCCAAAATTTCAGAACAAACATAACTAGCATATACTTCTTCTTTGTCATGGGATAAGTATAACAAATACATGGATATTTACACTTATCTTAGCCTTCAAGGTTCAGGTTTCATTCAAGAACCCTAGAGGACTGTGTAGGTTGCCTTGTGAAGTGAAATAAAGAGAGAAAAAGAGTCTTTAGGAAAGCTGAAAATTTGTTCCAAAGTGAAATGAATTAAGGAGCTATTTTTTAGCCCTTTTGAAGAGTCTCTTTGGCCAACTTTATTTTGAACTTCTCAACACATATTAACACATAATAATAACCTTGTAATATAGCAGCTTGTCCCTTACACTTGGGCCTAAATGGGTCTCAAAGTTGATGGGCCTTGCCTGCCCATTTTCTTAATTCCTCTTCACTTAGTTTGGGCCCAATTAGCCAAGTGGGGTATGGTGTATTTTGGCCCTTTTATTATTCATCTTGGCTGAAAATAATGTCCATTCATGGTGCTAAAACATGGGATAAAGTTACACCCTTAATACGGACTTAATTTATAATCGGACTTGGACAAATTTGACGTCGGGCCTCGTCTCTGTTTAGCTAGCAAATTTAAGCTAAGCAAGTAGGTGACTCACCTGCTATCTTCTTAAGTCTTACAAGCACCTCAATTCTCTCACTTTTTTTAGGGCCATGATCTCCTCAATTTAATACAAAACATGTATACGTTCGACCCTCTTAAGCGTTAGACGTACATATCGCCCTATAACATAAGATTCAAGCACTTTTAAAAATTGGTGCTAATTTGAAAAGCCATATCATGTTTCATTTGTATAGTACTAGTGTTTTTAGAGGTGGGGTATTACATCCTCACTCCCTTAGGAACATTCTTCCTCGAATGTTAGCATAACTGGATAGCTTAACCAAGTTTAAATCTTTGCTTACACAAACTTTTGACAACATACTAAGTATTCAATCATAGGTACCTATTAGTGTCTCAATTATGCATGTTGGACTTCCTCTTTAGCTTCAAATAAGTAAGGGTATTTTGATTTTATCGCATCCCCAGCCTCCTATTTTGTTTCTTCTGCTTGTTGGTTTCTCCAAAGTACTTTTACTGAAGCTATTTGTTTATTCCTTAGCTTCTTAACATTACTATCTAAAATAGCAATAGGTACCTCTTCATAGGTGAGATCTCCTGTAACTTGCACATCCTCAACAGGAGTTATACGGGGTAGGTCATTTATGCATTTTCGAAGCATTGAGACATGAAAAACTGGATGAACCATTGAAAGCTCTTGGGGTAGCTCTAGTTCATATACAACCTTCTTGAATCTCTTAGTAATTTTTAAGCCCCTATGTAACGTGGGCTCAGTTTTCTTTTCTTACCAAATCTCATAACCTCTTTTATTGGAGACACCTTTAAAAATACCCAATCTCCTACTGAGAATTCTAGTTCTCTCCTCCTAGCATCCGCATATGATTTGTGACGACTTTGGGCTGTTCCTAGCCACTGCTGTATTACCTTAACTTTTTCCATGGCTCGTTGTACTAGATCTGGCCCAAGCAAGGTGGTTTCACCCACTTCAAACCATCCAATTGGCGACCTATATTTCCTCTCATACAAAGCTTTGTAAGGTGCCATCTTGATACTCACGTGGTAGCTATTACTATAAGCAAATTCAATAAGTGGAAAATGGTCCACCCAACTACCTTTAAAGTTCAATGCACAAGATCGCAACATATCTTCAAGTGTCTGAATGGTGTATTCTGCTTGACCATTCGTTTGAGGGTGGAAAGTTGCACTCAAATTCACTTGTGTCCCTAAACTCCTTTGGAAGGACTTCCAAAACTTTGCAGTGAATTAAGCTCCTCACTCAGATATAATGGAGATTGAGACTCCATGTAGCCTGACTATCTCTTTGAGGTATAGCTTGGCATACTCTTCATCTATATAATCACTCCTGACTGATAATAAGGGTGCTGACTTTGTGTGTCTGTCAACTATTACCCATATGGAGTCAAACTTCTGAAATAAGTGAGGCAAATCGGTAACAAAATGTATATTGATCATATCCCACTTCTATGTTGGAAGCTCTATACATTGCATATAACCTCCTGGCTTTTGGTGTTCTACTTTAACTTGTTGGAAATTTGGACATTGAGCCATAAATTTTGCAAGGTCCTTTTTCATGCCTCCCCAACAAAACATTCCCTTCAAGTCATGGTACATCTTAGTAGATCCTGGATGGATGGAATATCGGGAATGAAGGACTTTTTCCATCATCATCTTTCTTAATACATTGATATCCAGCACTCATAATCTATTTTGTCAATAAAATACTCCATTTTTTGTAAGGTCAAAGCCCTTTATCGTACCCTGACTCATGTTTTCCTTAAGCTGTCATAGAATAGGATCCTCAAACTATTTTTCCTTTACCTCCATTACTAATTGAAGACGTTGCTGCATTATGTACAATAACCCCTTCCTTTGGAGTTTTAAGAAGGTGAACTACCAAACTAGCTAGCTGACATAGATAATTATCCACCAAGACGTAAGGCAATAGCCTTCCATCCATCAACCCACAAGTTCGTACTAAGAACACAATTGTGATATCCTATAAGGACTCATTTTTGTGGACTGTAAAAGTGGTGCATCAGCTAAGATACATCACTAACAAACTAAACCTTGTTAAAAAACATAAGTCTTACTTCATAATTCAGCCAACCAAAAAGATAAAATCCTCTTGAACAACAAGAAAAGTTCACAACAATCCTTAGGGCACTTGTTGTCCAAAATTTCAGCACAAACATAACTAGAATATACTTCTTCTTTGTCATGGGATAAGTATAACAAATATATAGATATTTCCACTTACCTTAGCCTTCAAGATTCAGGTTTCATTCAAGAACCTTAGAGGGTTTTGTAGGCTACCTTGTGAAGTGAAAAAAAGAGAGAAAAAGAGTCTTTAGGAAAGCTGAACATTTGTTCCAAAGTGAAATGAATGAAGGAGCTATTTTTGAGCCCTTTTGAAGAGTCTCTTTGGCCGACTTTCTTTTGAACTTTTGACCACATATTAATAACCTTGTGATGCAGCAACTTGGCCCTTACACTTGGTCTCGAATGGGTCTCGAAGTTGATGGGCCTTGGCTGCCCATTTTCTTAATTTCTCTTCACTTAGTTTGGGCGCAATTAGCCAAGTGGGTTGTGGTACACTTGGGCCCTTTTATTATTCATCTTGGGCTGAAAATAATGTCCATTCATGGTGCGAAACAAGGGCTAAAGTTACACCCTTAATATGGACTTAATTCATAATCGGACTTGGACAAATTTGACGTCGGGCCTCGTCTCCATTTTAAATCAATCTATAATCAACAATAAAGCATAGCCTATACTTTAATTGAATTTAATAAACAATAATATTCGAAACCCATAGTTAAAGTAAGATTAATTTTCATAAATCAAGTGTAAAAAAATTTTGGGTCTACTTGGTTGAAAGGGAACAAGAATCAATCCCACATACCTTAGTTAATAAAGAAGATTCAATAAGCAATTTGAAGAAGAAAGAGCCTTCCCTTGTTTCCCATGCTTAAGACAGTCCTTTGAGAGAGTTCTTAAGAGTGACTTGAGAGAATTTCTAAGTGTAAGAGTGAATTTGGATGAAAGAAATAAAATATAGATCATTTGAATGTCTTTAGGTAGAATAGAAGGTCACAACAGACCCTTAGGATAAACCATGATTGCAAAAATGCCATTAATGAAACACAGAAAAAAATTGAAGTTAAGGTCTCTTGGAGGGGTGGTATGGTCCGTGAGGCACCATACAGACCGTACACTAGCCCTGGTCCAACACTTAGAAAATTTTCACTTGATGAAGGTCCAAAATGGTAATTTCATACTTAGAAAATTTTAACATAAGCACCCAAATGGAAGGTGTATGGGCTGTACCAACCCAAACGGTCCGTGTGCCTCCTTCGTCCCACTCCACTTAGAAAAATTTCTCTATGATAAAGTTCTGAGATGGTGATTCAATACTTAGAAAAATTTTCACTCTGGAACCCATATGGAAGGGCCTCACAGACCATATAGCACCAAACAGTCCATGAGAGAGGTCGTACCACATGCCTTAGGCTTAAAACTGTGGAGTCTCAAGCCCAAGGCTACCATATGGTCCACTACACATACCGTGTGGCCTCACACAAACCATGTGGAGCCCAAATGTGGTATTCCTTGGTCTCAAACTCCATACTAAGGCATTCACACCCCACAGAAGGCCAAGGGCCACCCCTACGAGCTCCACACGGACCATGAAGACTTCCAAGAGGCATCAATTTGGTCCAAAACATTCTAGAACCAAATTTCAAAGCTCCATTGAAGTAGAAAGTTTGGGTCCTCACATAATTGCTTTCCTATGCATCTTTATGATGCTTCTTCCACTGCAACATTATGTGATGACTCTTTGCTCCGTCTTTCCTATCTACCGATGCATCAAAATATTCTTCATATCGCTTTTCTTTCACTGTTTTGGGGCTTAGGGTGTTGTAACTTTAGGCGATCACATGTGCACTTCGGCGTAACACTGAGTGTGCTTTGTGACATCGATCCTAACTGCACTTTTGACTTGACTTGGAATCTTAGTTGATACTAGTTAGGTGATCTCGTTGAGCATTCGGCTGATCACCGAGGATGTCGGCTACACCACTTTTAACTGCCTTTTAGCACTTTTGCTCACTTTCTAAGATTCCACCAAGTCTTTCCCTTTTGTGCACTTTTAAGTCCATCTCCTGTCACAGTACATGCATATTTGTTAACAATAAGAATTATTAGCATACTAAGGGCAATGTTTCCTTGCAATTTAACCCCAAAATGTGTCCGGAATATGGACTCATAAACACCCCCAACTTAATCCTTTGCTTGCCCTACAGCAAATCAAACATCAATCTATCCAAATCAGAGCTTTCAAATAGGGCCACAAGGAGCAACATATACATTTTCACCTTTTTCATCCTTTCTTAAACTTCCACAAACTACTTACATGACCTTGAAGCCTCAAAAGATGACTAAGGAGTAATAAAAACATGGTCATGCACACAATTGCTCATGGAGCTACTAATCACTGCCCAAAAACATCACCATTTGCCCTCACGTCAAAGAAGATCTTGAACACTCAAGATGATGTTATTGCTTTATAAAGGATCTCTTCAACTCTCACCCTCCCAAATGATAAATAGCATGTAAGCTTCAACCCATAGGCTTGTCCTTATTCTTGATGACAATATCTCATGTTCATGCTCCACTAAGAAAGCGGTCACTGTTAGTAATTAACCTAACCGAAGGTTAGGGTCGAATCCATAGGGAATACTGAGCTTGAGTACAAGACTTCACTACTAATCATTTCAAACGTCAATAACTAAAATCTCTAAATGGGGGTGGGGGTGGGGTTTAGTGATTCAAAAACAAAATAAAACAAAAACTAACTATAAAATAAGGAAACACTCAATTTTGAGGACAACATGGGATTTGTGTTCCCCATAGTTTGTCAACTCGATTATCCTAGATAACATAACTACAATTGGTGATTTTCATGCAGGACGGTAACTTAGGTTCTTCCAGCCTCTTGTGAAAGTGAAGGTCGAATTTCACCATGGAGTTTGGTCGACAACCATGGAGTGCCAACTAACTGTTACCTATTGTCCAGTCAACCTCCCCTTGGTCAGGCTTGGTTGATTAGACGAGAACACATCGATCTAATTCTATCATCTATTTCCTTTTTTTGATTCGTCACTACCTTGATCGAGATCATGATAGTAGGCGGGTTTGGTGTTGACCACCACCAAACAACAATAATAATGAAAGAGAAAAGATAGTACATGCAAAACTCCAATCATAGAAATGCAAGAAACCTAGGTTATCTCAAGTTTACTACCCTTGGTTCCCACAACCGTAAGTTGTGGGTGCTTAGCTACTTATGGCTAAGGCAAAACACACAAAAATGCAAATAATAGTCATAGTTGAGAGTTTTACCAATACAATGAAAAGTGAAGACACCACAATTTGCAAACCCACAAGCTTGATAGATATCCAAGGTGTATAGCACAAGATTTATAATCGCCAAAATGGGTTTTCCAAGAGAATACAATAAACTAAGGTGAAACCTTAAAATATTCTTGAGAGAATATTAAAGAGCATTTTTCTAGTCTAAAAGATGTCTCCTCTATGTCTGATCTGAAATGAAAACATAACTTAAAGTGTTTATAGTGTGTACAAATGAACCCTAAAACTTATGCAGATAAGACAATTGGCAGCTGGTACTCCTTGCAGATACGACTCGTAGGGTGACCTATGAGTTGTAATTGCGGTCTCGTGTCAGGTTCTTGGCATCTTGGACTCCACTGGTACGACCTACTGATACGACTCGTTATTTGGTCTACAACTCGTATGTTCATCTTGTAGCTTGGTCTTCAATTTTTTTGTCCAACATTTTGGCTCTCTGATTCTTGCTATGAGTCCACCTATACGAGTCGTAGTGTGTCTTACGATGCATATGATGTCCTCGTAGGAATGACCTTCACTTGGCAGATTTCTGATTTTTGGTCTCTGTTTCTTGCTATGACACACCTTACGACACGTAGCGTGAGCTACGACTCGTAGATGGGCTCGTATGGCCAATCCTTCAGCAAAATTTGCAATTTTTCTTCAAAATCATGCCACCTAACTTTTCGGCAAGATTAACACAAAACCATATCAAAACCATAAAAAGGCGCATTAAGAACTCACAAAAACCTTATTTTAGGCATCAAATATGTTGTATTTTGACATCACATCAATTCTTAGTTGGAGTCCTTGACTTTCTTTTGGACTAGGATACCAAAGTACTTTGCTAGGACTGCAATGTCAGGGAAAAGTTGGGTAGGATAGCATATGGTCGATAGTGCCTCATGCCTCCTTAAACTCAACATGTTCTTTTCAAGCACAAAGATTCTTTTGGTTCCCTTTTCATTCGTCTTATTCTTGACAACTATTTTACTTTTGATTCATCTTCCTAAGTGTCTCCTTTTTATCTTTTCTTTCACAACAAGACTTTTTTTTTCTCTCCTTTTTTTGGAGGGTCCTCAATTTCCAAACTTTTTGTTTCTTGCTAATTCTTTTCATTTCCTTATTGGACTCCTCGATGTCTTTCTTCCATTCTCACCCTTCTTTTTCTGAATCTTTTATTACTTCCTTCTCTTTATTAACCACCCCCAACTTAGCCTTTTGCAACTGCTCTACTTTCAAGCTCAAGGAGGAATCAATAAGGAACAAAAAGGACTTGTCTTCCACAAACCTGAGTCAAGGTTACAAGGTTGCCAAAGAAGGTATCAAGGCTAAAAAGAGGTTCACTAAGGATTCAATTCACTGCCAATAGATGGCACAATAGTCAAATTGGGCTAATGCAACCAAAGAAGCCTAAGGTCCCATCCTTATCTTGAATTAACCAAGTCACTTCTCAAGACAAATCGGGCAAGTTCTAGATTATGCAATACAAATATTTCAACACAATAACTAATCCCATATTGGAAAAATTGCTTTGCAATCAAACAATGGAAGCACACTTGCAAGTTTTTAATTATTGTATATCCAAACTCAATTGCTCACATAGTGAACTCAAGATTCCTCAAAACTATTTGGGGATTGATTTATCAAGAAAGGACTAATTAGTGAGTATATGTTCCTCATCCATGTCACTATCCGAATCAAAGATATGGATCATCAATGTTCGGATTGCTAAGGACTAGAGACATGATATTGCATTCCCATGCTTGTCATCTATGCATGGGATTTGCCAAAAGTTTTCAGTCATTCATCCATTCAACAAGAAAAATAAGAGAAATAACAAAAATAAACAATACTCTATTACAAATTAAAATTTTATATACAACCCAAAAAGTTATAAATTATCTAAATATTCATCAACAGCACCATTTTTCAAAATGAAATATCATCATTGTCTCATAAAAAACTAAAATATCTAGCAAACAAGGAATTCCTCAAGCTCACCCCTCCTAGAAAAATAAACATTGCCCTCAATGTGCAAGGCACAACAAAGAGTAAGCATAAGAGAAAGTAGTGAGAATCCCCATGTCTAGTCAATCTTGTTGTGGTAGTGGTGGTGGTAGTATAGCTAAGGAACATGTCATGGGAGTATCAATGACCTCTTCTACCAGTGTACTCTTAAGGTTAAAGTCAGGCCTAGCAGGCTCAGGTGCACTCACACCGAATGTGCCAACCATGGATTGATTAGAACAGAAGTTGTAACCACTGCATCCACCATCTCATTCTCCACTCTATCTATCTCCTCCCAGTCCTCTTGGATCTGCTCTCCTCCCAATGTCGCCTCATCAGTCTTCGGGGTGCTCACCTCCAGATTCTCTTCACTACCATCACCCGAAACTTCTACATTCAGCCTCTCATTTGAGATTTCATCCACATCTACCTTAAGTGGTGAATCTTCTAGCTCATCAAAAAATATGCTCAAATCAGTGAACTGGAAAGAGGTCACCTCATTTTCAATTCATCAATGTCGGCTTTCAAAGATGATGTGTCCGTACTACTACTACTTGCTTTCTCAACAACTAACATTTTATATTTTAGGCTAGCCAACTCCCTCTTGTGGTCATTAATCATGCACTCTAGCCTATCCACCCTCAACTTGTGAGCCACATTGAGCTCACTCTACTTTGCTTCAGCCTCAACATATTGCTTTAAAGCCTTGGCTATAGCTACCTCAACTAATTTGGGAACAGATGACTCAACCTTTGTAGCCTAAAGATCAATGACTTTATCCAGGCAGCCAATCGCAAAAATGGTGGCACTAGTGAGTGGAGGTTGATCATCTATAGCCTCTATCTTTGTTGAAGAAACACGACCAGCAGAGGAATGTATAGTAGGAGAAGAAGAAGATATACCTGCCTCAGTGCCAAGCTCTGCAGCGCCAGACTCAAAAACCTCAATGTGACACCCTGTAACTTTATGCTCTTGTATAACCATGTTTCAAGCCTTATTTTGTTTGATTAGGGGTATACTAGATTCATGGAAGACTCCAAGTACCTAAACGAGTTCAAGACTTACCTCCAAGTTGAGTTTTGGGTATTGTTTCATATAAGGGTCAATTTTAAAGTAGCATAACTCTTAGCACATTTAGAACTGGGTGGCCCACAACATGTCAAATGAAATCCCTTTGAGTTAGCTTCACAATATACTTGGTTTCACCTCATTCCGAGGTCAGAGACGGAGTTATGATCATTTTTGTGAGGCCCTCCCATGCAGTGTTGTCACACGAACTGTTTGATAGCCAGTGTTGCCTTTGACGGGTCGTTTCAGGCAGTTGGGGTTGGAAAAGGCCATTTTTGGCACTAAGGAAGGTGGAATGGCCAATGGTATGGGCCGTGTGGCTTACCACTAACCGTGGGATGGCCACAAGGTGTGCCAAAGGGAAAATTGGGGAAAATGTGGCTAAGGGTGGTACCACGGGCACTGTTGACGGTCCATGTGGAGTGGGACGGCACGTTGGGTGGCCTGTAACATTTTTTTTTCTAAGTGAGGTGGGATGGACTAGTATACAGTCCGTATAATGCCACACATTCCATGAAGTGGTCCGTAAAAGTGACAAGACATCAATTTTTCCAAGTTTCCCAACTTGAATTTTTTTCACTAAGGCACTTCGCACGGGCACTCCACACGACCCATGGAGTGCCATATGAACAGTGAAGTCTCCAGTGAGATGACACTTTGCTAATTTTTCCATCCATTCACTTATGGCTTCTCTATAAATTTTAATTACTCTAATGCCCTTTTTAGACTTCCAATGCTATCTTAACCTTCCTAAAAGACCTAAACAATATTTCAAAAGGATCAAAATCATTACTTTCATCTCAATTCTCTCAAAAGCCTCCATCAAGCCCCAATTCAATTTCAAGGAAACCCAAGAACAAGATTAGATTCAAAGATCATTTCCAAGCCTCTATTCTTCCCAATCTCAATTGCAAGCAACTCTAGACCTAAGGTGTATGGGTTTCTTTCATGGGTTCCTTTAACCCATGATACCCAATCTTCCTTTTTTCTAAATTGCATGAGTTAAAGTTGCGTTTACAAATGGATTTACTAGTATGAACATGTTTATGAACTATGTTAAAGTTACGTAAATTGTGACTATTTTGCTATGTTGTGAGCTATATATCTTGGATCTATTGTAAGTTTTGATAAGGGGTTTTGATGTGAATGTCTTTGGGGTGTTGCAAGGTGTTGATTGATGGTTTTACAATAGATTTTCTTGCATGATTTCATCTCTAAATTGCATGGTCTTTTACCCCCACTACACACCCCCAAAGTGTTTGATAAAATGTCTGGTTATGGTTTCTTGAGGAATTGAAGGTCTTAACCATGAGATATGATATGAATGATGTTTTGATGATGAAATGAGATTATGTATATGATTATTCCTATATGAAGTGTTGCATTAGACAATATGATGAATCCTATCTAAAGGGTATAAATCGACCATGCCTAATCCGAGGGGTCTAAGCGCCCGGATAACCTAGTGAAGGGTTTGTACTTCTCCACCTAGTGATGGAGTGGCATAATCACTAACCTAGATGGGGGTTAGTACTCATCAACCTAGATGAGGATTAGTACTCATCCACCTTGATGATGGGGCAGCATTATCACCAACCTAGATGAGGGTTAGTACTCATCCACCTAAGTGATGGGGCGGCATCATCACTAACCTACCAAAAAGGTTGTAAATTTGGAAATCTAGCTTGTTCTCTTCTTCACATATGATATCCAATACAAGCATGAGTTACTTAAGCATATTTTACTCAAGTATTGATCATACATGGCATACTGTATATTATGTCTATTGCTTAATATCATGCATTTTGACTATGATACCTAATTCTTATTGCATTGTATCCTATATACTTAGTACATTCAACTGTACTAATGCATACTCTTGCCTACATGATATCACCATGTAGGAACCGGTGCTAAAGTTGATCATGTTCCTCCTCCACGTGGATAGTCAGTGGTATTCTAAGTTTATTGGTGAGTCCTCCATTTCAGGGACCTTAGTCTACGTTACTATTTTCAATGTATTGAGAGACAATCTTATGTTCTATTGACTATGAGGGTGAAACCGATAGGTTTTTCTTGGGCCCCGCTCTATCTATGTACTTAGAGGTGTTTATTAGATAAGTTGTGTATTTATGATATGAGCTATGACTCCTTGTCCTTGATGTTGAAGTTTTGACAAAATATCCCTTAGTCCCTTGTTCTTTTTGTTATTTTATGCCTTTTATATGCTTTCGCAACCAAGGATGTGTAATGATAAGTTAAGAGGCTTGATTAGGGTTCCTTCGGGTTCTCCATTCACTGTGTCATGTCTAGGCCCTAGGCTTGGGATGTGACACTCAACATCAACAATTGACATTTTGTCAACTAGTTTCTTTCTAGCTCTATCTTCTTCATCTCTCAAATACTCAGCCTCAGTTCTCCTAATGTCAGTGGATGCCGATGGAGTCACCTCTACATTAGTCTTCCTATTCCTTAGAACTCTAACTCTTGTACATACTGCGCTAATGAGACATGGAAAGGGTAGAGAGGTCTGGAATTGCTTTTCCCTTTGTTAGGATTTCAGGAGCAATGATAGCACCAAGATTAGCCTATTGTGATCTATGATACTCCAAACAAAAGTTCCACTTTAACCGACCAAACCATCGATTCATTTGCTGACAGCATCAAGTTACTATTGATAAATCTGAACCAAAACCTTGTCAGCACATTCATTTCTTTCTATTCAATGATGGCTCACTCCTCAACCATGAGGGAGCTGGAATACTAATTATTAGAGCTAACCATGCCTCAAATGTTTTCACTTTCATCATCCCACCCATTTCATTTTTATCCCTATTCATACATCCCAGGATATGACTTGCACGCCCCAAACTTTCACAGCATCAAAGGGTTTGAGAAATCACTTGACTCTGCTTTTGTTCTTTGTATGGCCTTATCATAGGCCTCATAGAATTCTCGGACCAGGGCAGGCACATATGGATCCAGAGGTTTGGCGAACAAATGGAAATTGTGGAATTTAAGAGTTTCCAACTCCTCTGGATATCTATCAATCACCAGATGTACTGTCAAAATACAGCACATTTGATGTCTAAAACATGGGGTTTTATGTGTTCTCACTGCGACCTTTTATGATTTTTATGTGTTTTTGTGTTACAATTTTGTTGATTTTGAACAACAACGGACTCCATTATGAGTCGTAGACCAAGATACGAGTTGTAGAGAATGCCTCGTGGCAATTAACAGTGTTCAAAAACAAAATCTAAAAATTTAAAGTTTAGCTATACGAGCTCAAGTATGAGTCATAATCCCTTTTATGACACGTAAAGGGAGGTCTCGTATCAATTAACAGTGTTGATCAAAATTGGAGCAAGAAATATAAGAGTGGAGTACGAGAAGGCACTATGAGTCGTAGAGTAGACTACAACTCATAGAGGTGGAATGGAGCAGTAAAGTTCAAAATGCCAAGTGCTGACCACGAAAGCCCGATTACGACCCATAGGGCACCCTACGAGTTGTAACTATGAGCTATTGCAGACGCCGACCAAATTTTCAAATAATTTTAAGAATATTTTGTAAATACTATAAATAGTATATCTTAGGATTTTAGGAGCATATTTTTATTATTATTCACATTGTAAAAAGATTGTAGAGAGGTTTTAGAGAGTAGAATTTTAGGGTTTTACTTTGAGAGTCAAATTTGGGCATTTTGATTCACTTGTGGATTAATATTATCATTCAAGCTTATGATTCTAATGGCAAAAATAGTTTCATTGTTCTTCAATTTGCTTGGATAAGAAATCTTTTATATCTTCTTTTTTCATTATTGATTTGTGTGCCCAAGCCATGAGTGGCTAAACCCACAGCATGGAGTTATGGAAACCATGAGTAACTAGCTTAGAAAACAAAGATTATTTGCACTTATTGAGTTAGGTATTTTCATATATTATCCATTTTCCTTCATTTTTCTTGTTGTTTAATGGTGACCAACATTAAACCGCACCTAGTGTCATAATTCTGATCAAGACAGTGATGAATAAAAAAAGGAAATGGATAACAGAATTTGATTGATGTGTTCTCATCTAATCACCCAAACCTTGCCAAGGAGAGGTTGACTGGGACAATAGATAACGATTAGTTTGGCATACTATGATAGCTGGCCAAGCGTCATAGTAAAATTCAACCTTCGTCTTTGCCCAAGGGTTAGAAGAACTTAAGTTATCATCCAGCATGCAATGTCCCAATTTAGATTGTGTTATCTAAGGTGTTTGAGTTAATGAATCATGGGGAATACAATTTCTCAAGTTGCTCTTAAATTTGATTGTCTCTATGTTTTAGTAGTTTACTTTAGTTTTCCATCGATTATTGCAAAACCCCCTTTCTTAAAAATTGAAATGTTAGATATTTGAATTGATTGTTGGTGAATAAAAATGGCAAAGCTCCATATTTCCTTGGGATTCAGCCCTAACCTCGGTTAGGTTTTTCACTATTGACAATCACTTTATCCTCAAAGTGAGAGGTACTATTTGAGCCACATCAAAATTAATGGCACTGCTACTAGGGAATACAGTGAGGTTTTGATTTGATTTCACTAGTAGTTATATCAAGTGTTAAATTTCTTAGTTCTCTTGTATTTTACTTTTGTTTTTGTTTTTGTTTTTGTTTTTGTTGTTTAAGTTTCATTTGCAGGGTGTACTAGGTGTACGCCCAACACAAAGAGCCAAGGCGGACCCTTAGCTCTAATTAATCTTGAGATCTAACATGTTGCAGAGGAGAATGGCCCAAGAAAATTGGATATTGCAGTTGATGAATCCATGGACTGAAATGATGATGATATTGGTAGAGAGGAAAATCCACTACCAAAATGTAATAGGCCACACCACAGGGATTTCAATGAGAATGCATATAATTGGAATCAATATCGGTTGAATCATATAGCTATAGATGTCATAGGTGTTATAGTGTTGACACCATTACCAACTTATACTAAGTTTATAGTGTCAAGTGGATTACTCCAAATGCTTCAGAATCATGGTTTGTTTGTGGGGCTACCTACTGAGGATCCTCACAATCATCTTCATAATGTTATTTTTGTGTGTAAGAGTGTGGTGGGCATGCAAAATCATTTTATGGATGCTATTGGGTTACGTGTGTTCCCTTTATCTCTTACCAGTAATGCAGTAATATGGTTGTCAGCACTCCCACAAAGCTCAATCACCAGTTGGGCAGAATTGCAAAGAGCCTTTCTGGAGAGATACTTTCCAAGGTCCAAAAAGCTCAAACTCAAGGATCAAATCAATAACTTTGAGCAATTGCCAGGTGATTTTATTAGCATAACGTGGGAGAGATTTACCAAGTGTTTGAGAATAGTTCCAGGCCATAAGATCATGGATGATGCCTTAGTGGAGAATTTTTATTAGGCACTTGATGAGAATAGTCAAACGTGTGTTGATACCATAATGGGAGTCATATTTATAGATCAACCTTTCACAAGGATAGTAGAAAGAATAGAGCAAGTAGTCAAGACTAATAGAGTATGGGGAAAAGGGGGAGAGCTACTAGAAGGAGCTCATGTGCGAGGAGTGTTAGTTCGCAGCAAGCAAAAATCAATGATGAGATCATGCAACAACTTGCTCAACTCCAGACGAGTGTGGACTTGGTGGTGAAACAAACTCAAGAAAGTGTTCACGCGATTGTCCACCTACCTCCAAGAGTGCTCATGTATGGTGAGTCATATTCTGATGAAGATGTTTTCTTTGTTAGAGATCAAGTAGTGGGTTTTCGTAACAACATCCAAGGGTCCAATCTAGACTATTGACGTTAAGGTTTCAAAAATCAAGGTCATAAATACAACCAAGAGGGTGCATATAGAGATAACTATGGTGGTTATTTTAAGAGAGACAGGGAGCCAAAAGCCGAGTGGGGTCGAAGAGTTGGATATTGAAATGGTCCTTACATGACTCCTCATAATCGTGATGCCGATGATTGAGGAAATGTTTGACAAATTGTTGAAGAAAGCACACAACCAAGATAAGACTTTGAAAGGAATGAAATCGAATATTTTAAGTATCAACCAAAAGATGTAGTCTCATTAATTGACCATTAAGCAACTTGAACAATAATTCGATCAAGTGTCTGTCCATTTGAATCAACGTCAAAAGGGAACTTTGGCTAGCAATATGGTTCAAAACCCTGAGAATGAGGGACATTGCATGGAGGTTATAATGAGAAATATAAAGAGTACCATTAATCCCCCAATGCTAGTGGTTGTTGAAGAGGATCGTGAAAAGAGTGTTGATGACAAAGTTGACGTTGAGGAATAAGGTTTGGTCAACAATGGGGTGAGAGGTGAAGTGGTGAAGGAGCAAGAAAAGAACAAAACTATCCCAAGACCTTATCCTCTTTTTCCCCAAAGACTCAAAAGAAGGAGGATGGTAAATTCAAACACTTTCTCTTGATGTTGAAATAGTTGTCCATCAACATTCCCCTTATTGAAGCATTAGAGAAGATGCCTTTGTATGCTAATTATATGAAGGATATGGTTATGAAAAAGTGCATGATAAGCTAAGAGCTTTCGCAAGAGCTCCAACATTGTAGTGCCATTACCACCAAATTTTTAGTCCAAAAAGGGAGGATCTAGGTGCATTTACCATCCCTTGTACCATCGGCGATGTTGAGTTCGCAAGAGCGTTGTGTGATTTGGGAGAAAGTATAAATTTGATGTCTCTTGCCATGTTTAAAAATCTTGGTTTGGATTCACCTACTCCAACAAGAATGAGGTTATTAATGGCGGATAGGATAATTAAGAAGCCGGAGGGAATACTCTGTGATGTGCTAGTCAAAGTTGATAAGTTCATCTTCTTGATGGATTTTGTGATTCTTGATTGTGATGTCGACTTTGAGGTCCCTATTATTCTGGGAAGACTATTTTTTGCCACAGGGAGAGCCTTGGTGGATGTGGATTCGGGTCAACTCACGTTTAGGGTAAATGATGCAGAAGTGGTTATTGACATTTGTCAATCTATAAAGCACCCCGATGAACTCAAAAGTGAAGTATGGTTGTTGAGGTGTTTTGATCACATAAGATGGCTAAGTTGTGTTGCGACATTAAATCAGGCGCTACTTGGGAGGTAACCTAAGGGGTTTTAAAGCTTTTGTTTATTTTTTATTTTATTAGTAATTTGTGGATTCTTAGGTGGCATTTTGATTGTGTTTTGTTTTTTTTAATTTTTAGACATTGAATAGGTTGTATATTGGTATGATGGTGTATTTTGAGAAAATTGTGCAGGTTTCGAACAAAGAGGAAAAATTGCAGAAAATGGCAGTTGAAGCAGCCTCTATGACCAGGCCTATGAGCCATAGTGTAGCCTATGACTTGTAGTCATACCTCGTAGAGGGCAGCAGTGAACTTGAAGTTGGCCATCACACTACGAGCAAAGTTCATGACTCATAGTCTAAGCCACGAGTCGTAAATAGGGTTCGTAGTGCCAAGGTATGATTTCTAAATTTTTCTAAGTGTTGAGTTACCTACAAAACCAAGACCTACGGGCCATGGAGCTACAATCTGTAGTCGGGTTTCGTAGACCTGAATCAGTTATTCTTTAAAATTTACTTGGTAAGGGTTAAATAGGGGTCAAAATAATTTTGGCCCCATTTTAAGCCTAATCCACCAAAATTAGTGTCAAATCCTTTTTTCCCCAATATTTTCTGATCATTTTTTCCGGTCGTCCAACCTCATTTCCAACGTCTACTCTAGCAACTAGGGTTTTGGATTCTATCCTTTTTCTTTTGCTTATACTCTTCCGCTCACAAGGTATGCATCTTGGTTCATTTTCCCCTTAAAAATTGGTTTAAAGTGGATATTATGAATGAGTTTGTGGTGTTGATTGCAATCAAATACATATCATTTATTGGTGTGATGCAACTAAGAAGGAGTTAGGGTTGTTTTGAATACAGTTCATATGGTTTTATCCCTAGTTTAAGGATTTATATGTGTTAGTATAATGTGTTGATCATGTTATTATAGTTGTTGTGTGTCAATTGAGTATTATTGATGTGTGATTGTTGTTGATTTGCAAAACAATGTTGGCATGATAATGGGTCAGCTAAGGTGATGTTATTGAAATTTTTGGGTTGATGATTTTTGGATTTCCTTGTGAATCAATCCCATAAATCTTTATGTATGCATTATAATGATGGTGTTGTATGATTTAGGAAATGATTACATGAGTTTATTCTTGAATGAGTTTAAGGGACAAGGCTTTGATTGTCTCTTGATTGGTATAATCTTGTGATTGGGTAGATTTTGATTGTGATATCAGGTTGAAGGTTCGGGGTGCCTTTTGTTTAGTTTATGAGTAAATTGAATTTTCTTCAATGTTGTTTAGTTCGAATTAGAATTATATTTGAGGCCCGTATGGTGAGTAGGGTACTTCAGGTACCTGTTACTTCCTACTAAGGGAGTCTCCTACGACTCCTAGAAGAGTCTACGAGTTGTAGTTGCCTCTCGTAGGAGGTAACAGTGACAAAGAATTCCTAAGTATTCACCATACGAGACCTACCTACGAGTCATAGAACCCTCTACGAATTATAGTGGGGTCTCGTGGACCCAAGCCTCTTTTAATTTTGTAAACTAAAACCTTGTATGAGACCTACCTATGACCCTTAGTTAAGGATACGAGTCACAACTGCATCTCGTACCTATTTTCAGTTTCTAAAATTATCATGTATCATTTAGTTACGAGGCCATAATATGACTCATAGTCCCAACTACGAGTCATACCAAGACAATTCAGAAGTCAGAGGATCGATACAATGCATTCGTTACTTCTGCAGTTGACCAGCGTATTGCTATAGTGGATGCTAGAGTCGACGCCTTTGAGGAGCGAATGCAGAAGAGATTAGCTGAGGCCCGGCAGGTAGACCTGTCAGCCTTTTGTGAGGAGTTGATGAGTTTAAGGCTGACTTGATTACATCATTTGCAGCTCCGATTACAGTTCCTAGTCCTACTTCTGCAGATGAGCCACTATTTGATATATTTGTGTAGGATTAGCCACCATGTGCTCCCGAGAAGAGACCTATTGAGGATGAAGATGAGAACGAGCTGCCGATGCGCTAGAAGACCTCTAAGGTTGATGAGGAGCTGGATGAGAATGTAGTTGGGTTTGTCTTGAGGACGTGGAGAGAATAAGAAGAGTAGAGAGGAGCCCAACAGCTTGATCGATTGAAGGACATTGGATAATCTAGCACGGTTGAAGCATAGACTATCCCCTAGGAGGGAGATTCTTAGGGACAGCCAAAGACCGGTGCTTAGGCACCATGTGATGTTTGTTTTACCACTAGTTCTTATTTTGTTTTTCCTTGTACATTGTGGACAAAGTACATGATCTTTGGTTGGGTGTGGGTAGGTATGGACTAGGGTGAAGTCTGAGTAACTTTTAGTCCAAAGCTATCTCAATTTTTTATCCCGAGATTTTCTTGTCTGTGTTCTTTTTCCTCGTGGATATTTTACTTTCTGTTGAACTGGCATGTTTTAGATGTTGTAGATAATATTTGTAGTTAAACTTTTGGCATATACATTGTTTTGATGATTTATGAAAAATTTTGAAAAATTGGTACTTATGAAAAATTTGCTGATTAGTAGTTATTTTGCAATCATGCATGTTTGAGTAGTTTGGCAATGTTTGTTTTGATTAAGTGAAGGCAAGTTGATGCTTGAATTATGATCTTTGAGACTTTGTAGTCTATGTGTGCAATGCCATGTGAGTGTGAGCTAATTTTGTTGTATTCAGACATTGTGTACTTATTCAGAAGTTACCCTATTACTTTGAGTCGGAATGGAGATTATAGGAATAAGGAAGGGATCTTAGGCCCTTGTTCTTTGATTTAGTCCATATTTGCCTAAATGGCCAACCAATTGAAAGAGTTTATCCCTTGTTCCAAATGTTTGAGCCTTACATGTACCTTTTCCTTTCTTAATACTTAACTAGCCTAACTTATCTAGTGAAATACCTTGATATTGGCCCTGGTCTATCCTTGAACATTATGAGCCTTGATTGAGGTAAAAAGCCTAAGTTGGGGGTGGCTACCAAAAAGTGGCCCTAGTTTGGGAAATGGATATTATGTACTTTACCGTAGGCTAGAAGCCTAAGTTGAGGGTGGCCTATGTTGTGATATAATAGCAAAAATGAGGTGGTGAGTTAGGAATAAAAGAAAGAATAGAAAGCCATGTACCGGGTAAGAGAAAAAGAGAAAAAGATACCTTAGGATGAGTTCAAAAAGCAAAATCAGTTTGAAAATAAGGCACAAACTGAAAAATGAAGAGACAATACCCAAAAAAGCTTGAAAATGAAGAACAAGGGAGAACAAGATGAGAATGGTTGAGTTATTACGATGAAAGTGTTGAAAAGCGTGGTTCAAGGTTTGCCCTTAGTCACTAATTGTCCAAAATGTCGTACCAAAGCCCTATGAGCCCACGTTACAAGCCTATAAAGTCCTAAAGTGATCCTAATCGAATTATTCAATAGTCCGGGTTATGAGTATATGGGCAAGCCTATGGTATTGTCATCATCATGAATCGCATTTGTGAGAGTTAATATGCTTGCACAATCCCAGGAGCAACTTTTGAAAGCATATTGAGTGTTAAAAAGATACTTCTTTTCTGTGAGGGCATTTGCATTGCAAGGTTAGCATTTGACTTGTTCAGTGAAGGTGAAATTGTTGATACTCCCTAACTTGTAATAGTTGGATTGTCAAATATATCGATATGTTGTGGTTTGCTTATTAACTACATGATTAGGTTTTGAAAAAGCGGTTATGGGTACCTGAGTTGAACGTGAGTATGGTATATGCCATTGGGTTGATTGCTATGTATTGATTTATTATCTATCTAGATTGAGTCATTGCTTCAGGACAAGCAACAATTCTAAGTTGGGGGTGTTGATGTGTTGTCAAAATATAACACATTTGATGTCTAAACATGGGGTTTTGTATGTCTCAATGCGACTTTTTACGGTTTTTTTTGTTTTTGTGTTTATTTTCTCATAAAAATATAGATTGGCTTGATTTTGGGAAAAGTTGCAAATTTTGTTGATTTTGAAGAACTAAAGACTCCACTACGAGTTGTAGCCCAAGCTACAAGTCGTAGAGGCTTCTTATAGCAATTAATAGTGTTCAAAAACAAAATATGAATATTCAAAGTTCAGCTATACGAGCTCAAGGTACGAGTCGTAGTCTTCTACGACTCGTAAAGGGAGGCCTCGTATCAATTAACAGTGTTGATCAAAATTTGACAAAGAAATGCAAGAATAGACTATGAGAAGGCACTACGAGTAGTAGACCAGACTACAACTCATAGAGGTGGATCATAGAAGTAAAGTCTAAAATGCCAACTGCTGACCACGAAAGCCCAATTATGACTCGTAGGGCACCCTACGAGTCGTAACTACGAGCCGTAGCAGATGCCGACCAGATTTTCAAATTATTTTAAGGACTTTTTTGTAAATACTATAAATAGTATATCTTAGAGCTTTAGGAGCAGCTTTTCATTATTATTCACATTGTATAAAGATTGTACAGAGGTTTTAGAGAGTAGAATTTTAGCTTTTACTTTGAGACTCAAATTTGGGGAATAAGATTCACTTGTGAATTAATCTTATCATTCCAACTTATGATTCTAAATGCAGAAAGGGTTTCATTGTTCTTCAATTTTCTTGGATAAGAAATTTTTTGTCTTATTATTTTATTATTGATTTGTGTACCCAAGCTATGAGCGGCTAAATCTACAACTTGCGGTTATGGTAACCATGAGTAGCTAGCTTAGAAAATCTGGATTATTTGCACTTCTTAAGTTGGATATTTGCATGTATTATCCTATTTCTTTTATTTTGCTCGTTGTTTTATGGTGGCCAACATTAAATCCCGCCTGGTGTCATGATCCCGATCAAGATAGTGATGAGTAGGAAAAGAAAATGGTAACAAAATTCAATTGATGTGTTCTCTTCTAATCAACCAAACCCAACCAAGGAGTTAACTAGGATAATGGGTCATGCTTAGTTTGGCACATTATGGTAGCCAGCCAACCGCCATAGTGAAATTCGACCTTCGCCTTTGCCCAAGGTTTGGAAGAACTTAAGTTACCATCCTACATGCAATGTCCCAATTTAAGTTGTGCTGTCCAGGGTGTTTGAGTTAGTGAATCATGGGGAACACAATTTCCCAAGTTGCTCTCAAATTTGATTGTCTCTACGTTTTAGTAGTTTAGTTTAGTTTTCCATCAATTATTGCAAACCCCCCTTCCTTGAGAATTGAGTTGTTGGATATTTGAAATGATTATTGGTTAATCAAAATAACAAAGCTCCTTATTCCCTTGGGATTCGACCCTAACCTCGATTAGCTGTTTTACAATTGATGATCACTTTATCCTAAAAGTGAGAGGTACTGTTTGAGCAACATCATCACCCCATCAACGGACAGTTGTTTCTCCTCTACAATTGTCCATTTTCCCACTGCTCTGAGTTTGTTCAGTGTCTTGGGGTTGTTACTTCTCTGGTCCTTTGGGATGTTTGGAGTAAAGTCATAAGTGGCCTTCAACCTGCCTTTACTTCGGTGCCTTTTTGGACTAGCCTTCGAAATTTAGAAGGTCTAAGTCTCTTCTCCTCTTCCTCTGAGCTGGTCTAATTTAAGTTGAGTTGCGCATCCTCATCGCTGCTGGATTCCTGCAGCTCAGCCACCTTTTTACCTTGCCTTACACTTCTTTTTTAGGTTGATGGGCTCTTATTTTTGCTCTAATAGAAGCTATGACAACCCTTTAGCTGCTCTTGACCACCATGCGTGACTTGTTCCTTTGGTTTGCCCATTGTTGCACCATAATGATCTCCAAACACTTGTGAGAAAGCATTGACAAACAATCACGCACAATATTTCAGTTAGACCGCTTATCATACTCAGTGAATCACCAAGTTGATTCGGCGGTCAAATAGACCGTTCCCTTTTTGCACAAATTTCAGACTTAGGGCCACTACTACTTTCAGCAACGATCATGCTCAATCTATGATGCGCCAAATTAATTTAGTAACAGAGGAAGTTCATCACCAAAAGTTGCAGTAGTCCCTCAAGAAAAACAGCTAATTAAGGTTGTGTATATGTAGAATGGGTGCATCGTTGAGTGCACTTAGGCAGTCAAAATGATCATCGCCTATCATTACAGGTAAGGTCCTTCATCCATTTACTAAAACTTCAACAATTTCACAGTTCTCATGGATGAAAAAGACATACTAACCCACCACAACACATCAATACAAGTTTAATTATTTGCTAGCACTATCCCATAGTCTCAATGGCTATACATTCCATCAAACAATGACTTACCCTTAAGAATGACACCACCCAATACATTATAGGGCAAGTTCAATCGCTTCAAAGAGATCAGCGGTTACTTAGACTTCACCCATATCCCATAGAAGTAATCAATCCAACAAGCAAGCACATTTCAAGAACACATTCATATGATCATGGCTTAGATTCAATTGAACAGATTCAAGGCATCATACCGAGCAGAAGATTTGGGGTTAAACCCATAAATAATGAAATGACTCCAAAAGGTGCCCAGAAATGTGCCTCGACAGTGCCCATAATCGTAATTTTCATATATCTCAAAATTCATGTGTGATATCAAAAATCTGACTTTATATTCTTATTCAGGAGGAAAAATTGAGTGGGAGGTAGGTATAACCCAAATTTTAGAGGACCCATAGCGAAAATAAATTTTGCAAAATTTCAAATTCCAAAGGAGATTCGCGTTGGTACAGCGACACGTAGCCATCGCGGACCAGTATATTTTGCTACCAATTATTTTTATTTTGGTCCAAGGCCTTGGGGTCTTGGGCCTAAGCCTTCTTATGCGTAAAAACACCTATACTTAGTCATTTTTCAACTCCATATCATACAAGACATTCTCTAAAACCCTCTCTAACACTTTGACAAGTATTTCACCCAAATTCAAGTGTCCCAATCTCATTCTAGATCTCAAGGATTTCATTCAAGCTTCAAGATCTCATTCAAATCTTCATCAAGGAAACTCTAAAGTTGAGGTATGTGGTTTTCAAGCATTGGTCCTTTCACCCATGGTGAATCTTCCTTTTCATATAAAATATATGTTTTGAAGTTGATTTACTTATGGGTATTACTTATCATAGATTTTGACTATAAACTACATTCAGATTTTATGAAATGTTGTTCAACTATGCATGTTTGGAGTTATAAATCTAAGATCTATTATGAGATTTGATTAGGGTTTTGATGTATCTTGTTAGAGGATGTTACCAAGTGTTGGTGGGTAGATTTACATTGGTTTTTCTTACAAGTTTTCGCTCTTGAATTGCATGATTTTGTACTAGTATTACAAGCCCGCGAAGTGTTTGATAAAGTGTCCAGTTAAGGATTCTTGAGTTGTTGAAGGTCTAATAAATGGCATATGAGTTAAGTGAGTTATGATGATGATGAAAGGAATGTATATGTGAGTTGTTTTCATGAAAAGTCTCTATAGTTTTGTAAGTTGACTACTCATAGTTGACGAGGTGTTATGCCTCAACCATTATGATGGAGGATGGTATGCCCATCTACCAATTAGGGGGAATATTCCTTAATAACTTTGATGGAGGGTAGTCATTCTCATCTACCAATTGGGGGGTATATTCCTCAATCACTTTGATGGGGGTGTTTGTTCTCATCAACCAATTAAGGGGTATATTGATGATGGTCACACACCAATAAGAAAGCAGTCGCTATCAGTAATTAACCTAATCAAGGTTAGGCTCTAATCCACAAGGAATACAGGGTTTGACTATAAGATTCCACTGCTAATCATTCCTAGTATATATAACTACAATCTCTAGATGAAGGGGGGTTTGTTGTGATTCAAAAACACTAAAAATGAACACTAATTAAAATTCGAGAAAACACTTAACTTTGGGGGAAACTTGAGAATTGTGTTCCCCATGGATCGTTAACTCAATTACCCTACGTAACATAACTTTGATCGGTGAATTGCAGGCAGGATGGTAACTTAGGTTCTTCCAGCTCTCTTGTGAATGTGAAGGTTAAATTTCACTATGGCGTTTAGTCGTCCACCATGGTGTGCCAACGAACCATTATCTGTTGTCCCATTCAACCTCCCCTTGGCCAGGTTTGGTTGATTAGATGGGAAAACATCAATCGAATCCTGTCGTCTACTTCCCTTTTCCTATTCCTCACTACCATTGTCGGGATCGTGATAGTAGGCAGGGTTTATTGTTGGCCACCACCAAATAATATTATTCATTAAGGGAAATAAACAATACATGCAAAACCCCAATCATAGACATGCACAAAACCTAGGTCATCTCAAGTCAACTACCCATGGTTCCCACAACTCTAAGTTGTGGGTGTTTATCTACTCATGGCTAAGATAAAATACACAAAAATACACATAATAGTCATAGTTGAGAGTTTCACAATTTTGACATATCTTTTACCTATCTCGATCACAAATAACAATAGAGAAGATAACCACCAAAAATTGCAAATTCACAAGCTTGATTGATCAACAATGAGTACAAAGCAAGATTTGCAATCCCCAAAATGGGTTTCCCAAAGAGAATAAGAATCTCCTCTAAAAACCAAAGAAAAGCTTCAAAATATATTAGAGAAATATCTACTGTTTGAACTCTCTTCAAAAGCCTAACTTAAACTATTTATAGTATTTACAAAACAACCCTAGAAATTATGTAGAAAAGACAGCTGGCATCTGATAAAGTTCGCAGTTACGACTTGTAGGTTGGCCTACGAGTCGTAGTCGGGGTCTTGTATCAAGTTCTTGGCATCTTGGACTGAACTGGTACGACCCACAAGTACGAGACGTTACTTGAGATGTGACTTGTATATTGGTCTCGTAGTATTGGTCTCCAACATTTTTGCTCTCGGATTCTTACTACGAGTCCACCTATACGAGTCGTAGTGTGTATTATGACTCATAGGCTAGGCTCGTAGGGATGACTTCACTTGGAAGATTTCTTATTTTTGGTCTCTGGTTCCTGCTATGACACAACCTACGATTCATAGTGTAAGCTACGACTCGTAGGTGGGCTCATATGGCCTATGCTTCACCAAAATCTGCAATTTTTCTTCAAAATCATACCAACCTAACTTTTCTGCAAGATCAACACAAAAACACATCAAATAACCAAAAAGTCGCTTTAAGAACTCACAAAATCCCTTGTTTTAGACACCAAATGTGTTGTAACTAGACAGCACATCAACACCCTTAAGTTAGAATTATTGTTTGTCCTCAAGTGACGGCTCAATCTATGCGGACAAAGAGAAATACATAGCAGTTATATTAGTGGCATATACAGCAGTAAATTTGGTTTAGGTACCCAACTACTATTTTCAAAACAGAGTTGCAAAGTTATTGAGCAAACCAGAACATCATCAGTTCTAACTATGACAAGCTAAGGAGCATCAACCGTCCCACTGGAAAGAAGTCCCTCATACTCACTTAAAAACATTTAGAATTCAGGGACTGAGGAAGCATTCTCACTCTCATAATTGAAATTCAATGCATATTGACTAACACCATAGGCTTGCCTCTATACTTATTTTCTGGCTTGGTGATAAATTAGAGTTGGATCACTTTAGGACTTAAAGGTTTGTACCATAAGTTAAGGTACTTTGGTGCGGCATTTTGGGCAAGTACTGACTAAAAGCCATCCTTAAATCATGTTTACCAACACTTTTTACTTTCATAATTCAACCTTTTTTTATTAATCCACCCTTGTTCTCTTGCTTTGAACTTTTCTTGAGTGCTTTCTTTCTCTTTTTCAACTTTGCCTTGATTTCAAACTCATTTTTGCTACTTTTTCTCAATTGAAGGCACTTTTCTTCTTTTTCTTAACTCAGTTCATGCTTTTTCATTTCTTTCTTGATTTCCCAACTAACCACCATATCGCTTTTACTTTACCACAATAAGGGCCAACCTTAACTTAGGTTTTTAGCCTCAAGTGAAGTACACAAGATCTATGCCTCAAACCAGGGCAACCAACTGCAGCCACCCTCAACTTAGGCCTTTGGCCTCAATCAAGGTTCACATGTTCAAGGATAGACCAGGGCCAATATCAAGGTGTTTCATCAGACAAGGTTAAACTAGAAAGGTATTAAGAAAGAATTAGTACATGATAAGCTCAAAAAAATTTGGAAAAAGGGATTCTCTCACTCAACGGGTGGGTTATTTTGGGCTAAAAGTGGTTTCAATCTAAGAACAAAGGTTTAAGATCCTTTTCATATCCATCACATCACCAAAACTAACTTTAGAGTAACAAGGCAAGTTCTGAGTCCATACAAGATGCATGAATGCTGCAAAATAAGCTCACAACACACATGGCAATTGCATCCACAATCAAATATAGACTCACAGGTCATGCTTTCAGTCTCAGCTTACCTTCACAATATCAGAATAAATATTGCTAGATACTCACAAATGTATGAATGCCTCAATACTCACAACCTCAAAATTTTTGAGGGCATCCAGTTTTTGCATCAAAACATTGAAAACAACTCTAAAGTTTATGTATATGCCAAAAGATAATATTAATACGAATTTACCCATTATCTATACGGTCTAAACATGCCGGTTCAACAGGAAAATAAACATCTATAAGGAAAAAGAAGCATGGCAAAAAAACCTTAGGATAAAAAATAGGAGAAGTAATGGACTTGAGGCTACTCAGACTTCACCTTAAGTCATAACTTCCACCACTCCACCAAAAGATGATACTTGTCCTCAAAGTAACAACACAAAGAAAATTCAAGAGGTGTACCTTGGGTTGCCTCCTAGGAAGCGCCTGAGTTATTGTCGCGGCACGATAATAAGATTTTGCATTTATGCCTCTTCACGGTTCCAATCTTCCACCGTTTTGATCTCTTTCATGTCACCCATGTACCTTTTTACCCTTTGTCCATTAGCTTTAAAAGTTTTTCCATCCCTACTCTCTAACTCGATAGCACTATGATTAAAAGCCCGTACAACTCTGAAAGGCCTCATCCACTTAGATTTGAGTTTTTCAAGAAACCACCTCAACCTAAAGTTGTAAAGCAATACCATTTCTCCTGTAATAAAATGGCTATCTTCAATTTTGTGGTCATGCTGAATCTTCATTCGTTGTTTGTACAAAGCGGAGCTCTCATATGCTTGCAGTCTAAACTCATCAAGCTCATTCAGTTGCATCAACCTTGAGGCGCAGCTTCATGCCAATCTTGACTCAGTTTCTTCAATGTCCACAATGCTTTGTGTTCAAGTTCAACTAGTAAATGATAGGCCTTTCCAAAAACTAGTTGATACAGAGACATTCCAATGGGAGTTTTGAAGGCAGTCCCATAAGCCCATAAAGCATTATCCAACTTCCTTGACCAATTAGTACGATTCATGTTCACCATTTTGGATAAGATTTTCTTTATTTATCTATTTGATACTTCCACTATCCACTAGTTTGGGGATGATATGGGGTTGCCACATGGTGCTTCACACCATATCTTTCAAGGAGAACTTTGAACAGCCAGTGCAAAAATGAGAACCTCCATCACTGGTAATTGCCTGAGGCATACCAAATCTAGCAAAAATATATTTTCGGAGAAATCCCGTAGCACTCTTACCCTCATTGTTCGGTAGAGCCACGACTTCCACCCACTTGGAGACATAATCAACTGTAACCAGAATGTACTTATTACCGTGAGAGCTAACAAAGGGTCTCATAAAATCAATGCCCCATACATTGAATAGTTCTATGACCAAAATAGGATTTAGAGGAATTTTGTGCCTTCACGGAACTTCTCCTTCTCTTTGACATCTTTTACAAGACTTTACATAATCATGAGCGTCTTGGTGTATAGACGGCCAGTAATAGCCACACTACAATAACTTATAAGCCGTTCTGGTTCCACTGTGATGGCCACCCACCAATAAAGAGTGACATGCTTTGAGTATGCTCATCATCTCTACTTCTGGAACACATCTACGAATGATACGATCCGCACAAATGAGAAAAAAATAAAGGTCATCCCAAAAGAATTTCTTTATATCATGCATGAACTTGCAACGTTGATAGGTGTCCAAATTTGGAGGCACTATATCACTCACCAAATAGTTAGCATAGTTTGCGAACCAAGATATAAGATCATATGATGTTGCCAAAATTATTTGATCGAGAAATGATTCATTTATGTCCAGCCCATAATCAAACTTTATCATAGCCTCATCTTCCAATCTCAAAAGGTTATCAGCAACTTGGTTTTCTGACCTTTTTTGTCAGTCACATCAAAATTGAATTCCTGTAAGAGAAGTTCCTATCTAATCAACCGTGGTTTTGCATCTTTCTTCGCCATCAAATATTTGAGCGCTGCATGGTCAGTATGCACGATCACTTTAGCTCCTAACAAATATGAACAGAATTTTTCAAATGCAAACACCAACGCAAGCAATTCTTGTTTAGTCACAATGTAATTCTTTTGGGCCACATTCAGTGCTTTGCTGGCATAATAGATCTGATGCAGGACTCTCTCTCTCTCTCTCTCTCTTCGTTATCCCAATACCACACCAAGTGCAACCCCACTCACATCACGCATTAGTGCAAATGGTCATGAACAATTTGGAGAGACAATAATGGGTTATGTTATTAGCCTTCTTTTCAATTCGAAGGTGTCCATGCATTCCTCATCAAATACAAACTTTGTGACTTTTTCTAACAACTTAGACAAAGGTTGTGATATTTTGGAGAATTCCTTTATGAAATGACAGTAGAAACAGGCATGGCCTTAAAAACTTCTGATACCTTTTACTGAGACTAGTGGTGGCAATTTCTCTATCACTTCGATTTATGTTTTATCCACCTCAATTCCTTTACCTGAAATTTTGTGACTGTGTACGATCCACTTTTTGACCATGAAGTGGCATTTCTCCCAATTTAGCACCAAGTGACTCTCAACATATCTCTGCAACACATTACGCAAATTTGAAAGGAATTCGTCAAAGGACTGGCCTACAACACTGAAGTCATCCATGAACACTTCAATTGTACTTTCAACCATATCTGAGAAGATAGACATCATGTACCATTGAAATGTGGCTGAAGCATTACAGAGCCCAAAGGGCATCCTCTTAAACACAAAGGTATCATAGGGGCATGTGAAGGTTTTCTTCTCTTGATCCTCAGGTGCAATAATGATTTGATTGTAGCCGGAATATCCATCAAGGAAACAATATCATCCCACTTCTATTAGTATGTCAAGCATTTGATCTATTAATAGCATAGGAAAGTGATTTGTTTTGGTCGAAGCATTTAATTTCATACTGTCCATGTACACTCTCCATCGAGTGACTGGTCTCATGGGGATCAACTCGTTCTTTTCATTCGGCACCACTGTGATGCCCCCTTCTTTGGAACACACTGCACTGGGCTCACCCACTCACTATCAAAGATTGGGTAGATTACTCTTGCGTCTAGCCACTTGATGATTTCTTTCCTCACAACCTCTTGCATTGGGGGATTCAACCACATTTGTTGTTCAATACTCGGCTTATAACCCTTGACTAGCTGAATCTTATGAGAGCATATCCTCGCGGGTATGCCAATGATATCTGCAACTATCCACCTAATAGCTCTTTTGTACTACTTGAGAACTGCGTCTGGGGCTTCTATTTGAGCTTCACTTAACTCTGTTGCAATGATGATAGGTAAGGTACTATTCTCTCCCAAGTATGCATATTTCAGATGTGATGGTAATGCCTTCAACTCTAACTCTGGTGGAACTTCTACCAAGGGTTTCGTAGGTGGTGTTTCCTTGTTGCATAAATCCAACTCCAACCTTGCTTGTCGCTTCAGCCAAAATGACACCCCTAGAGCATTTACTGTTTCCTCATAATCATGGATCTTGTCACCATCGAAGTTCATTAATACAACTGCCAACAGGTCACCCCAAGCCTCAATTCTATCAAGATCTCAACTTCATCATCTTCACTTGTTGATATCATTGAGATAACTAGGAACTCAGAACTCTTCCAATCCTGCTGACCTATTTCAAAACACCACTGCCTTTTCATCAAATCTGAAAGTGAGTAGACTCTTTTCCATATCTACTAATGCTTAAACTATGGCCAAGAAAGATCTTCCCAAGATGATCGGAACTGCAAAATCAGCTTCACAATCAAGTATAACAAAATCTGTGAAAAATGTAGACTTGTCTACCTTTACCAACATATCATACAAGATCCCCACAGGCTTCTTGGCTGTTCTGTTTGCCATCAACAACCGCACTTTTGTAGGTACCAAACTCCCAAAACCAAGTTTTTTGAAAATGGTAAGAGGCATTAAGTTAGTGCTAGCCCCCAAATCACATTATGCTTTGGCAAATGCTAGTTCTCCTATAGTGTAAGGTGTAGTGAATACACCCGGCTCTTCACGCTTATGCACTAATAACTTTGTAGTGATGGTACTACAACATTGAACATTGTTTGGAGAGGTCTTGGCTCGCTTCTAGCTTTCTTTTGACTAGGTCTTTCATCCATTTGGAATCCCCCAATATCATTTCAAGGGTCTCAACTAACGATCGGTCCGTTGACAATATTTTGAGCACTATTAAGAACTGTTCAAGTTCACCCTCCTCTTTTCTTCTTCTAAGCCATTAAGGTAAAGGAAGAGGAGGCCTCGGAAAAGTTTTATACTTCTTGGGTTGCTCTACTGTGTTGCCTACCTAGGTTCCTTCATTCATTCTTTTCTTGCAGTTCCCATTTTCTACCTTTTTCATAGGGGGATCTATTGTGCTCTTACCACTCCGAGTCATCACCGTCATGCATTGCCCTTCATTTTTAGAATTTTGAACCGTATTGCTTGGTAGGGTGCCCTTTTAGCATTGTTTCAATTATGAAGAAATTTGTTCAAATTGTTGCTCAAGTTGCTTGATTGCCACTGAATGAGACTCTATCTTTTGATTAATACTTGAGATTTCTGCTTTCATCCCCTTTAGAGTCTCATCTTGATGGTCGGCTCATTTCAACAATTTTTCAAACATATCTTCGATCCTAGAATTGCTTGATCCAGCATCACAATTGCGTGGTAGCATAAAAGGACCGTTTCTGTAGTCCTCTCTTCTTCCCCATTCTGCATCTGGCACTCTCTCTCTCTCTCTCTCATATTATCTCTGTACATCCCATCACAATTAAGTTCCGACCTTTGATTCCCAGAACCTTGCCTCCAATAGTACAAGTTGGACCATTGGGGGTCGTTCCGAAAACCCGCCACTTGGTTGCTTACATAACATTCATCCTCATCAAAGAATTGATCATCATATAAGGAGTAATTGTGGGTTGGTGAGTTATTGCCTTCACACTAGTTTGGTTTTGCTTCAAAACCAAGTCCATGCTCGTACAGAGTTGAGCAAGTTGCTCTGCAATCTCTTCATTCACTTTAACCTTCTCACTATTTGTGGTAATCGCACAAGAACTCTTTGTATTACCACACTTACTCTGAACCCATTCCCTATTGGTCTTCAGCAGCTGCTCCATTCTTTTGGCCACTAGCTCAAATGGTTGATCAAGAAAAACACCTCCCATAATCGTGTTGGCGCAAGCTTTCCTATTATTATCAAGTGCTCTATAGAAGATCTCGACCAATGCATCATCAACAATTTTATGATCAGGTACCATTTTCAAGCATTTGGTGAATCTCTCCCATGTAGTGCTAAGAGAGTCTCCAGCCAATTGCTCAAAGTTATTAGTTTGGTCCTTAAGCTTCAACTTCTTCGACCTTGGGAAATATCTTTCTAGGAACACTATCTGTAGTTCAGCGCAACTCGTGATGGTACCCGAAGAAAGTTTAGACAACCATATAGTTGCATTGCCAATCAGTGACAATGGGAACATTATCAATCCTACAACGTCAATAGAGATATTTTGTGTCCCCATAACACTTTTGCACACGAAGACAACATTTTGGAGATGATGGTGGGGATCCTCTGATGGTAACCCTGTGAATAAGCCACGATTTTGGAGCATCTGGAGCAATCCACTTGATACCGCGAACTTAGCATCAACCAGTAGAGGGGGCAGCACTATCGAACTGGTAACATCCATCGCCATAGGGTTTAATTGGTATTGATTCTAACTGTAGGCATTTGCATTGAAATCTCTAAGTTGTGGTCGGTTAAACCTTAGTGGTGGATTCTCCTCTCTTCTTAAGTCTTCCTCATTCGCATATATATCCTCCTCAACTCAATGTCCTCATTCACTTGAGCCATCCTTCATGGTAGTTGATGGATCTCCAAATTTTGGTGGAGCTAAGGGATTGCCTTGGTTTCTTGTATTGGGCATACAACATAATACACCCTGCAAAAGAGATCAAACAATAAAAAAAACAAAAGTAAAGTACAAGAGACTCTAGAATTCAATACTAGAACTAACTAATAGTGAATTCAAGTCAAAACCTAGTCATATTCCCGACAACTGCGCCATAATTTTATGATGATGGTCACACTCCAATAAGAAAGCAGTCGCTATCAGTAATTAACCTGACCGAGGTTAGGGTCGAATCCACAGGAATACAGGGCTTAACTATAAGATTCCACTACTAATCATTCCTATTATCTATAACTAAAATCTCTAGATTGGTGGGGGAGGGTTGTTGTGATTCAAAGACACTAAAAATGAACACTAATTAAAATTCGGGAAAACTCAAATTTGGGGGTAACTTGGGAATTGTGTTCCCCATGGCTCATTGACTCAATTACCATAGGTAACATAACTTTGATTGGTGAATTGCATGCAGGACGGTAACTTAGGTTCTTCCAGCCCTCTTGTGAAAGTGAAGGTACAATTTTACCATAGTGCTTGGTCGGCCACCATGGTGTGCCAACAAACCATTACCTATTGTCCTAGTCAACCTCTCCTTGGTCAGGTTTGGTCAATTAGACGGGAAAATATCAACTGAATCCTGCCATCTACTTCCCTTTTCCTATTCGTCACTACCTTTGTTGGGATCGTAATAGTAGGCAGGGTTTGATGTTGGCCATCACCAAACAACATTAATCATGAAGGGAAATAAACCATACATGTAAAACCCCAATCATAGACACGCATAAAACTTAGGTCATCTAAAATCAACTACCCATGGTTCCTACAATCCCAAGTTGAGAGTGTTTAGCTACCCATGGCTAAGATAAAACACATAACAATGCACATAATAGTCATAGTGGAGAGTTTTACCAATAATAATGGAGAAGATAAGCACCACAAGTTGCAAACTCACAAGCTTGATTAATCAACAATGAGTACAAAGCAAGATTTGCAATCCTAAAATGGGTTTCCCAAAAGAGAACAAGAATCTCCTCTAAAAAACTAAGAAAAGCTACAAAATATATTGGAGAAATGTCTAATGTTCGAACTATCTTCCAAAAACCAAACATAAATTGTTGATAGTGTTCACAAAACAACCCTAGGAATTATGCAGAAAAGAAAGTTGGCATCGATAATATTCATAGTTACGACTCGTGGGTTGGCCTACGAGTCGTAGTCGGGGTCTCATATTAGGTTTTGGCATCTTAGACTGAACTGGTATGACCCATAGGTACGAGACGTTACTCAAGGTATGACTCGTATGTTGGTCTCGTAGTATTGGTCTTCAGTTTTTAGTCCAATATTTTGGCTCTTTGATTCTTGTTATGAGTCCATCTATACGAGTCGTAGTGTATATTACGACTCACAAGGTGGGCTCGTAGGGATGACTTCACTTGGCAGATTTTTGATTTTTGGTCTCTGATTCCTACTACGACACAACCTACGACTCATAGTATGGCTACGACTCGTAGGTGGGCTCCTATGGCCTATGCTTCAGCAAAATCTGCAACTTTTCTTCAAAATTATGCCAACCTAACTTTTCTGCAAGATTAACACAAAAACACATCAAAACACTAAAAAGTCGCTTTAAGAACTCACAAAATCTCTTGTTTTAGGCACCAAATATGTTGTAACTTGACAGCACATCATATATTCACTTAATCACTTTAATGAGGGTGGTTATGCTCATCTGCCAATTGAGCAGTAAATTTCTCAATCACTTCCCGAGGGGGTGGTCATACCTTGGATTCCAAGTACTGGTTTGCTTGGTCTATAAAGATGGTCTCTTCCTATATATGTAATATGTTTTGTATAAATATGTTTTTACTTAAAGTATCGTTCATACATGTCATATTGTTATTATGCAACCCATTGCTTATAGTTATGCATTTTAATTATGTTTCCTATCTCTTGTTGCATTGCATCCTACATACTTGGTATATTCAAATGTATTAACGCATACTCTATGCCTACACGATGTTATTATGTAGGAACCAGAGTTCCACTTGATCATCTTCTTCCTCCACATGGCTAGTACTATCTTTGAAGCAAGTTTGGTGAGTCCTCAGCTTCGAGGACGATAGATGTTCTTATGTTATGTAAAGACTCTCTTTCTTGAATATTTTATGTTATGGAAGACTTTCCCCTTAGTCCTTTATCACTATTTTAAGGTCTCTTGTTGTTCTTTAATTGCTTCCATGACCAAGGATATATAATGATATGTTAAGAGGCTTGTTTGGGGTCCCTTCGGATTCCATATTTGCCGTGTCACGTCTAGGCCCTAGGCTTGGGTCGTGACAGATAATTCATCATCGAGAAAGAAACCCTTTTTTCATGATTCTAACCCAATTCATCACACCCCCAATTTTGTTATTCATAAAAACGTACCAAAAGTCGGAATTAATTATTCACACATACATGTAACATAGGGTTCAAAAACAACTCTAGAGTCCTACTCACTCGATTCTCAACAAGAATTCTAAAGTTTAAGTCATAATTTTCACATCACAAATCCTGACCAACTTCACAAACAATGGCTTCTTCAAAGAACTAAAGAATGGCCGAAATCATACTTGTTCAACAATAAGACACAATGAAAACCTTTGGTGATGGCCTTTGATGATTACTCCAAAATTTCTTGGTGAAAATTTTCAAGAAAAGCATAGGAAGGGGTATTGTTATGCAAGGGAATAGAAAAGGAGGGAAGGTGGAAAGTGAAAGGGCCAAATCATTTTAAAAACCCTAAGTAGGTCAGTGAGCATGCATGCTCGGTGACACCAAACCACACCGCCTAGCACGATTGGTGTTGCGCCAAGCATGCAAGGGACCACTCTTTTTTACGGTGATCTTACCTTGTGTTTCACCCTTAAGTGCTGTGAAATTGACCATCTCCAACTGGGATCGGTGATTCACCGATTGGACATTTCGTTCACCAAATTTAAAAGCACCTCCAGAGTCACCACTCGACCCCAAGTGTGGACAAATTGATCATCGCCCTTATAAACTTTCCACTCTCATTTTTCTCACCAACCCTACACAATTCAACACCCATTATTCAAATGAAAGAGCAGTAAAATACTCACCTTGGGTTGCCTTCCAAACAGTATCTTAGTTAACATCATGGTATGACGTTGTTCCTCTTCACTTAAACTTACCACCGAATGGCTCAATATTGAGAATACCCAGGATCATCTCTCGATTTCAAAGCTTTGTATATATTGATAACAACCTCATCATTATTCACTCTAACTTACAGATATCCACTCCTAACATCAACCATAGCTCACCCAGTGGCTAAGAATGGCCTCTCCAAAATGATTGGCACATCTGTATCCACCTCGTAATCCAAAATCACAAAGTCTGCAGGAAGGATAAATTTATCCACCTTCACCAACATATTGTGTAGAATTCCCACTGGTGTTTTGATAGACCTATCAGCCATGAGTAGCTACATTATAATCGATGAAGGGGTTTCCAAACCCAATTCCTCAAAAATAGCTGGGGGCATGAGATTTATGATTGCCCCTAAGTCACAAAGAGCTTTACTGATCTTTGAGGCTCCTATTGTTCAAGGAATGGTGAACTCCCCTGGGTCTTTCTTCTTTGGCACTAGGTTTTGTGTCAGGATTGCACTGCAGTAATAAGACACTTCAATTGTCTCATATTCAAGAGTCCTCTTCTTTGTCACAAATTCTTTCATGAACTTAGCATACCTAGCATTTCAATTAATGCTCCCACAAGGGGAACATTTATTAACAAAGAATTGAAAATAGAAAGAAACCTTTAAAACTTAACATCCTCCTCTTTCTTCTTCAACCTTTGTGGGAATGAAGGAGTAACTTGGACGTAAGGTGCCTTCGGCCTCACAGCTGAACTTGAATTTTTGGGGAGAGTTTTATTGGTTTTTGCCGCATTATCCTTGCTTTTCTCTTCCTTATTATTCTCGGGATTGCCGAGAACATCATTACCTACAACTTGAGCCTCCTTCCTGCTCATCATCCTCAATATCATGACCCAAGCCTAAGGCCTAGACGTGACACGGCGAATGTGTATACGAAAGAACCCCAAACAACCCTCATAGTGTATCAATCACACATTCTTGGTCATGGTAGCAGAGTAAATAACAATAAGAGATATAAATAAAGGGAAGTGGGACTAAGAGAAGTCTTTGATAATCATAAAATCACAAAGAGTCAAACTCATAGCATAAATACATCGTAATATCCAACAACACCTCTAACATGGAATGGAGCGGGGGCCAACACACTTTCTGGGCTCACCCTCATAGTAACAAGTGTTTAACATAAAGAAGTCTTAAAATAGCAAGAGTAATATAGATAGTGTCCTCGGACTTAAGGACTCACCAAAGCTTGCTTCAAAAGATCATAATAGCTATTTGGAGGATGATGATCAAAAGGTGTTCCTGTCCCTACATGGTAATATCATGTAGGCATAAAGTATATGTTAGTACATCTAAATGCACTAAGTATGTAGGATGCAACACAACAAGATATAGGTCAACGTAGTCAAAATGTATAATCATAAGCAATAGATATATAATCTCAATATGGCATACATGATCCATGCTCATAATAAAATATACTTGTAAATCATTCATCTTGTACAATATATATATATAACATACATGTGTGGGAAGAGACCTCAACCGACATAGACAAGTAGCTAGAACTTGGAATCTAAGGCATGACATCCCCTCGGTAAGGTGGACGGGTATGACACCCCCGGCTAGGTGTGGTCTACTTGCCAAGGCAAACCAAACATGATAATATGACTAGATGGATCTACTTGTATAGCAAGGGTAATAATCATAATCCTATGGTGGCTTACAGTTTAAAGACTAAAGACTTTATATAAGGACCTTTTGAGTCAAGCCCCTATCTTAAGCCTCAATCGACGCTAAGTCAAATCCCACAAAGTACTTGAAATAATCATAACTTGTATAACTTGTAAGAAACATGGAAACATGACATGAGTAGCTCTTGAAACATGCTTGACCTCTAATTGTGAGACTAACTTGAAACATGAGAGTAGATCATAATAATACATGAACCCTTGCTGTAACATGAATGACTCACATGAGGTAAAAACCTTGAAATAGGGCTTAGCTTTAACTTGTTAAAATCATATATAATCTTCATGAATCCAATACATACTTGAAAGCCCTTACTCATCATATAGTCATTTGACTTGTAAATCATGAAATAGATCATCAATAACTTGAAAATTCTTGACTTAACATTTTATCAAACACATGGTGCATTCATGATACTTGTTCAAAATCATGCAATTCAAGAGTGAAATAAGATGAGTGAAACGACCCCAAAAAGTGCCCAAAATATTCCTCAAAAGTGCCCATAATCGTAATGTCCATATATCTCAAATCCATGCGTGATACCAAAAATACGACTTCATATTCTTGTTCAGGGGAAAAAATTGAGAGGGAAATGGATATAACTCGAATTTTAAAGGACCAACAACAAAAATGAATTTCACAAAAAAATTCAATTCCAATAGGGGTACGCGTCTGCTTCGCAACGCGGGAGCCATAGTGGAGATGTGTTATTTTGTGCCAGTTTTCCTATTTTGATCCAAGGCCTTTGGGTCTTGGGTCTAAGCGTTCCTATGCATAAAACACCTATATTTAGTTATATTTCAACTCCATATCATGCAAGACATTCCATAAAACCCTTACTAACCCTTAGACAAATATGTCACCTAAATTCAAGTGTCCCAATCTCATTCCAAATCACAAGGACTTCATTCAAGCTTCAAGTTCTCATTCAAATCTTCATCAAGGAAATCTCTAAAGTTGAGGTATGTGGGTTTCAACCATTGGGTCCTTTCACCCATGGTGCCTAACTTTCCTTTTTCCTAAATTGCATGTTTTCAAGTTAGATTATCTATGGGTATCTCTTACTGTGAAAGTTGATTATAAATAATATTGGGGTTTCATAAAATGTGACTGTTTAAGCATGTTTTTTTGAGCTATGAATCTATGATCCATTATGTGATTTGATGAAGGGTTTTGATGTATCTTGCATGAGGGTATTACCAAGTGTAGGTGGCTGATTTTACATTAATTTTTCTCACATGATTTTAGTCTTGAATTGCATGATTTTGTACACACATTACACATCCACCAAGTGTTTCATAAAATATACGGTTATGGAATCTTGAGACATTGAAGGTCTAATGCATGGCATATGAGTTAAGGGACTTTATAATGATGAAAGGAATGTATGTATGTGTTGTTCTCATGAAAAGTATCTATAGAGTTGTAAGTTGAACAAATCTAGTTGAGGAGGTGTTATGCCTCAACCACTATGATGGGGGTAGTATGCCCATATACCAATTGGGAGGTATATTCCTTAATCACTTTGATGGGTGGTGGTCATGCTCATCTACCAATTGAGGGATATATTCCTCAATCACTTTGATAGGGGGTGGTTATGCTCATCTACCATGTTGAGGGGAATATACCTTAACCACTATGATGGGGTGGTATGCCCATCTACCAATTGAGGGTAAATTTCTCAATCACTTCCCAAGGGGTGGTCATACCTTGGATTCTAAGTACTAGTTTGCTTGGTCTGTAAAAGTGGTCTCTTCCTACTTATGTAATATATTCTACATAAGCATGTTTTACTTCAAGCCTCATACATGCAAGTCATATTTCTATTATGCTTATTCATTGCCTAATTAAGCATTTTGATCATGTCGCTTATATCTTGTTGTATTTCATCCTACATACTTAGTACATTCAAATATACTAACGCATACTCTATGCCTATATGATATCACCATGTAGGAACCAGAGCTCCACTTGATCATCTTCCTCCTCCACATGGCTAGTTGGTTCTCATGAAGATAAGATATTGGTGAGTCCTCAAGTTCGAGGGATCTAGCCTTGCTCTTTTACTCTTGCTATCTCTTTATGTTGCACTTTGATACTAAAGGGTGAGCCTAGAAAGTTGTCTTGGCCCCCACTCGAATCTAAGCTTAGAGGTGTAGTTGGACCAGTTATGTAATGATGCTTTGAGCTTTGACTCTCTTGACTCTTGTATGTTCTTAAGTTTGAAAGACTCCCTTAGCCCCTTTATCCTTACTTTATTTCCTCTTGATGTTGTTTACTTGCTTCCATGACCAAGGATGTGGAATGATATGTTAAGAGGCTTGTTTGAGGTCCCTTTGGGTTCCCCATTCATCGTGTCACATCTAGGACCTAGGCTTGGGTCGTGACAATTAGAAAACTTAATGAAAATCTGCCCACCAATATATAATAAAACCCTCATGTAGGGTACCTTAAAATGCATCATCAAAACTCATAATAGATCATCGTTTCATAGCTCAAAACGTACATAGTCTCAACAAACAAAGATCAACTCATAGTGTAAGTTTAAAATAGATACTCATGCATAATCAACAATACTTTGATAAAACCCCAACATAATTCATGCTTATATTTTATAATAAGAGATACCCATAAGTAATACAACTTGAAATCATGCAATTTTCATAAAAAAGAAGATTTGGCTCCATGGGTGAAAAGACCCAATGGATGAAACTCACATACCTCTAACTTGGGTTTTCTTGAGATGACCTTGAAGGAAATTTAGAGCTTGAAGTGAATCCTTGAGTTCCAAATCCAGGTTATAACTACCTCCTACTCAATTTTTCCCCCTAATCGAGAATAAGAAGTCAGATTTTTTATATCATGCACAAATTTTGAGATATTTGGAAATTACGATTATGGGCATTTCGAAGTATATTTTTGGGGTATTTTAATAGCTCTCCCTTGGGAACATTCATCCCTGAATGCCAAAGAAACATGGATAAAAGAAGTAATCATGAAGATTTCAGCCCGATACGAATGCTACAAATGCACTTAAACATAATTTTCAAAAATATCAACATGAATGTCAAAAATCACCATAAACTTGTCACTACAAAATATGGATGCATGCAAAATAACATGAGGGGTGAAACTTAAGACTTTAAATCATATAGGGGACTTAAATTAGTACCTTTGGCTTGAGTAGAGTGGAAGAGATATGGGTATCACTTTTTCATGTTCGCCTCGGCTTCCCATATGGCACTTTCAACTTGTTGATTCCTCCAAAGGACCTTGACCGAAGCTACGTTTTTATTTCACAACCTCTTCACTTGTCTATCCAAAATCTCCACTGGGACCTCCTCATAGGTCAAATTATCTTCTACAATACCCACAACATCTAAGGGTACTATAGCACTTGGGTCACCCATACACTTTCTCAACATGGACACATGAAAAGACCGGATGCACCATATTCATCTCCATAGGTAATTCCAACTCATATGCAACCTTACCCACTCTCCTCAAGACTTTATAAGGACCTACAAACTTTGGGCTTAATTTTCCTTTCTTTCCAAAATAGACCAAACCCTTTATAGGTGAGACCTTCAAGTAAACCCAACCACCAAGCTTAAACTCAAGATCTTTTCTACTCACATCGGAGTAGGACTTTTGTCTAATTTGGGTTATTTTCAGTCTCTCCCTTATCAATCTCACCTTCTCCAAGGCTTCCATGACCAAATTCGGATCTAGAAAAGCCATCTCCCTAACTTCAAATGACTCAACCGGGCATCTACAATATCTACCATACAAAGCTTCAAAGCGAGTCATACCAATGCTTAAGTAGTAGCTATTGTTGTAAGAAAACTCAATAAATAAAAGATGTTCATCCCAACTACCCTTAAACTCCAAAACACAAGCTCTAAGCATATCCTCAAGAGTTTGGATAGTCCTCTCGCTTGACCATCTGTTTGAAGATGAAAAGCCATGTTAAGCTTAACCTTGGTACCAAGACCTCTTTGGAAGGACCTCCAAAAGTGAGAAGTGAATTGCACACTACGATCCGAAATAATAGACAAAGGCACCCTATGCAATCTAACCAACATCATGAATGCACAACTTGGCATAATCTTCGGCACCATAAGTAGTTTTGACCTAGGAAGTGAGCTGACTTTGTCATTCTTTCCATAACAACCCAAAGAGAGTCAAAATGTTTCTTAGTCTTAGGAAAACCCACCACAAATATAGCTCCCTCAAGTCTTTATACATCTTTATAGATTCGGGTGAATGGAATATGATGAATTATGGGCCTCCTTCAAGATCAATTCTTTCAAATCAACCACATATAGCACACACAATCTACCTTGGTACCTAAGGGCACCATCTCCCCCTTGGGAGAAAACCTCCACTTTACCATCTCTCACCAAGGCCTTCACTCTAGCAAGGCAGGGTAAAGATCTTGTTTTGACTTTACCTCCTCAATCAAAGAAGATTTACAACCATCAACAATCACTATACTTTTATTTTCAACATCATCTAACCTAACCCCCAATCTAGCCAACTGGTGAACTTCTCTAGCCACCTCCTTGCCACCATCATCAACATAAGCTACACTTACCATGGACACTTACTTAGAACATTGGACACAACATTAGCTTTGCCGAGGTGATAATGCACACTCATATCATAGTCTTTAAGGAGCTCTAACTACCTTCTTTGTCTCAAGTAAAGATCTTTTGGATGAACACATATTGGAGACTCTTGTGGTTGGTAAACACATGAACATGAACCCCATAAAGTAGTGACGCCAAATTTTCAAAGCAAACACCACAGCTGCAAATTCAAGATCATGGGTGGAATAATTCTTCTCATGCATCTTAAGTTGTCTAGAGGCATATGCTGTCACCTTGCCATTTTGCATCAAAACACACCCCAAACCAATTCTTGAGGCATCATAATATACCACGAACACTTCCAACCCTTCTGGTAGAGCTAAGATAGGAGTGGAGACAAGCTTATCTTTGAAAGTTTGAAAACTCATCTCACATTCATCGGTCCACATGAAATTTGCCTTCTTTTGGGTCAACTTTGTCATAGGGGAAGCAATAGAAGAAAAGCCATTCATAAACCTCTAGTAATGACCTACCAAACCCAAGAAGCTGTTAATTTCCAATGGAGTCAAGGGTCTAGCCCAATTCCTAATTACCTCTGTCTTCTTAGGACCCACCTTAATCCCATCACCAGAAACCACATGCCCTAGAAAAGTAACCTCTTTCAACCAAAACTCAAATTTCTCATATTTTGCATACAACTTCTCCTTGCTCAAGGTTTGTGACACCACCCTCAACTGATTCACATGCTCCTCCTCACTATGAGAATAAATCAAGATATCATCAATAAAGACCACCACGAACATGTCAAGGTAGGGTTTAAAGACCCTATTCATGAGATTCATAAATATAGTCAGTGCATTAGTCAACCCAAAGGACATAACCGCAAACTCAAAGTGCCCATACCTAGTTCTAAAAGCCATCTTGGGAATATCACACTCCCTCACCTTCATTTGGTGGTTCCGGATCGAAGGTAAATCTTCGAAAAGTGACTATCCCCTTGTAGTTGATCAAAACGGTCATCAATCCTTGGTAGAGGGTACTTGTTCTTTATGGTAACCCTATTAAGTTACCGGTAATCAATGGACATTCTTAGAGAACCATCCTTTTTCTTCACAAATAACACTAGTACACCCCAAGGTGACTTACTAGGCCTTATTAAACCCTTCTCCAACAAATCCCTTAATTGATCCTCTAACTCCTTCAATTCGCTGGGGCCAATAGTAAGTGGGAATGGAAATGGGTTGAGTATCGGAGAGGAGGTCTATACCAAAGTCTATTTCCATTTTGGGAGGAACACCGGGAGCTCATCGTGAAAGACATCAAGAAACTCGCTAACCACCGAAACTGACTCAACTGGAAGGACTTTGGACTCAACATCCCTAACCCTGATGATAAAGGCAACCTTTAGAGATCAACTTTTGGGCTTTAAGACAAGAAATTAATCTAGCCTTGACCACCATATCCTGACTTTCCTTCTCAAGGATGGGCTCATTAGGGAATTGGAATTTAGCCCTATGGGTTCTACAACAAATAGAAGCATAATATGCATGCAACCAATCCATCCCAAGAATGACAACAAAATCCACCATATTTAATTCAACAAAATCACAAGGCAAGACTTTATGCAATATGAACATGATACAATTTATATAGACTCTTTTAGCAATAATAGACTCACCAACAGGAGTATACACTTCATAAGGCTCACACAATAATTTAGGATTAACATGAAGCTTTTTGGTAACAAAAGGGGTAATGAAAGAAAGAGTGGCACACGGATCTATCAATACATACACATCAAAATCAAAAATCTTTAACATACCGGTGATGACATCGGGCACCTCATCTACCCCTTCCCTTACTTGAAGAGCATAGAATCTATTTTGCCTTGGAGCACCCCCTTGTTAGCCTCTCTTTGCCCTTGGACTGAATTGGCACCTTGGCCTTATGGACTACCATCTCTACCTTTATTTCGAGCATGAGGGCAATCAATAATCTTTTGACCAATTTCACCACAACCAAAGCAAGAATTATAATTTTTCAAACATGGACCACCAAGGTTTCTTCCACACTTTTGGCATTTAGGGTGAGTCATCCCACCATTACCACCTTGGAATCTTAGATTATCATTAGTAAATCTCCTATTAGGAGCATTGGAAGATCCTTGGCCTTGGAACTTGTGGCCTTGAGAAAATCGGCCGCCCTTGGAACCTTGGAAACCATCTTCAAAATGAGCCCTCTTGTACTCACCATTCCTTCTTCTCTAAGTTTTTCATTCTCTAGTTGTCTTGGAATATGGTCATGAGATGGGATAAATCCATATCACCTACTAGCATGACGGTATGATGCTCCTCATTAACCAAGTGGCACACCCCCAACACAAACCTATTCATTCTAGCTCTAGGGCCGGCCACAAAATGTGGAGCATACTTGGAGAGCTTGTTGAACTTGAGGACATACTCTCTCGCACTCATAGAACCTTGCTTAAGGTTCATAAACTCTATTATCTTAGCCTCTCTTAGCTTCACAGAAAAGAACCAATTGAGGAAGGCTTTGAACTATTCCAAAGGCATAGCATTATCATTCCCCTTCTCCAACTTCCATTGAGTAAACTAAATTTGAGCCACCCCTTTGGGTTGGTAGGCTGCCAACTCTGCTTTTCCTCCAAATTGATCCCTATCTTAGATAGCACCTTGTACACCTCATCTATGAATTCTTGGGGATCCTCTCCGTCTTAGATCCATGGAACTCTAGTAGATTCATTCTTGTGAAATTCCTTACCCTAGAAGCTGGAGTGGGAGCAAGAGGGGCTTGGACCCCTTGGTTAATTTTGTTGATCATAGCATAAGCCAACATTGTAATAGCATCTCGGAACTCATCTTGGGCTACCCCTCCACCTTGAGGAGCTTGAGGACCGGGAGGGATCGGTTACTCCTTGGGTGAACGGGCTCTCCTTAGTCTCCATCTTGAAATCAGCATAATCCAGAAGAGAAAAGAGCATTCGTTAGGGCAAAATCCTTACACTTACATCTAAAGCACAATATGACCATGAAGAAGTGAAACATTTCCTAAAATGCCTCATAGACTCCCATTCATAGTTGTGGCACAACCATGAATAAGACTCTAATTGACATGGTGTGTTAGATTATAAGGACAATTAATAACCTACTGCTCTGATACCAAATGTTTCACGACCCAACCCTAGAGCCTAGGCATGACACGGCGAATGGGAACCTGAAGGGAGCCCAAAGAAGCCTCTTAGCATATCAATCATACATCCTTGGTTGCAGAAGAAAAGTAAACAATAAGAAGAGATATAAACAAAGGGAAGCGAGACTAAGGGAAGTCTTTGATAATCATAAAAGCATAAAGAGTCAAGCTCATAACATAAGTACATCATAATATCCAACAACACCTCTAACATAGAATGGAGCAGGGGTCAAGATACTTTCTGTGCTCGTCCTCATAGTAAAAAGTGCTCAACATAAAGAAGTCTTAAAATAGCCAGAATAATATAAATAGTGTCCTCGGATTTGAGGACTCACCAAAGTTTGCTTCAAAAGATCGTACTAGCCACATGCAGGAGGAGGATTAGAAGGTGCTCCAGTCCCTACATAGTAATATCACATAGGCATAAAGTATGTGTTAGTACATTTGAATGTACTAAGTATGCGAAATACAATGCAACAAGACATAGGTCAACGTAGTTAAAATGCATAATCATAAGCAATAGATATATAATCTCAATATGGCATGCATTATCAATGCTCATAATAAAACATGTTTATAAATCTTTCATCTTGTACAATATATATAGGATACATGTGTGGGAACATGCCTCAACTGACATAGACCAAGTAGCTACAATTTGGAATCCAAGGCATGACACCCCCTCGGTAAGGTGGTGGTCGACTTGCCAAGGCAAATCAAACATGATAACATAACTAGATAGATCCACTAGTATAACAAGCACAATAATCGTAATCCTATGATGGCACATAGTATAGAGACTAAGGACTTTATATAAGGACCTCTTGAGTCGAGCCCCCATCTTAAGCCTCAATCGGTGCTAAGTCAAATCCCATAGAATACTTGAAATAATCATAACTTTTATAGCTTGTAAGAAACATGGAAACATGATATGAGTAGCTCTTGTAACATAAATGACCTCTAATTGTGAGCTTAACTTGAAACATGAGAGTAGATCATAATCATACATGGACCCTTGCTTTAACATGAATGGCTCACAAGAAGTAAAAACATCAAAGTAGGGCTTAGCTTGCAACTTGTACAATCATAGATAATTTTCATAAATTCAATACATACTTGAAAGCCCTTGATCATCATATAGTCACTTGATTTGTAAATCATGAAATAGATCATCAATAACTTGAGAATTCTTGACTTGACATTTTATCAAACACATGGTGAGTTCATGATACTTGTTCAAAATCATGCATTCAAGAGTGAAATAAGATAAGAAAAATTAATGCAAATCAACCAACCAACATGTAGTAAAACCCTCATGTAAGGTACCTCAAAATCTGTCAGGAAAACTCATAATAGATCATAGTTTCATAACTCAAAACATGCATAGTCTCAACAAACAAAGATCAACTCATAGTGTAAGCTTAAAATAGACACACATGCATATCAACAATACTTTGATAAAACCACAACATAATTCATGCTCATATTTCATAATAAGAGATACCCATAAGTAATATAACTTGAAATCATGCAATTTTTTTAGAAAAAGGAAGATTGGGCTCCATGGGTGAAAGGACCCAATGGATGAAACCCACTTACCTCAAACTTGGGTTTTCTTGAGATGAGCTTAAAGAAAACTTAGAGCCTGAACTGAATCCTTAAGTTCCAAATTAAATCTTGAAATCCTGGAATTTGGAATGAGATATTTGGTTAAGTCTTAGAAAGGTGTTTGAGAGGTTTTTCAGAGGGTTTTGAGTGATATAGAGTTGAAAAACAGCCAAATATGGGTGATTTCACACTTAAGTGGGCATGGCGCTATTACCCCAATGATCTTGGCCGAAACAGGAAAAGTAAGGAAAATATTGTACTAGTCAGTGTCTGTCAGCAACATGGACACAACGCAAAGAAGAAATTGTACTGCTCTATGCCCCTGGTGCGTTGCGGCTAGGGCACGAATGCTTTCTGGAAATCAAAAATTAGCAAAAATTATTTTTTCACTATGGGTCCTCTAAAATTCATGTTATACCCATTTCCCACTCAATTTTGCCCCTTGATCGAGAATATGAAGTTGGATTTTCGATATTACACATGGATTTTGAGATTTATGAAAATTACGATTATGGACATTCCAAAGTACATTTTTAGGGTGTTTCACTCAACAATAATCATATCTTCTCTTTTGTCCACCTCTGTTAAGCTTTTGTCAACAACAAGTGATGGTTTAGTGCCTTCAACCATCTTTCTACTTCGAGTAGTTATGGCTATGCACTACTAATCATTCCGTTTTGGATTGGCCACTGTGTCACTGGGTAGACCTCTCTTAGGACATTGATTTAAATAAGCTAAAATATTTCCTAGTTGAGTCTCCAAATGTTTGATAGACGCCAAATAAGACATCACAGTTTGACTCAGCTAAGAAAAATCAGATTTCATTTCCTTTAGGACTTTGTCGGAAGCCTCCACCTTACTCAAACTTCGAGAAAGCTTATGCTTGGTTCTAGAATTCTCTTGATTAATCACTTGTTCAGTAACCTTCACCCTATCATATGGTGTAATGTATCTATCTCTCTCACGGTTCTGCCAAACCCCAACTTGAGGTTGATTAGTCTATGCTCGATCTCACCATCTAGAGTTTTTGTTCCAACCTTGACTCTCGGGTGGCCTTTGAAAACCCGACTGAGAACCCATCATTTGATTACCCATGTAAGACAATCCAAAGTTGTTCATTGTAACCAACATCACCTCTCTGAAAGCTCCCACAATATTCATACTCTTTTGATTTCCTGCCATGACATGCTTGGTCAAAAGATCAAGCTGAGTTAACATCTTAGCCATGTTCTCATCCCTTTCTTGGTTTTTAGCAAGTTGCTCCTTGGTTGGTCCTCAGTGGATTGAAAGGGCTATGTCATCAATTGTGTACCATGCTCTATTAATTTTTGTCATACCATCCAAAAGGTTAGAAATTTTAGTGAATGATTGTATCATTAGACTTCTTCTTACTAACTGATCAGCTACTCTTTTGTTTGTAGCATTAAGACTCACATAAAATTAATGCTCACAAGAGCATATGGTCCGAAACTCCATGGTTAGGGCACTAAAGCAAGAGTTTCCAAAACTGGAGCCATGTTTCATACAATGGCTCACCCTTTAGCTGCTTGAAATTCTCAATACTTTTTCTCAATTTAGTCATCTTTGAGGGAGGGAATATCTCTCTAGGAATGCATTTTTGCAACTCCTCCCATAAAGTAATAAAATCATAAGACAACTCCGGTAGCTACCTCAATGCCTTTCCAATGATGGAGAAAAGAAATATCCTTAGTCGTATAGCTTCCTGGCTCATTCCCTTGAAGTTGAATGGGAGACATACATCAACAAAGTTCCTCAAGTTTCATGAGGATCCTTTTGGTCGAGCTCTCTGAACAATCCCTTGACTAGGGGGTGTTGCAACATGGTGCTCATTACACAGAAATAAACTCCTTCATCCAATTAGGGTAGTTGGATAGCACCGGTCTTCCAACCTGATCCCAATTAACATCTTGTATCCCGTTCATGTCCCCAACATTCTCCCCGTGAATGCTTTTATCATCCTCCATATTTACATCTATTTTTCAATCAGCAAAAACAGCAAGAAAATAGTAAAAAGAATTCTAACAACAAAAACAAAGTTCAACAAATACTTCTACTATGAACACGCCAATTCCCCGGCAATGATGCCATTTTTTATGTCGCTCAACCTAACTACTCAACGGCAAAAGGGGCGGTTATCATTAGTATAATAACCTAACTTTAGAGGTTAGTGTCAATCCCATAGGGAATCGTTGTTCAAGGCAGAAGTGACTCATTGGAATAAGTAGTTATAGGATATGGGGGTTGCAATAATCAAAATAGAATTCAGCTAACAAGTTCTAATTAACGAAGTAAATAGTGATTAAGGGAAGATGTTGGGATGTGCAAATATGGGAATTAATCTACCAAATGGGTCTAGATACTTGACCACATGAGTTGATATTAAGTGAATAGGCTAGATTGCTTTTAACCAAAATCACCTATGATATATGGGTGTTTCATATGAATCGACTAAGATATCACACGCAGACTGCCGACGACACGCTTGGCCTAAGAAGTCACAGCAAAACACCTACTACCTTGTCCATTGAATCCATAAGTATGGATTTCAACTGAAATACCATAAAGCTTCTAGCCATTATATCCATTCCACATTCAAAATGTTCCAGCTAAACAACAATCGGAGATCTAAAACAAAACCCCAAGTTTACAACCTTGAAATTTATACATTAAATTTAGAAACATATATAAATCAACCCAAACTATAGATAAGTCAAGATTTCACAAACCCATTAAATAAATTAAAGACTCATATCAAAAGCACACCCCCAATATGCGGGTTTTAGCCACACAAGTTAGAAACTAAAGATTAATTGTCATACATAGTAGCAAAAGTCATGGGTAACAAGATTGAGTATAAATCGGTTGATTATCACCAACTAATCTTCTTCAATTTGATTCCCAAAAGCTTCAAAACCCTAGCCTCCCTTGTACTCTAAGAGGAAAGTTCTATGTATTAATACTACAGACTAATTATTCTGATATGGCTGAACAAATGATGTACTATTTCCTTTCTTAAATTGCTTATATACTATATGCAAATGTGTGAAATTTTGTGCTATGAAATATCGTTCGACGGTCAAGGCCGACCATCACCGTGCACTCTGGCGGTACGCCGAATATGTACCTGACCACTTTCCTATGTATCTTTATGAGGCTTCTTCCTCTACAATATTAGGTGATGACTCTTTGCTATGCCTTTCCAATCCATCGATGCACCAAAATATTCTTCATATCTCCTTTTTGTCAGCGCTTTGGGCTTTGGGTGTTTCAATTTTAAGTGATCACTTGTACACTTCAGCATATCACGGAGTGTACTTTGCGATATCGATCTAGAACGCACTTCTAAGTTGACATGGAATCATGGTTGCTGCATAATTAGGCAATCTCCTTGAGCATTTTGTAGATCACTGACGATGTTGGCGACACTGCCTTTCAGTACTTTTGCTCACTTTCCAGGTGTCACGACCCAAGCCTAGGGCCTAGATATGACCAGCGAACGGGAACCCGAAGAGACCCCAAACAAGCCTCATTACACATCCTTGGTTGCGAAAGCAATTAAAATGACATTGAGAAATAAGAATAAGCAAGGGAATTAGGACTAAGAATAAACCTTCATATCACAACATCAAGAAACAAGAGAGTCAAGACTCATAAAGTAGATACATAACATGTCCAACAACACCTCTATTATATAGATAAGAGCACCAAGACAAGCAACCGGTCTCACCGTCATAGTCAATACATAATCAAAAAAAGATAGTCATAATGCATAGCAAGAGTTCATAAGCGATGTCCCCGAAGTGGAGGACTCACCAACAAGCTTGTAGGACAATCGAACATGCCATATGGAGGCGGAGGATGATCGAGCGGTGCATCAGTTCCTACAAGGTGACATCATATAGGCATAGAGTATGCGTTAGTACATTTGAATGTACTAAATATGTAGGATGCAATACAACAATTGATAAGTTCATAATCAAAATGTATAAGCATAGGCAATGATTAGCATATGGCAATGTGACATGTATGACTGATGCTTGAAGTAAAATCATGCTTATATAGAACATAATACGAGTGTAACAAGTGACCATTATAGTGCAAGCCAAGGCCTATCACTCCCTTAGATAGGCGCATGAAGTACAAACCCCTTCATGAGGTTGATGGAGTACAAACCCCCTCAACAAGATTGATGGAGCACAAACCCCCCAACAGGTTGATGGAGTACAAACCCCCCAACAGGTTGATGAGTACAAACCCCCCAACAAGGTTACCTTGGCTTACCACACCCCAAATTACGCGATCAAGGTACTGACCCCTTAAGAAGGTTACCCGAGCCTACAACCCTCCGAGCTAGGCCTGGTCATTTCCAACACTATAGATATAATATCATATATATACACTCCTTTCATCATCATTTACGTACATTCCTTTTCATCATCATTACATCATCATTACACAATCATTTCATAATCATTCCATCATCATACAGTTATTCAACTCATAAGACATGCATAAGACCTTCAATCCCTCAAGAAACCATGACTGGACATTTTATCAAACACTTAGCAAATGTGTAGTGCTAGTGTAAACCATGCAATTTAAGAGTGAAATCATGCTAGAAAATTCATTGTAAAACCTTCAACAAAATACTTGGTAATACTGTCAAGCAATATATATCAAAACCCTTCATCAAGTCTTACAATAGATCTAAGATTTATAGCTCAAAACATAGTAAAACAGTCACAATGTCATAAGTCCAACATAATATGCAGTGATTTTCACAATAAATAAGACTCATGAGTAAATCATCTTTAAATCACGCAATTTAGGGTAAAAGAAGACTTGGGCATCATAGGTGGAAGGAACTCATGAAAGAAACTCACATACCTTAGCTTTAGAGATGAACTTGATGAAGATTGAAGATGGAGACTTGAAGCTTGAGTGTAATCCTTAAGATCCGAAAAGGCTTTTAAGACTTGAATTTAGGAGGTGAAATATTGGCTAAGTGTTTGAGTGAGAATTAGGAAATGATTAGAATTATATGTGGGTAAAAAATGGCTAAGTATAGGTATATTTACATTTGGGGACACTTAGGCGCAAGACTTAAAAGCCCTGGACTGCAAGAAAAAAATTGGGAAGAATTTACACAGGTTCATGTTTGGTCTGCGATGCGGACCTATCACGGAGGCTGAAATTACACGTGTCTGTGATGGAGGCGCATTGCGGTGCCATCGTGGACAGACACTAGATAAGCAAAATTGCGAAAAGTGAAATTGCTAATTTTTTGCTCTTAATTTGGGTATAGACCCATTTTTCACTCAAAATGACTCCCTGATCAAGAATATGAAGTCAGATTTTTTACATCACACACGGATTTTGAGATATACGGAAGTTATGATTCCGAGCACTTCCGACGCATATTTTTGGGCACTTTTTGGGTCGTTACGATATCTCCCCCTTGGGAACATTCGTTCCGGAATGTCAAAGAGACGTATATGAGAGACATAAACATGACAATTTCAGCCCACATAGAGATGCAACAATGAATTTAAGCATCATTTCAAAAATCTCATCATAAGTGTAAAATTACCATGAATTTGTCAATTTAAACATGAATATATGCAATGACATGAGGGCTGAACTTAAGACTTGAGATCATATAAAGGACTTAGATCAACAACTTAGGCTTGGGTGGAGTGGAATAGGTAAGGATATCACTTTTTTATATCTGCTTCGGCCTCCCAAGTAGCACTCTCAACTTGTTGATTCCTCCAAAGGACCTTAACGAACACCACCTCTTTGTTTCTCAACTTCTTTACATGCCTATCTAAAATATGAAACGGGACCTCTTGATATGTCAAATTATCCTCAGCAACACCCATAACATCAAGAGGCACAATGGCATTTGGATCACCCACACATTTCCTCAACATGGACACAAGGAACACCAGATGAACCAATTTCATTTCACTAGGCAACCTCAACTCATAAGCAACCTTGCCAACCCTCCTTATGACCTCATAAGGACCAACACATATTGGGATCAACTTGTCCTTCTTACTAAAATAAACCACCCCCTTCATGGGTTACACCTTCAAACAAACCCAATCACCAACTCAGAATTCAAGATCCCATTTCCTTATATTGGCATAGGACTTCTGGCGACTTTTAGCCATCTTCAACCTTTGTCTAATCATCCTAACTTTCTCAAGAGCCTCCATAATAAACTCTGGTCCTAACAAGGCCACCTCACTCACCTCAAACCACCCAATCAGTGATCTACAACGTCAGCCATAAATGGCCATAAATGGAGCCATACCGATGCAAGAATGATAGCTATTGTTGTAGGCAAACTCAATCAATGGGAGATTATCATCCCAACTAACTTTAAGCTCTAACACACATTCTCTAAGCATATCCTCAAGGGTTTGGATGGTCCTTTAGGCTTGGTCATCTGTTCGAGGGTGGAAGGCCGTAGAAAGCTTAACACTAGTACCAAGACCCCTTTGGAAAGATCTCCAAAAATATAAAGTAAATTGAGCCCCACGATTCAATATGATGGATGAAGGAACCTTATGCAATCTCACCAAGTCACAGATGTATAACCTTGTATAATCTTCAGCCCCATATGTGGTCTTAATAGTAGAAAGTGAGCTGATTTCGTCATCCTATTAACCACAACCCAAATGGAGTCAAAACCTTTTCTAGTCTTGAGCAACCCAACCACAAAATCCATACTAATCACTTCCCACTTCCAAGTCAGAATATCTATGTCTTGGGTTAGGCCACCCGACCTTTGATGTTCCGCTTTGACTTGTTGACAACTATGACAACTGAAAACAAATTTGGCAATGTCCCTTTTCATGCCTCCCCACCAATACACATCCCTCAAATCTCTGTACATTTTGGTGGAACCGGGGTGGATAGAATAAGAAGAGTTGTGGGTCTCATCAAGGATCTTTTATATCAAGCCATTAACACATGGTACACACAACCTACCCTAGTACCTAAGAGCACCATCTCCTCCTTGGGAGAAAACCTCCACCTTGCCCTCTTTCACCAAGGCTTTCAACTCTAACAAGGAGGGATCAAGATCTTGTTTTGCTATCACCTTATCAACTAAGGAAAACCTAGAACCATCCACAACAACAACACCATCATTACCAACCTCTTCCAACCTAACTACCAATCTAGCCAACCGATGTACTTCCCTAGCCATCTCCTTCTCACCACCATCAACATGAGCTAGGCTACCCATGGACACCCTACTCACGGCATCTGCCACTACATTTTCCTTACTTGGATGACAATGCACACTCATATCATAGTCTTTAAGAAGTTCTATCCACCTTATTTGACTCAAGTTGAGATCATTTTGAGTGAAGACATATTGGAGGCTCTTATGATCGGTGAACACATCCACATGCACCCCATACAAATGATGTCACCAAATTTTCAAACCAAACACTATGGTGGCCAATTCAAGATCATGAGTAGGGTAGTTCTTTTCATGCACTTTGAGTTGCCTAGAAGCATAGGCTATCATCTTATCATTTTGCTTTACAACACAACCCAAACCAACTCTAGAAGCATCACAATGCAGCACAAACCCCTCAAGCCCATCCGATAGTGATAATATAGGAGCGGACACAAGCCTATCTTTCAAGGTTTGGAAGCTCTACTCACATTCATTGGTCCACACAAACTGAGCCTTCTTTTGAGTCAATTTTGTCATAGGGGAAGAAATAAAAGAGAACCTATTCACAAACCTCTGATAATACCCCGCTAAGCCCAAGAAATTCCTAATGCTGACGGGGCCAACAGTCTAGGACAATTTCTAATCACATCGGTCTTCTTAGGATCCACCTTTATACTATCCCCCAACACCACATGCCTGAGAAAGCAACCTCCTTCAACCAAAATTCACACTTTTCATATTTCGCATAAAATTTCTCCTCTTTCAATCTTTGCAACACAACCCTCAAATGAACCCTATGCTCCTCCTCACCATGAGAATAGATCAAAATATCATTAATGAAGAGAACAACAAAGGAATCAAGATATGGTTTGTAGACCCTATTCATAAGGTCCATGAAGATGGCTGGTGCATTAATCACAACAAACTCATAATGCCCATATCTAGTCCAGAAGGTTGTCTTGGGAATATCACACTCCCTCACATTCACTTGATGATACCCAGACTAATGATCAATATTAGAGAAATGGCTAGCACCTTACAATTGGTTTAAACAAATCATCAATCCTTAGAAGAGGATACCTATTCTTGACAGTGACCCTGTTGAGTTGTTGGTAGTTAATACACATCCTAACAGACCCATCCTTCTTTTTCACAAACAATACCAGTACACCCCAAGGTGATTGGCTTGGCCTAATGAACCCCTTCTCCAACAAGTCCCTCAATTGCTCCTTCAACTCCTTCAACTCCGTCGGTGCCATACGGTAAGGGAGAATAAAAATGAGTTGAGTATCGAGAAGAAGATCTATTCCAAAATATATTTCCCTTTCGGGAGGAACACTGGGAAGGTCATTTGTGAAGACATAAAGAAACTCATTTACAATCGGAACTAACTTTATAGGAAGAACTTTAGACTCCACATACCTAACCCTCACAAGATGGTAAAGATACCCCTTAGAGATCATCTTACGGGCTTTAATGCAAGAGATCAATCTACCTTTAACCACCACATATTGACTCTCCCACTCAAGGATGGGTTCATTTGGAAATTGGAATTTGACCCTACGAGTTCTACAATCAATAGAAGCATATTAGGCATGCAACTAATCCATCCCAAGAATGAAATCAAAATCAACCATGTCTAACTCAACAAGATCACAAGGCAGCATTTTATTCAAGATGCAAATAGGAAAACTTCTATAAACTTTTCTAGCAACAATGGATACACTAATAGGAGTAGACACCTCATATCACTCATGCAATAACTCGAGCTCAACATGTAATATTTTAGCAACAAAGGGGGTAAAAGAAAGAGTGGCACCTGGATCAATCAATGCATACACATCAAAGTCAAAGATTTTCAACATACCAATAACAACATTGTGGAGTTCATCAACCCTTTGCCTCCTATGCAAAGGATAAAATTGATTGTGCCTTGGGGCACCATCTTGTCGACTACCTCTCCCCAAAGGGATCGCATTAACACCTTGAGGACGAATCTCCTTACCCGTATTGCAATTTTGAGGGCAATCTATTGCCTTATTCCCTACTTCTCCACAACCATGGCAAGCACCGGTATCCCTCAAGCATGGGCCGCCATGACCCTTACCACACTTCGGATTGACATCAATAGGATCCATACCACTACCACCTTGGGCTCTCAAAAAATCATTTGCAATTCTCTTTGGAAAAGCATGAGAAGACCCTTGGCCTCCTTGGAATTGGCCACTCTTTTGGAACTTACCCACAAACGGGCCCTCTAGGCCTCATGACCCCTTCTCTTCCTCAATTTCCCTTCTTCCATTTATTTGTCATAGGTCATCAAACGTGACAAATCCATGTCACTAATCAATATGGCAGACTGGCGTTCTTCATTAACCAAGTCAGAGACACCCATAACAAATTTGTTCATTCTCGACCTTTGTCGGCAATCAAGTGAAGAGCAAACTTTGAAAGTTGGGTGAACTTGAGAGCATACTCCCTCACAGTCATAGACCCATTTCTCAAATTCATAAATTCAACCAAATTAGCTTCCCTAAGTTTAAGAGGGTAGAACCGATTGAGGAAGGCCACCTTGAACTTCATCCAAAGCACCACATAGTTGACTCCCTTTTTCTCCTTCCATTGGTTGTACCGTATCTATGTTATCCCTTTGAGTTGGTAAGCCGCCAAATCCACCTTATCCTCTGTCCTCACACCTATAATAGACAAACTCTTGTAAATACCATCAACAAATTCCAGAGGATCCTCACTTACCTTTGACCTACAGAATTCTGGGGGATTCATTCATATGAAGTCTCTGAACCGAGAGGTCGGTGTAGGAGCATGAGGGGCTTGGTCCCCTTGATTGGATTGATTGGCCACCACTTTTGCAAGCAAAGCATTCCTAAGCTCTTTTTTGGCCGGTTGCTCCTCGGTTGTGCGGGCTCGTCTCCCTCTCGTGTTAGGCATGATCTAGAATAGCAAGCAAGTGTTAGGGGAGGAAACCTTACTTCAACTTTATATCACTACTTAGAAAAAGAAGAAGGGAAACAATTTCTAAAACATCTCATAGCCTCCTATTCATAGTTGTGGTACACAACGCAACCATGAATAAGACTCTAATCAACGAGGTGTGTTAGAGTCCGAGGATATAAGAACTTAGTGCTTTGATTCCATCTTTGTCATGACCCAAGCCTAGGGCTTAGACGTGACCGGTGAATAGGGAACCCAAAGGGACCCCAAACAAGCCTCATAGCATATCATTAAACATCCTTAGTCGCAGAAGCAATTAAAATGACATTGAGAAATAAGCATAAGCAAGGGAATTGGGACTAAGGATAAACCTTCATATCACAATATCAAGAAACAACAGGGTTGATACCCATAACGTAGATACATAACATGTCCAACAATACCTTTACTACATAGATAAGAGCGGGGGCCAAGATAAGCAACTGGGCTCACCCTCATCATCAATGCATAACCAAAAGAAAGATAGTCATAATAAATAGCAAGAGTTCATAAGCAACGTCCCCGAAGTAGAGGACTCACCAACAAGCTTGTAGGACAATTGAACTAGCCACGTGCAGGATAAGGATGATCAAGCGGTGCACTGGTTCCTACATGGTGACATCATGTAGGCATAGGGTATGCATTAGTACATTTGATTGGCTAAGTATGTAGGATGCAATGCGATAATTGATAAGTTTATAATCGGAATGCATAAGCATAGCCAATGATTAGCATATAGTAATATAACATGTATGAATGATACTTGAAGTAAAATCATGTTTATATAGAACATAATACTAGTGTAAGGAGTGACCATTTAGTTCAAGCCAAGGCCTACCACCCACTTTGATAGGCGCATGAGGTACAAACCCCTTCAAGAGGTTGATGGAGTACAAACCCCCCAACAAGGTTGATAGAGTACAAATCCCCCAACAGGTTGCTGGAGTACAAACCCCCCAATGGGTTGATGAGTACAAACCCCCAAAAAGGCTGATGGGTACAAACCTCCAACAAGGTTACCTGGGCCTACCACCCCCTGAATGAAGCGATCAAGATACTAACCCCTCAACAAGGTCCGAGCCTACAACCCCCCGAGCTAGGCTTGGCTATCCACAACACAATATAGATATAATATCATCTATATACACTCCTTTCATCATCATTTACGTCCATTCCTTTTCATCATCATTATTTCATCATTACATCATCATTTCATCATTATTTCATCATTATATAGTTATTCAACTCATAAGACATGCATAAGACCTTCAATCCCCCAAGAAACCATAATTGGATATTTTATCAAATACTTAGAGGGTGTGTAGTACTAGTGTAAAATCATGCAATTCAAAAGTGAAATCATTCTAGTAAATTCAATGTAAAACCTTCACTAAATACTTGGTAACACCCTCAATCAATATACATCAAAACCCCTTCATCAAGTCTTACAATAGATCTTAGATTCATAGCTCAAAACATAGTAAAACAGTCACAATTTCATAGCCCAACATAATGTGCAGTGATTTTCATAATAAATAAGACTCATGAGTAAATCATCTTTAAATCATGCAATTTATGGTAAAAGGAGACTTGGGCATCATGGATGGAAAGAACCCATGAAAGAAACCCACATACCTTAGCTTTGGAGATGAACTTGATGAAGATCGAAGATGGAAACTTGAAGCTTGAGTGCAATCCTTAAGATCCAGAAAGGATTTGAGACTTGAATTTAGGAGGTGAAATATTGGCTAAGTGTTAGAGTGAGTATTGCTGAATGTTTAGAATGATGTGTTCTTGAAAAATGACTTAGTATAGGTATGTTTACATTTAAGGACACTTAGGCCCAAGACTTAAAAGCCTTGGACCGAAAGAGAAAAATAACTAGGAAGAATTTACACAGTTCTGCATCTGATCTGCGACACGGACCAGTTGTGAAGGCTGAATTTACACATGTCCATGATGGAGGTGCATCGCGGTGCCATTACGTAGAGACACTGGATAAGTAAAATTGTGAAAAGTGAAATTGCTAATCTTTTGCTCTTAAATTGGGATTAGACCTATTTTTCACTAAAAATGACCCCTGATCAAGAATATGAAGTCGGATTTTCGATATCACGCTCAAATTTTGAGATATATGGAAGTTATGATTTCGGACACTTCTAAGGCACATTTTCGGGCACTTTTTGGGGTCGTTACACCAGTATTCCACTAAATCTTGCCCTTTTGTGCACTTGTAACTCCGTTCGCTATCATAGTACATGCATATTTGTTAGCAATTTGAATTATTAGCACACTAAGGTCAATGTTTCCTTGTAATTTATCCCTGTAATATGGACTCATCATCAACCAAAGTATTACTGATATGGTACTGTCAAATATTTATTTCCAATCTGCACCCCTTCCCTCAACAAAGTAGGTACACCACCACTAAGTAACGGGGCCAAATACCCTTGTGAGTCATCAAACTGTCCGACATCTTATCACCATAGGCATATAAAGTCTGATTTGTGCAATCAAGAACTTTTTTGATATCAGTCTCCCCAAACTACTCCATTTTACCCCCAAACTTAAACTTCCCATAATAGATTCGGAATGAACTTTACCTTGCCCTTACCCTTTAGAATGTCCCTGAAGTATCCCTTATCATGAACCTAAGATGGAATATCGGGTTTACGAACTTTGGTAAATATTTGGATGTTATGGAACTTGACCGTTTCACAAACATTCGAATAACAATCAAACTCCTAGTCCAGTGAAAGCTTCTTCTCTTCCAAGTTTGTTCTCAACCCCATCGCCTTTAATTTGTCTAAGTGACGGGTTGGATTTCATGTTAAATTCTTCCTGGCTCATGTCCCAATGTATCCTTAGCTGCTTTGGAATGGCCTCCGATGCGGCTGCGTTTAGGAGTCACGCCCTTGATGATGGATTAGGTATAGGTATCCTTGACCTTCCTCTTTGTCCTCAGAACCAACCCAATCGGGAGAAGAAGACTGCATTTCACCAATTTTCGAGGTCACAACCTGTTTACCCCAACCTTTGACCTTCCAACACTTGCGTAGAGGTACTGGTTGTTCCCTACAACCTTCACTTATAACCATACCCTTTCGCTTTGGGTTCTATTTTGAAAGAACGTGCTTTATCTTAGGCATTCCTACAAAAGAACATGACAATAGTAGTATAAGCCCATAAGAAGTGGAAAGAAATGAAGAAAATACTTAAAATTGGGTAACATTTAGTGAAGGGCATTTTAGCCCACCAAAACAGTTCTATAGATCATCGAACCAAATTGGTGATCTATATATCATGACCCGAATCTAAGGCCTAGTTGTGACACAGCGAATGTGACACCTGAAGTCTTCCCATGCAAACCTCATGTTCATATTGTAAGTATTCACAAGATAAAATAAGCATTCAAGAGAATAAGCAAGCAGAAGTACATAAAATGTAAGAGTATTATAGTCCCAAAAGGGAATACACATCAATCCATTAAGGTCCAAATCATGCCTCTTCATCATAGATCTTGGGAGGGACTAGCATATAGCTCACTAGCTCACCCTAAAGACATATGTCAAATGAATAAAAGTACTAAACTCTCAACATATTGGAAACATCATAGGGCTTGTCCCCGAAGCATGGGAACTCACCAATAAGTCTTCGATCTCAAGATCCGAATCTAGCCTCAAAATAGAACGATCTCCTCATTGTCCATATCTACATTGTTAGATCATGTAGGAAAAAATATGTGTTAGCACATAAAATGCACTAAGTATATAGGTATTTCATGAATCAAAGGGCATTACAGTAATATCAATATGCATAATTATAATCAAGAGGATAAAGACACAACATGTATAAGCATGTATTTTAAAAATCAAGAGAAGAAGCATCATAAATCCATTTTTAACCTTAGTATACATATGTGGGAATAAGACTATAATTGACATTCATAAAACCATGCGGACAACTACATAAAATCCTGATGTTCACTCTACATCTAGCTAAGAGGAGTTTACTTTGCCAAGGTAAACTTGATCCTCACCCTATAGGCTCTATCCTAGCATGGTGAGAACAATCATTTGACCCCACCCTTTAGGCTCTATCCTAGCACGATGAGTGTCCATCATTAAGCTAATTTGATCCAATAGCATATCATTAAGGCAGAAAACATAAATATCATTCCTATGGTGTCACATAGTTATGGAACCATGATATCTACCTAAGGCCTCTCAGTGCTAAGTGATGTGCTGTCAAAATACAACACTTTTGATACTTAAAACTTGGAATTTTGTGTGTTCTCAATGTGATGTTAGTTAGTTTTATGTGTTTTTGTGTCTTATTTGAAGGATTCCAGGGTTGGCCTTGATTTTTGGGAAGAAAATACAGAAGTTTTTGATTTTGATGATGTATGGGACCTTTTACGAGCCATAGTTCATTCTACGGGCCGTGAAAGAGGTTTCATGGACAATTCCAATGAGGGGCTAATTTTTTGAAGTTGTTCTATGAATATATATCCGGTTATGGATTACTTTACGAGTCGTAGATCATGTTTCGTGCCCCGAGGATTAGAGAAGGAGGACTTTATGAATATTCATCAAACGAAACCTCCTACAAGTCGTAGTCATAGAGGGGTTAGAGAAGAGAAATAGGGAGATTGAGTAGAGAAAACATTAGAGAGTTTTGAGAAACACTTGTACTTTGATTTGATCTTTTATTTTTGTGATTCTCTTTGAAGCTTAGATTTGCTTGTGTTTAATTCAATTGGTGTAAGTGCTCTATTATGTTATTCCAATTCATAAGTCTTGCATCTACACAAATCATAAGTACCTAAATCCAACACAAGGGTTGTGGGAACCATGAAGAACTAACAACGTAAAATCGGATAATTTATAATTCTTGCAAAGTGTACATACATGTATTAATTAATCTCTTTGGTTTGCATTTTTTTAAGGTGGCCAATCTTAGAACCCGCCTAGTGTTACTAATTGGACCATGGTAGTAATGAATAGTAAAAGAGATTAACAAGATTTGATTGATGTGTTCTCATCTAATCAACCAAACTGGGCCAAGGGGAGGTTGTACTGGTCAGGACTAATAGGTAAGGGTTAGTAACACACACTATGGTGATAGGCCGAGCCACGTAGTGAAATTTGCCTCTCGCCTGGTCCAAAGGGTTTGGTGAACTTAACTTACCGTCTTGCATGCTACACACTAGAAAAGAATTAGGTTATCCGGGTATAATAAGTTAGGGAATCATAGATAACACAATACCTTAGTTTCTCTCTATATTGATTAAACTCTTGTGTTAGTTAGGTTTACTTTTCTACTTGTTATTGCAACCCCCCCCCCATACACACACACACACAAGTAGGTTAATCACTCAAATTGCATTAATTGAATTCTCTTAAGTCTACCTATTCTCTGTGGGTTCGACCCTAACCTTAGTTAGGTTCTATTACTTGACAATTACCACTTTATCCTCAAAAAGGAGGTGTAACTTCGGTGACATCACTAAGTCATATTCCACAGAATACATAATCATGCATATACATAGGTTTTGACATAGTTCACACTTTATTAAAATCATACTTTCATATCTTTGAAAATAATTAACATAGTCTTTCATAAAACATCATATCAAAGAATAGTCCATCTACTTGCTTTCATCATAGTGTGGGTAGACATTCTCACCTTAACATGATCATAAACATTAGGGTTTTCATCACCCTCTTTATCATAGCATCATCATAACTTTCATAACATCATTGTAGTCATAATATTAGCATCATCATCATTTAAAACATGTTTTGCATACTTGAGATCATAAGCATAGATATACATGTCTTTGTCAAAGGATACTAGGGATAAGTCTAGGCTCATGTACAATTGAGTAGGATTCGTAGAGAAAAGATGCAATTAAAATAAAATTAGATCATTAACAAGGAAATCCACATCACATCATTAAGCCTTAACATGCTTACTTTGAAATCACATACTTTTTCTTGAAAATCATATACATCATGAAATTCATCTTAATTCAAACATAATTAGTCATAATCATCATATAGGAATCATAATCCATGAACTAGGAATCATAGCTTAAAAGCCTATTAGAAATCATCATTAATTTTGGTTAAAAGTAAAGTTTTTGATTGGGCTTCATGGATGAAACCAACCCATGAATGAAGTCATATATTCCTCAAGTAGAACCCATAGAATTGAAGAAGAAGATGTGAAAAATCCTTAGTCAAAGGTTCAAACTTTAGCTTCAATGGAACCCTTGACTTAGAGAGAGAATTATTGTGAAGCCTTAAGAAATTTAGGAATTAAAAGCTTTGAATGAGTTGGGAATGGGACTTTATAGAGGTTAAGACATTTAGGGTAGTTAGAGTAGCCAAAAAGATGCAGTTTAGGACTTAGATGGATTGGAAAAGTCAAAAACACCCTTCATTAAAAACTGCTGGAGTCGTCCAGAAATTCCTTCTACAAGCCGTAGGTCAACTTATGGCTTGTATCTTGCCTCGTAGGTCAGGGTATCACAAAGGTTGAGCTACTGGAATTGCAGCTTTTGACTCACAAACATGCAGCATGACATGTAGACAATCTTACAGGTCATAGGATCCTTCATAGTGAGACCCCAAACTTGGGAACTTTTTTATTCCTTAGGGCCTCCACTTACGAGACATAATGACGGGTTGTGGTTCTTTGAACGAACCGTCTGATAACTCATAAGTAAACTTTAAAAATTTCTTCGATTTTTCAATTTCACTAGGCACTTTTCACGAGTGCACCTATGACTTGTGGTTACATCTAGGGGGAACAGTATGGCACGTCAGTTCAACCTATCTGTAAAAATCTTAACTCCCAGTTTTCCAAGCCTATAAACATGAGGGGTGTTACACTAAATGAACATCGCCAAATGTTCCTGAAATCATGGGAAAAGTTTTGAAAAATTTGGCGGTCAAAAGTGGAATTTGGCAGATCGCCAAATCCACCTTTTGCGATCGAATGGACCATTGCCAATTTGTGCAGCAACTCCCTTACGAAAACTGGCACAAAGTGTAGTCCAAAGAAGAGTTCGGTGATGCGTCAAGTCAATTTGCCGATCTAAAGGTAGACTGCCAAATGTAATTGAATCAATAATTGATGCAATACTAACCTCAAATTCAAAATTTTATGACCCTTTTAAGCATTTTCCATAATTTTCAATCACCCACTAAGCACAACAAACATAGTTACGAGGTGTCGACCTAGGGGTACTCAAACATCCCCAAAGGTGTAAGAATCTAACCAAATGACGTCTTTACCATTAAGAAAGATGTCACCACTCCCTGATCGGGCAAGTTTAAGTCATTTAATCAGAAAAGGGGGTCACTCAGACTTCACCCCCCAAACAAATCAATCTTGCACCTTGATTAGCGAAACCATTACAACTACACTACAAAATTTCAAAATATCATTCAAAATTAAGCATGGATGCATATTGAAACCACATTCTAGTTCACAACAACGTCAACACTAAGTACAAGATGGAATTAACATCGTTACTCAAGTGACAAGCCAACAATCATGTTCACAATATTCCCAACAGCCAAATTCAATTACAAGACAGGATACATGAGCAGGGGTGCTAAATTTCTATACACAATCCCAACTAACCATCCACACAAGTAAGAAACATATAATTAAAAATGAATGAGAGTTGTTCCATCAAACGATCATCATAAACTAGGGTTCAATATCATTAATCAATATCATTCACAACTTCAAACCCAAGCCTCTCAATTTCATCAATGGCAAGCCCAAATCTGCAAAATATAAAAGCATTTTAAACACTCAAGAAGTAGAACCCACAAAGATTTAGGACTCAATTTCACAATATCTAGGACATACTTCAAGAATGAAATTTCAAGGGCCAAAGAACATACCTTTTAGCTTGTGAAGATGATGGTGATAATAAAAATAGACATAAACTTAAATCTTCCTAATATTTTCAGGAAGGTGACAACATGTTGACTAAAATTTAAACCTAAGTATGTGAGTATGCAAGTGAAGGGAAACAAAATGAAGAAACATTTGTGTTTCTTAAGTTATGATGGCAAGAAGGCGATTCAGCGATGCACTGAATTGCCACAATATCGTCAAATTATACGACCTAAATTTTGGGCCATGATGGCGCCTGTTAGCTACCACTTATAGGCAATCCAATTATCAATGACCATGTACTTTGTGACATCTCGTAATCCATGCTCTTATGTATCCATGTTTCAAGCCTTATTTGGTCAGATTTGGGATTAGGTTGGAAGAGGTTGATAATGGTGGTATTATGGTTGTTGATGGTTCTAAGTCTTCATTGGTTGAGAAAGTAAAAACAAAGCAAGATCTTGATCCCCCTTTGATGGAATCGAAGGCATTGGTGAGAGATGGAAAGATGGAGGTTTTCTCCTAAGGGGGAGATGGTGCCTTTAGGTACCAAGGTAGGTTATGTGTTCCTTGTGTTGATGGCTTGAGAGAGAAGATTCTTGATGAGACTCATAATTCTTCCTATTCCATTTCACCCTGGTTCTACCAAAATGTATAGACATTTGAGGGATGTGTTTTGGTGGGGGGTATGAAGAAAAACATTGCCAAATTTGTCTCTGGTTTCCATAATTGCCAACAAGTCAAAGCCGAACATCAAAGGCTTGGTGGCCAAGCCCAAGACATAGAGATTCCTACTTGAAAGTGGGAAAAGATTAATATGGATTTTGTGGTTGGGTTTCCTAAGACTAGAAAGGGTTTTCATTCTATTTGGATTGTAGTTGATCGGATGACAAAGTCGGCTCATTTCCCACGGTCAAGACTACATATGGTGCCAAAGACTATGATAGGTTGTACATCCGTAAGTTGGTAAGGTTACATGGGGTGCCTTTGTATATCATATCGGATCGTGGTATACAATTCACTTCTCACTTTTGGCGATCCTTCCAAAGAGGTCTTGGTACCAAGGTTAATCTAAGGATGGTCTTTCACCCTCAAATGGATGGCCAAGCCAAAAGAACTATCTAAACTCTTGAGGATATTCTTAGGGCTTGTCTATTGGAGTTTAAGGGTGGTTGGTGTGATCATCATTCATTGATTGAGTTTGCTTATAATCATAGCTATCATGCAAGCATTGGTATGGCTCCTTTTGAGGCTCTTTATGAAAGGCATTGTAGGTCCTGGTTGGATGGTCTGAGGTGGGGAGATGACCTTGTTAGGTTCGGATTTTGTTATAGAGGCCATGGAGAAGGTGAGGGTGATTAGAGAAATATTGAAAACCACCCAAAGTCGACAAAAGTCTTATGCCGATGTGAGGAGAAGAGATCTTGAATTCAAAGTTGGTGATTAGGTCTATTTGAAGGTTTCACACATAAAGGGTGTGGTTCATTTTGGTAAAAAGGGAAAATTGAGTCTAAGATTCATGGGGCCTCATATAATGATGAGGAGGATCAGTAAGGTAGCCTATGAGTTGGAGTTGCCTAATGACATGAACATGGTACATCCTGTTGAACATGTGTCTATGCTAAGAAAATGTGTAGGTGATCCTAGTGCCATTGTACCTCTTCAAGTTGCCGGTGTTATTCAAGATAATTTGAATTATGAAGAAGTCTTGATAGAGATTTTGGATAGGCAAGTGACAAAATGAGGAATAAGGATGTGGCTTCCGTTAGGGTCCTTTGGAGGAATCAACAAGTTGAAATGCTACATGGGAGGCCGAGGCGGACATGCAAAAGCGATATCCCTATCTTTTCCATTCTACTCAAGCCTAAGGTACTAATTTAAGTTCCCTTATGTGACTTCAAGTCTTAAGTTTTGGCTCTTACATCACTTCATGCATTCACGTTTATATTGATAAGTTTTATGGTGATTTTTGATGTTCATGTTGAGACTTTTTTAAAAAAAATAATGTTGAAGTGTGTTTGTTGCACCCATGTAGGGCCAAAATCTTCATGATTACCTTTCTTGTGTATATTTCTTTGACGTTCGGGGATGAATGTTTCCAAGAGAGAGATATTGTGACACTCCGTAACTCCATTCTAATATGTATCCATGTTTCAAGCCTCATTTGGTTAGGTTGGGGATGTATTAGGTTCATGGGAGACTTCTAGTACTTAGACAAGTTTAAGACTTCCCTACAAGTTGAGTATTGGGTGTTGGTTCATGCAAGGGTCAACTTCAAATAAGCATAACTTTTAGCACACTTAGGATTGGATGACCTACAAAAGCCAAATGAAATCCCTTTGAGTTAGCTTTCCAATTCACTTGCTTTCACCTCATTTCGAGTTCGGATGAAGGAGTTATGACCGTTTTCGTGAGAGCCTCCCATGCAGTGAAGTCACACGAGCCCTTAGATAGCCAGTGTGGCCTTTGACAGGCTGTTTGGTTCATCTGGGGCAGGAAAGGGCCATTTTAGGCCTAAGGAAGGTGACAAAGCCAGTTGAACGGGTTGTATGGCTCGCCACGGACCATGTGGATGGTCATAATGTGTATTTAAGGGAGACTTGATGGGCATGAGAGGAATTTTGGCCAGTATGGTGCCGCAGGCACCTAGGACGGGCCGTGGAAGGGCAGACGGCTCATGGGTCTAGGACGTGGAGTGGCCTGGCCACATTTGCTTGTCTAAGTGTGGTGCAACAGACCACTACATGGACCGTGAAGCAACACACGGCCCGTGAAGTGGCCCATCAAAGTGTGTCAAGGCTAACTTTTTCTCAAGTGTTCCAATTGAAGTCTTGTCTCACAGGCACACCACACGACCCATGGAGTGCCACACGACCAGTCAAGCCTCCAGTGACGCAACACTTTGCCAATTTTACCATCAATTCACTAATGGCATTTTCATAAATTCTAATTACTCTAATGACTTTTTTAGACTTCCAATACTATCTTAACATCCCCAAAAGACCTAAACTCTATTCTAAAGGATCAAACTCATTACTCTCATCTCAAATACACTCTCAAATTCTCTCAAGAGCCTCCACCAAGACCCCAATATAAATTCAAGAAAACCCAAGAACAAGTTTTGGATTCCAAGACCCACTTTCAAGCTTTCATTCTTTCCCAACTCAATTCCAAGAAATTCAAGGTCTAAAGTATGTGGATTTCGAACAATGGGTCCTTTCACCCTTGGTGCCTAACTCTCTTTTTACCTAAATTGCATGATTTAAAGTTTATTTACTTATGGGTATTATATATTATGAATTTGACTATAAAACTATGTTGAGATTTCAAAAACTTGTGACTACCTAAGAATGTTTTGAGCTATGAGTCTAACAGCCATTGTGGGATTTGATGAAGGGTTTTGATGTAGATTGCTTGAGGGTGTTACCAAGTATTGATGAGTGATTTTACATTGAATTTTCTTGCATGATTTCACTCTTGTTTTGCATAATCTTACACTAGCATTACACACACTCCAAGTATTTGATAAAATGTCCAGTTACAATTTCTTGAGGAATTGAAGGTCCAATGTATGTCTTATGAGTTGAATGAATTTATGATAATGAAAGGAATGTATGTATATGTTATTCTTTGATATCGTGTTGGGAATTGACCATGCCCCACTCAGGGAGTTCTGAGCCTGGGTAATCATGTCAACGGGTTTGTACCTTGATAACCATATCGAGGGGCTTGTACCTTGATAACCGGGTTGAAGGGTTGGTACCTCAATCACCAGGGGTAGTAGGGTGAGACGTTCCACCAACCAATTGAGGGGTTGGTACCTCAATCACCATGGGTGATAGGGTGAGACGATCCACCAACTAATTGAGGGGTTGGTACCTCAATCACCATAGGTGGTATGGTGAGACGATCCACCAACCAATTGAGGGGTTGGTACCTCAATAGACTGAATTCTATAATGATGGTCTCTTCTTGCACATGTATTATGTCCTATGTAAGCATGATTTACTTCAAGAATATTCCATGCATGCCATCTTGTTATATGCTACTTATTGCCTATGCTTGTGCATTTTGATTATGTTGCTTATCTCTTGTTGCATTGCATCCTACATACTTAGTACATTAAAACATACTAATGCATACTCTATGCCTACATGATGTCACCATGTAGGAACCGGACCCCACTTGAGCATCTCCCTCCATATGGCAAGTACGATCTCTCTCAAGCTATTTGGTGAGTCCTCCATTTCAGGGACAATGTCTATGATCTCATCTCTATACTAAGACTATCTTTCTTTTATGTATGTATTGACTACGAGGGTGAGCCCGATTGCTTGTCTTGGCCCCCGCTCCTATCTAAGTTTTAGAGGTGTTGTTGGACATGTTATGTATTGAACCGTGACACTCTTGTTTTGATGTTTATGTTATGAAAGTTTCCCTTTAGCCCTCTGCCCCTATTTCTAATCTAATTATGTTGTTTAATTTCTTCCATGACCAATGATGTGTAATGATATGTTAAGAGGTTTTTTTGGGGTCCCTTCGGGTTCCCCATTCACTGTGTCACGTCTAGATCCTAGGCTTGGGTTGTGACATACTTGTCCTAAATCCCTAACACAATAATACTAGCAAGGTGCTACTATAGCTACTATAGACACAAGCACGCACTCACATATATATATACACAAAACAGTAATAATAATATACATAATCAAGAGTAACTCGTACATGTACAAGCCAACTATAAGATACTGGGCCAATGTCAGAATACAAAAGATGGTCACCAAAAATAGAAGGAGACTACAGAATATCTAAAGCTGTTGACGCTCAACAATGTCTTCTGAATTGTCTGCGACCACTAAATTAGTGACTTTGGCCAGTACCTAGAACTGTATCATAGGAAGATACAGAAATGTAAGGGTGAGTACTAGTAACAGGCAGCTAGTAGTCATCATCGACTGATTGAGTGAAATTCTATAAATATATAGAATGCTCAAATATAAAGAACTGTAGTAAAACTAGCAAACTGAAACTCGGCTAAAAGTAAGTGTATCAGAAACATCCTCGTATCGTAACGGCTAGAACTTAGTAATGTATCACAACCCAGCTTTTAATATCACATAGTCAAGGTGTCAAATTGTACATTAGTGTAAAGCCCTAATATCTATGCATTTATGCCCCCTGTGCCCCCATAAGCCCAGAGGGTACACCTACATATAATCAGGGTAACAAATGGTGCTTTATTGGAACTCGTTTAATAATGTAACCTCTATGACAGAACGATCACTTGATCCCAAATATTGTATCATGTTAGGACGTGACACCCTACACAAAAGATCTTATTATGTCATAATGTGACACCCAACCCTAGTGCCTAAATATGTATATAACATGGAACAAATCCCCCGCGGGAGAAAAAATCCCCCTAGTCATGTCAGGCCATAACACCTGACCCTAGAATGTATATCATGTCAGGTTATGACACCTATACTTAGAATGCATGTCGTGTCAGGTTGTGACACCCAACTCGGTAATATATCAAGGTGGCTCTATGCTTAGCAACTCTAGGGCATCATAGGCATAAGACTAAGCTAAGGCCTGAAGAGAACAGATAATCAGATATGTGTCACGTATCTAGAATCATACAATAGCCCAGCTAATACAAACGATACTGCCTAAGGAAACTATATTCCTACCCACTGGTAATATGTCAGCCTCTAGAACTAGGTAACAATCCCCACGACTCACTTATATAACCAGTTTCGCAAACATAGATACCCCAACAAATCCCATAGGATATGGCATACGTTTCCCTATCATGGTCATATCCTCGCTTCAAGCCTATCAGAGACTTAGAAGAATCAAATCTCGTATAGAGAGTCACAAGACCCAACCTGAGGCACCATCAAATTATTTCCCAAATATAGCATGTTTCCCCAATTACCAGTATGTATGAAAAGTTTATAATGGATAACAATTGTATACAAAAGCATATATCTCACAAAGAAACATAAAATTATGTCTAATCAGGAGATTATACCACAATCTAGGTAGCCACAAGTATTCAAAATGAATATAGATAGTCATAGTCGTATCATAGATACACAGGACATCCAGAGCCATCAGAGTCATATACAGATACGAGAACTAGTTCTGAGTGTAGCATGTAACCCACTAACAGCCTCACAACAATCATATCGCAGTAGCCTCAAGCTATGCCGATATACAAACAAGAATCAAGCTTGGTAACATACCTGTCATATATTATTAGCCCAATTCAGCCCTTACCAGGCTATCTCGCAGTCTAACAGTGCCATAACTCAGCTAATATAGTAGTTATAGCTAGTACAGTCATCAATACAATGGTTACCATTCCATATCATCACATGTAACACACATTCAGCAAACCTAGTGATACATATACACATCTACTACATATTAAGTAAGATTAGCTCATATATAACACATCTCAGCTCAAACAGTCATACATTCAGTTCAGTCTAAAGGTTAAAGAAGCTTAGCCTACTTGGAAGATGATCCGTCCTATCTTGGATTAAACCACTCAAGATTTTCCTTTCCTAATTTCTTCTCGATGCTGCTCAGCTATCAAAATGTAAGTCACAAAGTCATTATGATTTATTCGATCGTAAAACCTAAGAATCAGAGAAAACTGTATCAATTAAGTCCCAAATAGGGAAATGTTGGGCCCGTGCCTAAAATCCTGAACAAACCCCCTGTAAATTGATCCCTATGTCTCCCTGAGTCCATAGCCAAAAATTGAGCCTAAAATAGATCCTAGAAGACAGAGAAGCATCTCAAAAACGCAGTTACATTTCTTACTAGAAAATATTTGTATATAAACTTTTCTGGTCAAAATTCTGCCAAAAATACAGTCAAATTATTGGGATCCAAACATACTAGAGCATTCCTCTTAGAAAATAAAACAGCTTAGACTTAAATTTCACTTAATTCCGATAACAATCGACCGAGATATCACAGTGTAAAGTTGTCACATGTTTCTAATACATAATAAGTAAAACTGGTAATTTTACCTCGATATATTAGTTGAAACTAGAATCCAATACCTCCTCGACGTCCATAAAAAAAATCCATACAGTATAGCCTTTTGGATTGCTAAAGATGGAGTTATGGATTAAAATTTAGAGGAGGGAAGTTTGCCCCTCCTTTGGCTTCAAGACCAACCTTTTAAAGGCATGGCCGCCGCCTCATAATAGGCCTCCGCGAATGCGGCTGCCTGTCGCGAATGCAAACCTTGGTACATATAAGACCTCTGCGAATGCAGGAAAAGCATTGTGAATGTGTACCTTGCCATGCCTACCCTGCACTAATGCACCATGCCCTCTACGAACGTAAAGGGTTGGCCTTCTGCTGTTGACACCATCTATTCTTAAAACTTGTCTAAGGCATTCTCGGCCCGTCTGATGTCCGTTTTATGCAAGTAAATAGTGTAACCAAATGGATTTCGACACTCCAAATCCAATAGAGGGGTCAAAATTTCCAACGGAGCATCTTATGGAAATAAGAGGGTCGACTTCTTTCTAGCTAACTTTAGCAAAAAGAACTGAGAGTGTCAAAATGACCTTGGAAGCCCATGTTATCCGACAAAAGGTTTTTTTAGTCCATGTTCAATGTTCCGGAGCTGACCACGCCATTTGGTTTCCATTTCGAGCATGTTTAGGTAGAGTTTTATTAAAAATCACTTTTCAACTTATAGCTGAACTGATTTTGCAATTTCTGACTTAAATTCACACTGAAACCCTCAAACCTTGAACCAACCACGCTCTTAGCCTAATTCGGCCATTCCAAAACTGATGGAACCATCAGAATTTCATTCTGAGGCCATTTGCTACGACTTTACCAGAAAACTCTTTTTTATAGTTCTAACTTCCTGTTAATTCAAAAATCTGCATAAATCATAACCAACTCAACCCATAACCATCCCAATAGCCCAAACAAGTCCTAAATGGCTTGAGGTTGTAATATACATGTTGAATTCAACAAAATGACCTCCTCAAGTTTTTCTTCAAGAAACTCCAAGATTAAGGTATGTGAGTTTCAATCATTGGATCCTTTCACCCATGGTTCCCAACCTTCTTTTTTATGTAAATTGTATGTTTTCAAGTTGTATTACTTATGGGTACTATTTATTATGGATTATGACTATAAATTATGTTGGAGTTTTATGAAATGTTGGTCAACTATGCATGTTTTGAGCTACGAAACTATGATTTATTGTGTGATTTGATTAGGGATCTTGATGTTTCTTGCAAGAGAGTGTCACCAAGTATTGGTGGTTTGATTTACATTAAGTTTTCTCACATGTTTTCACTATTGAAATGCATGATTTTGAACTAGCATTATATACCCACCAAGTATTTGATAAAATGTCTTGACATGGATTCTTGAATCATTGATAGTCCATTGCATGGGTTTCTAGTCAAGTGACTATATGATGAATAAAGGAATGTATATATGTGTTGAATTCATGTAAAAGTACCTACGGCATTACAAATGAATTGTTGTGTTCCCATGTTTCTTGTGTTCTTGGGTAAATGAGAAGTCCTTTCTTGATACTTGAATTTAATGGTTTGATGAGCTAATGTTATGACTCCTACCGAAAAGATTATATTATAATGTATGGATATTCTATAAGGCCTACTGAAAATGCTATGCTTTCAGGTAGGATCACTAATGGTTCCTACAGAAAAGATTATATCGTAAGATAAGGACATCTTACAATACCTACAAAAAAGTCCATGTCGTAAGGTACAAATCATGGTTCCTGCCGAAAAGATTATATCATAAGGTATGGACATTCTACCCAAAAGACCATGTCATAAGGTAGAATCACGGCTCCTACCTAAAAGAATATATCATAAAATAGGCGATGTCTTATACTATCTATCAAAAAGACTATGTCATAAGGTAGGGGTATTGGTAACATTCTCTGAAAAGGTTATCCTATAAGGCGGGTGGGTGGCTATTTAGCCCATCTAATGCATGTTTGTGTAAGTTCGATTAATGGTTTACTTGGTCTACGATGATGGTCTCCTCCTACACATGTAATATATTCTATATAAGCATATGTTACTTCAACCATTGGTTTGGCATGTCATATTGTTACTATACTTATCTATTGCTTATGCCTATGCATTTTGAATATGTAGCTTATCCTTGTTGCATTTGCATCCTACATACTTAGTACATTCAAATGTACTAATGTATACTCTATGCCTACATGATATCACCATATAGGAACCAGAGCTCCTATTGATTCTCCTCCACGTGGCTAGACGGATTGTGCAAGTTAGCTTTTGGTGAGTCCTCATGTCCGGCGATAATATCTATCTTCTTTCATGCTTATGTTTAGACTATATCTTGTATATTTTGGAGTACCTATTATCATTATTATGAGGGTGAGCCCGAAAAGTATCTTGGCTCCCGCACCATTCTAAGTTCGAGGTGTTATTGGATGTTATGATGTATTTATGCTATGAGCTTGGGTCTCTTTTTTTTATGAGTGTTAAAGGCTTCCCTTAGTTCCGTTTTCCCCTTTTTAATATATCTTGAAATGTCTATATTGCTTCCGCGACCAAGGATGTGTGATTGATAGGCTAAGAGGCTTGTTTGGGGTTCCTTCGTGTTTCCCATTCGTCGTGTCACGTCAAGGCCCTAATTTGGGTCATGACAAAATTAGTATTAGAGCATTAGGTTGTTAACGGTCCTTGGAATCTAACAAACCACATCGATAAGAGTCTTATTCATAGTTGTGAAGTGGGCCACAATTATGAACAGGAGGCTGTGAGGCGTTTTAGGAAATGTTTCACTTCTTCATGACCTATATCATGCTTTAGATGTAAAGATGAGTCTATTCCTAAACAACAATTTGCTTATGATTGGGTGCCTTATCTAAGGATTCAAGAAGGTAACAGTGGGGTAGCTAATCTTAGGTGCCAAAGTGTGGGGGAAACATGGAGGTCCATGTATGGAGAATTCTAATGCTTGCTTTGGTTGTGGTAAAATAGGTCACAAGGTTGTTGGTTGTCCTCATGCTTAAAATAAGGGTAGAGATGGTCATCTTCAAAGTCAAGGTGTTAATATGGGCCAAAGGGAAAAGGGAGGCAAGGAATGGATGAGGTGCTGATGATGTTATCGGTATGTTAAAGTTTTTTTATTATGATGTTTATGCATTTGTAGATCCGAGCGTCACTCTTTATTTCATTCTTCCTTTTGTTGCTAATAAGATTTATTGTGTCCCGAAATATTATGTGAGACCTATAAGGTCTCTACCATATTGGTGAGTCTATTATTGCTAGAAAAGTATACAGGAATTGTTTCGTGTTCATATTGCATTAGGTCTTGCCTTGTGATTTTGTTGAATTAGATATGGTGGATTTTGATGTCATTCTTGGGATGGATTGGTTACGTGCATGTTATGCCTCCCTTGATTGTAGAAACCGTAGAGTTAGACCAATTCCCTAATGAACCTGCCTTGATGTGGGGGATTGTAAAGTGGTAGTGAAGGAATAGGTTCATTCCTTGTCTTAAGGTCCAATATCTCTAAGGGGTTGCATTTATCATCCTATAAGAGTAGGGATGTTGAGCCTAAGGTCCTTCTTAGTGAGTTGATTCCGGTGTCCAATGAGTCCTTGATGTCATTTTCGATATTTTGAATTTGGGGTAGTGTCTTTTGGTTAGGCTTATGCACCGGCTATGTCTATAGGTCTCATGAATAGGGTCTTTAAGCCCTACCTTGGTATGTGTGTTATGGTCTTTAACGATGATATGTTGATTTATTTTCGAAAGTGAGAAAGATATTACGAATCATTCGAGGGTGATGTTGCAAATTTTGATGAATACGAGGTTGCTTGCTAATTATGGAAAGTGAAAATCTTTGGGGTAAGGAAAGTGTGGTTGGAGAAGTACACTTGTTGACTAGGTTAGTAATGAGGTTGGTTAAAGTTGAGAATGGTGGTGTAGTGGTTTTGATGGTTCCAAATCTTCTTTGGTTAAAGAGGTCTAGTTAAAGCTAGACCTTGATTCCGTCTTACTAGAGTTGGAGGCCTTGGTGAAGGATGGTAAAGTGGAGGTTTTCTTCCAAAGGGGAGATGGTGGCTTTAGGTACCAAGGTGGGCTATGTGTGTAAGGTTGACAATAGGGCCCAAGGTATGAGGTTCCTTATAGGGAGTTGAGGAGAGTTAGTAAGGTGGCTTATGAATTAGAGTTGCCTCTGGAGAAGAATATGGTGAATTCGGTCTTCCATGTGTCTATGATGTGGAGATGTGTTGGCAAACCAAGTGCTATGATGCCTTTTGAGATTGTACGTGTTTTTGGAGGATAATTTCACATATGAGGAGGTCCCGGTTGAGATATTGGATAGAAAGGTTGAGGAACAAAAAATGTAGCATCTGACAGGGTCCTTTGGAGGAGCCAACAAGTTGAGAATTTCACTTGAGAAGCTGAGGTGGACATGAGGAAGCAGTATTCGCACCTCTTTCATCCTATTCAAGCTAAAGATAACAAACTAAGTCCTTTCTATTATTTCAAGTTCTAAGTTTCAGCTCTTAGGTCATTTTGCATGCATTCATGATCATGGTAACAAGTTTACAGTGATTTTTGACATTCATGTTGAAACTTTCCGAAAATGAGGTTTAAGTGCATTTGTTGCATTCATGTTGGGCTGGAACCTTTATAATTTCTTCTCTTACCCATGTTTATTTGACATTCGGGAACGAATGTTCCTAAGGGAGAGATACTGAAACGCCCCACACTTACCTAGGAATCCTCCATAATTCTCTTAGATCTCAATCGAGGATATTTAAACGACCCTTCACGTAGCTCAGAAAGATCCTATGATGCATTTTTTTAGTATCTCAAAATCCAAACAGAATTTTGCAAATCTTTCATATTCTTGTTCAGAGGGAAAAATTGTGTTGGGAAACGAGTACCTACAAGGTATACCTTGTCCGTGCCAAGAAAAAAATTTTGGTGAAACTTCGTGAAAATAGTAGTCGTTCGCGTCCAAGTCGCGATGCGTACCTAGCGCGACTAGCTCAAAAATCTCCTTTTCACTTGGGGGCAATTGGGTAATAACCTAATACCTATATATACAAAAATCCATCATTCTTCAGCCGTTTTTCAGCACTAAAAATCTCACCAAAAACCTCTCCAATTCTTCTCTAATCTTCACCAAATTATCTATCAATTCTCAAGATTTTCAGGAAATATTGTTGAAATTCAAGAAGACCAAGTTAAGCCCCAAGTCCTCCTCAAGTTTTTCTTCAAGAAACTCCAAGATTAAGGTATGTGGGTTTCAACCATTGGGTCCTTTAACCCATGGTGCCCAACCTTCCTTTTTATGTAAATTGCATGGTTTCAAGTGGTATTACTTATGGGTACTATATATTATGGATTATGACCATAAACTATGTTGTGGTTTTATGAAATGTTGGTCAACTATGCATGTTTTGAGGTATGAAACTATGATTTATTGTGTGATTTGATTAGGGATTTTGATGTTTCTTGCAAGAGGGTGTCACCAAGTATTGGTGGATTGATTTACATTAAGTTTTCCCACATGCTTTCACTCTTGAATTGCATGATTTTGAACTAGCATTATACACTCGCCAAGTGTTTGATGAAATGTCTTGACATAGATTCTTGATTCATTGATGGTCCATTGCATGGGTTTCTAGTCAAGTGACTATATGATGAATAAGGGAATGTATATATGTGTTGAATTCATGTAAAAGTACCTACGGCATTACAAATGAATTGTTGTGTTCCCATATTTGTCGTGTTCTTGGGTAAATGAGAAGTCCTTTCTTGATACTTGAATTTAATGGTTTGATGAGCTATTTTTATGACTCTTACTGAAAGATTATATCGTAAGGTATGGACATTCTATAAGGCCTACCGAAAAGGCTATGCTTTAAGGTAGGATCACTAATAGTTCCTACCGAAAAGATTATATCATAAGGTAAGGACATCTTACAACACCTACCAAAAAGGCCATGTTGTAAGGTACAAATCATGGTTCCTACTGAAAAAGATTATATCATAAGGTATGGACATTCTACCAAAACGTCCATGCCATAAGGTAGAATGACTCACGCCTCCTACCTAAAAGATTATATCGTAAAGTAGGGGACGCCTTATACTACATGTAAAAAAGACTATGTCGTAAGGTAGGGGTATAGGAAACATTCTCCAAAAAGGTTATACCGTAAGGTGAGTGGGTGGCTATTTGGCGCATCTCATGCATGTTTGCGTAAAGTTCGAGTATTGGTTTTCTTGGTCTATGATGATGGTCTTTTACTACACATGTAATATTTTCTATAGAAGCATGTTTTCCTTTAAACATTGGTCATACATGTCATATTATTACTATACTTATCTATTGCTTATTCCTATGCATTTTGAATATGTAGCTTATCCTTGTTGCATTGCATCCTATATACTTAGTACATTCAAACATAATAATGCATACTATATACCTATATGATATCACCATATAGGAACCGAAGCTCCTATTGATTCTCCTCCACATGGCTAGACAGATTGTTCAAGTTAGCTTTTGGTGAGTCCTCATGTCCGGGTACAATATCCATCTTCTTTCATACTGATGTTTAGACTACATCTTGTATATTTTGGACTACTTATTATCATTATTATGAGGGTGAGCCCAGAAAGCGTCTTGGCCCCCACTCCTTTCCAAGTTAGCGGTGTTGTTGGATCTTATGATGTATTTATGCTATGAGCTTGGCTCTCTTATCTTTTTATGAATGTTAAAGGCTTCCCTTAGTCCCATTTTCCCCTTTCTAATATATCTTAAAATGTCTATATTGCTTCTGCAACCAAGGATGTGTGATTGATATGCTAAGAGGCTTGTTTAGGGTCCCTTCGGGTTTCCCATTCACCGTGTCACGTCCAGGCCCTAGTTTGGATCGTGATACCCAGGTAGCCTCTGAGGCTGGACGGTGATGCCACTGAATCTTAACCATCGGTATAACCCTGGACCACAACTATCTAGTATCCTTGACTAAAATGACTATCGACTCCTCAACAAACGTTAGATGGTCATCTAACTCAACTAAATCATACTGAAGCACATGTGACTCATATGGAACATAGGGTGCAACATTGACATATAGAAAATGAGAAGTGTAGCAGAATAAGCTGGAGGTAGGGAAAACTCATATGAAACTGGCCAAACCCATCTCAGAATCTCAAAATGCCTGACATACCGAGGGTTAAGTGTACCCCGTCTACCAAACCACGTGAACCCTTTCAGGGGCAACACCCTCAAGAACACTCTATCTCCAATCTCAAACTATAAGATTTGGCCTCTGCGGTTGGTATAACTCTAGTGCCAAATCTCAGCTGTCTTCAATCTATCCTGAATAAGCTAGACCCTAGCTAACGCATCCTACAATAAGTCTATATTGTACAAACTTGGCTCTATAAACTCAAACTACTTTATCGGAGTACGGCATCGTCGACCATATAGTACCTCAAACGAAGCGATCTGCATGCTAGTATGATAGTTGTTATTATAACCAAACTCAACTAACGACAAAAACTAGTCCCACAAACCCCAAAACTCCAATCACAAGCTCGTAACATATCCTCTAGAACCTATATATTACGTTTAGACTGGCCATCAGTCTAGGGATGAAATGTTGTACTCAGATTGACCTGGGTGCCCAACTCTTGCTGAAAAGCCTTTCAAAAGCTAGAGGTAAACTATGACCCTCGGTCACATATAATAGATACTAGCACCCTATGAAACTGGACTATCTCTTAAATATGAATTTGAGTGAATTACTCGGCACTGAAGGTCGATCGAATCGGAAGAAAATGTGCAGACTAAGTCAACCGATCAACTGTAACTGAATACTATCATAATTTTTGGAAGTACGGGGGAGCCCCAGATGAAGTCCATAGTCACACGTTCCCACTTCCACTTGGGAATGGGTAATCGTTGAAGTATCCTGCTGGCAACCAAGACAATGCAATACATAGTCAATAATATCTCTCTTTATACTATCCCACCAGTAATGCTATCTCAGGTCTTTGTACGTCTTTACCTTAGGTGGATAGACTATCTGGAGCCATGTGCCTCACGCAAAATCAGCTATATCAAATCCCCTAATCGATGAACACAAAATAATTGCCTGTAGAATTTCAGCACCCCGTCTGAATCAACTGTAGCCTAAGCACCAACCTCCTATAAAACTTTTTATCTCTGAGACCACTAGCTACTCATCCTCGAACTGTCGAACCCAAATCTGATCAATCAATGAAGACTAAGACCCAATGAAGGCCATCACTCAACTAGGATCTGAAACATCCAATCAGACTAACCTATTAGCATTGAAAATCCAAAGCTAAGGGTCGCTCCTCTGCAGTCAAATGTGCTAGATTGACCACACCCACAACCTTTCGACCCAAGACATCTGCTACCACATTCGCTTTACCCAATAAAATGGAAAGATCATAGTCAACCAACAGCTCAATCTACCACCTCTATGGGGAATTCAAATCCCGCTGAGTCATAATATATTGCAAGCTCCACTGGTTTTTTATATCACAATAAACACCAAATAAATAGTGCCTCCAAATCTTGAGCACAAACACTACCACCACCAACTATAAGTTGTGCATGGGTTGGTTAAGCTCGTGGGATCGTAAATGATGAGAAGCATAAACAATAACTAACCTCACTACACGAATACACAGCTTAACCTAATATAGAGGCATCACAATGCACAACAAAGCTGCAACGACCCCAAACAATGCCCAAAAACGTTCCTCGGAATGCACAAAAATTTAAATTTCATATATCTCAAAATTCATTTGCTATTTCAAAAATCCAACTTTATATTCTTGTTCAGAGGGTCCAAATTAGGTGAAAAAGGGACTAACCTCGATTTAAGAGCGAAAGATTAGCAATTATGAAATTCCAAGAACGCAATTTCCAGAGGGGTTTTCGCGACGCGCCCCAGTTCATTTGGGGACTTTTTTTTTAAGTTTGGTCCAAGAATTCTAAGTCTTGGGCCTAAGTGTTCCCAAATGTGTTTTTACCTATATTTAGCCAAATTTCACCCTCATATCATCCTAGTCGTTTCCCAATACTCACTCAAACACTTAGTCATATTTTCACTCCCCAAACTCAAGTCCCAAACCCTCATCCTAAGCTAAGGTTC
>JAABOM020000103.1:6183987-6216028 GCA_011800125.2 Solanum clarkiae
TCCTACATACTTAGTACATTCAAACGTACTAACACATACTCTATGCCTACATGATATCACCATGTAGGAACCAGAGCTCCTATCGATTCTCCTCGTGGCTAGACGGGTTGTTCAAGTTAGCTTATGGTGAGTCCTCAAGTTTGGGGACAATATCTATCTCTCTTAAGCTTATGTTTAGACTATGTTTTGTATGTTTGGATTACCTATTGTCATTATTATGAGAGTGACCCCAATTGCTTGTCTTGGCCCCCGCTAAGTATCTAAGGTTTAGAGGTGTTGTTAGACATGTATCTATCTGTGCTATGAGCCTTGACTCTCTCGTTTCTTAGTGTTTATGATATGGAAATTTACCCTTAGTCCCAATTTCCCTTATTTATGCTTATCTCTTATCATCATTTTAATTGCTTCCGTGACCAAGGATGTGTAATGATTTGCTATGAGGCTTGTTTGGGGATTCCTCCAGGTTCTCCACTCACCTGTCACATCTAGGCCCCAGGCTTGGGTCGTGACAATCTCCTCCTTGGGAGAAAACCTCCACCTTACCATCTTTTATTAGTGCCCTAAATTCTAACAAAGCAGGTCAAGATCTTGCTTAATTTTCACCTCCTCAACCAATGAAAATTTAGAGCCATCAACTACCACAACACCCCCATTATCCACCTCTTCCAACCTAACCCCCCAATCTAGCCAACCGATGGACCTCCCTAGCCACCCCTTTGCTAACATCATCAACATGAGCTAGGCTATCCATAGACACCCTAATCAAAGCATCTGCACCATATTAGCCTTACCGGGATGATAATGCACACTCATATCATAATCCTTGAGAAGTTCTAGTCCCCTTCTTTGTCTCAAGTTGAGACCTTTTTGAGTGAAGCCATATTGGAGACTCTTATGATTGGTAAACATATTAACATGCACCCCATACAAATAGTGACGCCAAATTTTCAAAGCAAAGACCACGACGGCTAACTCAAGATCATGGGTAGGATAATTCTTCTCATGTATTTTGAGTTGTCTAGAAGCATAGGTTGCCACCTTACCATTTTGCATCAATACACAACCCAAACTAACCCTTGAAGCATCAAAATACACAATAAATCCTTCTAGCCCTTTTGGTAGTGACAATATAGGAGTGGACACAAGCTTATCTTTCAATGTTTAGAAACTCTTTTCACACTTATTGGTCCATACAAATTTCGCCTTCTTTTGAGTGAATTTGGTCATAGGAGAAGAAATAGAAGAGAACCCATTCACAAACCTCCGGTGATAACCCGCTGAGCCCAAAAAGCTCCTATATCCGACGGGGTCAATCGTCTAGGCCAATTTCTAATCACATCCGTCTTTTAGGATCCACCTTCATACCATCCCCCGAAACCACATGACCTAGAAAGACAACCTTTTTTTAACCAAAATTCACATTTTTGATACTTGACATACAACTTCTCTTCCTTCAATCTTTGTAGCACTACTCTCAAATTGCCCATATGCTCCTTCTCACTATATGAATAGATCAGAATATCATCAATGAACATCACAACAAACGAATCAAGGTAGGGTTTGAAGACCCTATTCATAAGATCCATGAAGATAGCCGGTGCATTGGTCAACCCGAAAGACATCACAACAAATTCATAATGCCCATATCTAGTCCGAAAAGTCGTCTTAGGAATATCACACTCCCTCACCTTCACTTGATGGTACCCGGACCGAAGATCAATCTTAGAGAAGTATCTAGCCTCTTGCAATTGGTCAACCAAATCATCAATCCTTAGTAGAGAATACTTATTTTTGATGGTGACCCTATTAAGTTGCTGGTAGTCTATACACATTCTAAGGGACCCATCCTTCTTCTTCACAAACAAACAGGTGCACCCTAAGGTGATTGGCTAGGCCTAATAAAACCCTTCTCCAACAAATCCCTCAATTGCTCCTTCACCTCCTTTAACTCCGCCGGGGCCATATGATAAGGGGGAATAGAAATGGGTTAAGTATCGGGTAGGAGGTCCATACCAAAATCTATTTCCCCTTCGGGAGTAACACCATGAAGGTTATTTGGGAAGACATCTAGGAACTCATTTATCACCGGAACCGACTCAATAGGAAGGGCCTTGTACTCTACATCTCTAACCCTCACAAGATGATAAAAACACCCCTTAGCGATCATCTTATAGGCTTTAATGCAAGAGATAAATCTACCCTTGACCACAACACCATGACTCTCCCACTCACTAACGGGTTCATTTGAGAATTGGAATTTGACCCTACAGGTTCTACAATCAATAGAGGCATAGTATACATGCAACCAATCTATCCCAAGAATAATGTCAAAATCTAACATGTCCAACTTAACAAAGTTACATGGTAACAATTTATGCAAAATGCAAACGAGGCAATTTTTTCAGACTTTACTAGCAACAATAGATGCACCAACAGGAGTAGACACCTCATACGGCTCACATAACAATTCGAGTTCAACATGAAACTTTTTGGAAACAAAGGGGTAACAAAAGAAAGTGTGGCACCCGGATCAATCAATGCATACACATCAAAATCAAAGACTTTTAACATACAGGTGATGATATCGGGAACATCATTAACCCCTTGCCTCCCTTGGAGTGCATAGAACCGATTATGCCTTGGAGTACCGCCTTATTGATCACCCCTCCCCAAAGGAACCATATTAGCACCCTGGCCTTGTGGACGAACATCCTTACCCTTGTTGCGATTACGAGGGCAATCTATCATCTTACGCCCAATTTCCCCACAACCATAACAAGCACCGGTATACCTTAAGCATGGGCCAGCATTACCCTTACCACATTGTAGACACATAACATTAGGACCCACACCACCATCACCTTAGGCCCTTGGGATGTCGTTAGCAAGCCTTCCTCTATTAGCATTAGAGGACCCTTGGCCTTGATGAAATCGGTTACCTTTGGGACTTTGGAACCTACCATCAAACCGGGACCTTTTGGCCTCATTACCCCTTATATTCCTCAATTTCTCCCCCTCCAATTGTTCGACATAGGTCATCAAGCGAGATAAGTCCATGTTATTAATCAACACAGCGACCCGACACTCCTCATTCACTAAATCGGACACACCCATCACAAACTTGTTCATTCTAGGCCTTGGGTCAGCAACTAAGTGAGGATCATATTTAGAGAGTTGGTTAAACTTGAGGGCATACTTCCTCACACTCATTGCCCCTTGTCTCAAATTCATGAACTCCATCATTTTGGCTTCCTTAAGCTCAAGAGGGAAGAACCGATTAAGAAAAACCTCCTTAAAACTTCTCCCAAAGCACACATTGTTGTTCCCCTTCTCCTTATTCCATTGAGTATACCATATTTGTGCCACCCCCCTTGAGTTGGTAAGTCGCCAACTCCACCTTTTCTTTCAACTGCACACCCATGATAGACAAAACCTTGTAAACCTCATCAATGAACTCTTGAGGGTCCTCACCCACCTTAGAACCATAGAACTCCGGTGGGTTCAACCTCATAAAATCCCTCAAGAGTTCGTTGATGAGTATACCATATTCGTTCCACCCCCCTTGAGTTGGTAAGTCGCCAACTCCACCTTTTCTTTCAACCGCACACCCATGATAGCCAAAACGTTGTAAAAATCATATATGAACTCTTGAGGGTCCTCACCCACCTTAGAACCATTAAACTCCAGTGGGTTCATCCTCATAAAATCCCTCACCCGAGATGCCGATGTAGGAGCATTAGGGGCTTAGGCCCCTTGGTTGGCTTGGTTAGCCACAACTTGTTCTAGCAAAGTATGAGCATCCCAGAGTTCATCATGAGCCGATTGTTCCTCGGGAGTGCAGGTCCTTCTTTCTTTTATGTTAGGCATGATCTAGCATAGCAAAGAATAATCGTTAGGGAGGAAAAACGTTACTTTAACTCTATAGAACGACTTAGAACATAAAGAAGGGAAAGATTTCCTAAAACATCTCATAACCTCTTGCTCATGGTTGTGGTGCACAACACAACCATGAACAAGACTCTAATCGATATGGTGTGTTGGATGCCAAGGACCATTAACAACCTAGTTCTCTGATACCAAGTTTGTTACGACTCAAGCCTAGGTCCTAGACGTGACATGACGAATGGGAACTTGAGGGGACCCCAAACAATCTTTATATATCATTACACATCCTTGGCAGCGAAAGCATTAAACAACATTAATAAGACTAGAAATAAGGGCAAAAGGGCCTAAGGGGAAAACCTTTCATAACGTAAGACATCATTAGATCAAGAGAGTCAAGGCACATAACATGATTGTATAACTTATCCAACAACACCTCTACTACATAGATAAGAGAGGGGACCAAGACAAGCAATCAGGCTCACCCTCATAGTCATAGGTATACAATAAAGGAAAGAGAGTCTTAATATATACTATAAGATTAAAGTCATTTTCCCCAGAATTGAGGACTCACCAACTAGCTTTAGGTAGAAGTACGAGCCACGAGGAGGAAGATGATCAATCGGTGCTCCGGTCCCTACATGGTAACATCATGTAGCCATAGAGTATGCGTTAGTACTTTTGAATATACTAAGTATATATGATTCAATGCAACAAGAGATAGACACATGGTAAAATGCAATATCGTAAGCGAGAGATAACATATTAGCAATATGACATGAATGATACTTGAAGTAAAACATGCTTATATAGAATATATTACATGTGAAGAAGGTGACCATCATTAGATACTAAGGCCTTCTACCTCCTTGGCGAGGGAATTAAGGTATATACCCCTCCAAATGTGGTAGAACAAGCCTACCATCCCCCGAGTTAGGCGATTGAGGTATATACCCCCCGATGTGGTAGCACAGGCTTACAACCTCCCGAGCTAGGGAATGAGGTATATACCCCTCAATGTGGTAGCATGGGCCTACAAACCCCCGAGCTAGGTGAATGAGGTATATACCCCTCAATGTGGTGGCATGGGCCTACCACTCCTCGAGCTATGCGAATGGGGTATATACCTCTCAATGTGGTAGTTCGGGCCTACTACCCCCCGAACTAGGCAATTGGTCAACTTTCATCACAATAGATACTTTTCATGAAATCATCATATAAATACCTTCCTTTCATCTGCATTGAGTCACTCAAGTCATAGGTCATGCAATGGATCATCAATAGTTCAAGAATCCAAAATCGGACATTTTATCAAGCACTTAGTGGGTGTGTAAGGCTAGTGTAAGATCATGCAATTCAAGAGTAAAGTCATGCAATAAAATCCAATGTAAAATCACCCACCGATGATTGGTAATACCCTCATGCAATATAAATCAAAACCTTTCATCAAATCAAACATTAAGCATAGATTCATAGCTCAAAATATGCTCAAAACAGTCACAAGTTTATGACACCCCAACATAGTTCATAGTCAAATTCATAGTAAGTAAGACCCATAAGTAAATCAATTTATAATCATACAATTTAGGTAAAAAGGAAGCTTGGGCACCATGGGTGAAAGAATCCAATGGTTGAAACCGACATACCTTGACTTTGGAGAATTTTTGATGAAGATTGAAAATGGAGACTTGAAGCTTGGATGAGTTCCTTAAGATCCTAAAGAGATTTGGACTCTTGAATTTCGAGAGAAATATTAGTCTAAGGGTTTGAGAGAGTATTGGGGAATGTCTTGGATGATATGAAGGTGAATATGGCTAAGTATAGGTATTTTCACATATGGAAAGACTTTGGCCCAAGACCCAAAAAGTCTCGGGTCGAGATAAAATCACTGGGAACAAAATACACAGGTCCACGTCTGGTCTGCGACGCATACCTATCACGGAGACAATTTTACACTAGTCCACTATGGAGGCATGTCACGACACCATCGCGGATAGACACTGGATATGGGATTTTCTGAAAATCAAAATTTTGATTCGTTTGCTCAAAATCCGGTGTCAGAACCATTTCTCACTCAATTTTACCCCCAATCAAGAATATGAAGTTGGATTTTTGATATCACGCACTGATTTTGAGATATATAAAAACTATGATTCTGGGCACTTCCAAGGCACATATCCGAGCACTTTTTGGGGTCATTTCAACCTCTCTTAGAAAAAATATTTCAGATATAGTTCTGAGATGATGATTCTATACTTAGGAGAATTTCACTCCGAAAGCCATATAGGAGGCCATACGGGTCGTACCACCTTGTACGTACTGTATACTTGGCTGTACCACCATACTTGGTCCCAAATAGTGGGATTTCAAGACTAAGGCCACCACATGGCCCACCACACAGTCCATAACATGTCACATGAACTGTGAGAGGTCTATGTGTGGTGTGCCTTAGTTTAAAACTCCACATTAAGGGCCAAACACTCCACAAAAGGCCAAGGGCAACTCCGTGGAGGCTCCACACGAGCCGTGTGACCTCACACATCTAGGGTACCCAGGGAGAGTACCTTAGACATGGCCGACACCCATAGACTATTGCTATTCCCCAAGCGAACCACTTGGGCTCATCACATTCATTCATTCAATAAAGCTACTCAATCAGCGGAAGACTAAAGATAATAATGGGCAATCTAATGTCTCAATATAACATATTAATTAAATAGGCTAGCAAGAAAGAAACTAGCTCAACAAGTCTCAACATCAATACTCAACTCTAGTTTATGAAGCCTCTATCACTATCAAATGGTACCAATGACAAACTTATGGCTACTTCAAATCAAAAGTAAAGCTAACTTAAGTCTAACCTTAATAAGCTAGATGAAAATAAAATAATGACCCTCTGAAGTAAGGGAGGATCACCAACTCAACTGATTGCTCAGATCTTCAATGATGCACCTATTGACGATTTCTAGTACCTGTCTCTGCATCATAACATGATGCAGTCCAAAGGGGATGTCAGTACGTGGAATGTAAGAGTATGTACAATGGCTGAATGAAACAGAAACATGTAGAATAATATAGGAATAACATCAATTCAGAAGATACTCAATTAGAGTGTCAAATGTCTATCTAAAGTAAGAAGAAAGAGTAGACAAGTGACCCATCAACCAACCAAACCTTATCAATTAACTCAATTCAACTCAACGGGACTCAAATCAACTCAACTCAACTCAACTCCACTCAGAGTACTCAATGTGGGGACTATCTAGGAGTTTGTCTTATCCGAGAACAATCACTTATGAGCCAGTGATTGTACAATAATCCTACTGATGTTGCCACAGTCGTTTGTTACTTGCCAGGTAAAGAACGAATCAAATCCACTAGGGATCCGACCTCAACAAGTCCTCTATTGCTTTTAGGGACTTTAACTCAAGAAGGAACCTCCATGTAATGGTTCTAATCCTCACCTATGCTTGGCAATGTAGTTAACGAGTGTGAGTTGGATTTACTCTTACTCTTTTCAATGCTCGATATTCCTCCTAAGACTCAACGCTTATAAAATTGCTCATCTTAATCGATTATCTCGATTAGCCGCATAGAGGCACTCATCATCTCAGTTAGTCTCATAGAGACTCTCTTCATCTTACCAACTTAACTCAATAGGGCCTTTTAGCCTAACATTAATCAACTCATCAACTAAGTTCTCATTGGATAGCTCAAGAACACAGATCAATTATTAAGAGAAAGTCATTTAGACAGAACTCTAGAACTCAATTATGAATACTCATTGGATCATCAAGCTCAATTAACTCAACCTCATACTCACATCAAGATTACAATCAACATACTCAAGTCAAGGCTCTACACTCTATCCATAGGTTTATTCATGCATACTTTCACAAAATAACATATAGGGTTTATACACCGTCTCATGAAAAGTATATAATTCGGGAAATCAAGTACATGATGATCATCAACTCATGAAAATACATGTAATATATATAATTTTCAAGAAAATATTCAAGGAAGTATTTCATGAAACATGTATAAGGACTCATGGACTCTCAACTCCTCTATTACCATCAATAGGGCACATGAAAGAACAATCCCATGCTTTAGTTTAGCCTTACATACCTGGTGTGAAGCTTTTGACAATCAATCCTCGACGAACTCTCCTCAAACTCATCGAATATATGCTCCTCTTATGTTTTCTTTATCCCTAGTCTTTTTCAAGAACTTAGAAAGGACTTAGAATGGGGATTAAATGTCATGACCCAAGCCTAGGGCCTAGATGTGACACGACGAATAGGAGCACGAAGGGACCCAAAACAAGCCTCTTAGCATATCACTCACACATCCTTGGTCCTGGAACTAAAATAAACAAGCAAGAGATATAAATAAGGGAAAGGAGACTAAGGGAAATCTTAATATTTATATAACATAAAAGAGTTAAAGCTCAAAGCATAAGTACATCAATTGTTCCAACAACACCTCTAAACATAGATTGGAGCGGGGCCAAGACACTTTCCAGGCTCACCTTCATAGTCTCAAGTGTTCAACATGAAAAGATATCAAATCGTAAGAGTAGCATAGCTAGTGTTCCTGGACTTGAGGACTCACCAAAGCTTATTTCCGGAATGCCAAAATTATCCACATGGCGAATGGTCAAGATGTTCTCCAGTTCCTACATGGTAACATCATGCAGGCATAAAGTATGCATTAGTACATTTGAATGTACTAAGTATGTAGGATACAATGCAACAAACATTAGCAACATAGTCAAAATGCATAATCATAAGCAAGGGATAAGTTTAATATCAATATGGCATGCATGATCAATGCTTGAGGTAAAACACACTTGTAAATCATATAAGTTGCAAATATAGATTACATGTGTAGGAAAAGACCATAATCATAGACCAAGCAAGCTATTACTTGGAATCCAAGGCATGCCATCCCCTTGGAAGGTGATTGAGATACATGCCCTTCAATAAGGTTGTAGGGAATGCCACCCCTTGACAAGATGACTGAGGTACATATCTCTCAACAAGGTAGTAGGGCATGCCACCCCCCGATAAGAAGACTTGAATCTTAAATAGAGTTCTTGAGATCCAAAATTAAGCTTGGGATACTTAAGTTTGGATGAAATATTTGGTTAAGTGTTAGAGAGGGGTTTGAGAGATATAGAGTTGAAAAATGGCTTAGGATAGGTGTTTTTACGCATAAGTGGGCATGGGATATGACCCTAATGTCCTTGGCCAGAAACAGATTTTCAGGAAAAAATAAACACTAATCCACGCACCTGGCGCATCACAGCCAGGGCGCAGATTGCCACTGGAAATTGAATTTTTGAAAAATTATTTTTCGCTATGGGTCCTCTAAAATCAGCGTTATACCCATACCTCGCTCAATTTTTCCCCTGATCATGAATATGAAGTCAGATTTTCAATATCACACACAAATTTTGAGATATATGAAAATTATGATTATGGGCATTTCGGAAGCATATTTTTGGGGCGTTTCAATATCTCCCCATTGGTAGCATTCACTGAATGTCAAAGAAACATACATGAGAGAAGTAATCATGAAGATTTCAGCCTAACATTAACGCAACAAATGCATCTAAAATCATTTTCAAAAATCTAAACATGAATGTCAAAAATCATCATGAACTTATCAACATAAACATGAATATATGCAAAATGACATAAGGGCTGAAACTTAAGACTTGAATTCATATAGGGGACTTAAATTAGTACCTTAGGCTTGAGTAGAGTGGAGTAGGTGTGGATATCATCTTCTCATGTCCGGCTCGGCTTCCCATGCTGCACTTTCAACTTGGTTGTTTCTCCAAAGAACCTTGACAAAAGTTACATCCTTGTTTCTCATCCTCTTCACTTGTCTATCAAAAATTTCTATAGGAACCTCCTTATAAGTCAAATTATCTTCTACTATACCCACAACATCCAAATGTACAATAGCACTTGGGTCACTCACACACTTTTGCAACATAGCCACATGGAAGACCAGATGAACCATATTCATTTCAATGGGCAACTCCAACTCATAGGCCACCTTACCAGTCCTCCTCAATACTCTATAAGGACCCACAAACCTTGGGCTCAATTTACCCCCCTTGTTAAATCAGACTACACTCTTAATGGGTGAGACTTTCAAGTATACCCAATCACCAACCTTAAACTCAAGATCTTTTCTCCTCACATCGGTATAGTACTTTTGTCTACTTTGGGATTTTTCCAATCTCTCCCTAATCAACCTCACATTTTCCAAGGCTTCCTTGACCAAATTCGAACCTAGCGAAGCTCTTTCCCCCACTTCTAACTACCAAATCGGGAATCTACAACGTCTATCATAAAAAGCTTCAAAAGGAGCCAAAACAATGCTTGAGTTGTATCTATTTTTGTAAGAAAATTCAATGAGTGGAAGATGTTCATCCCAACTTCCCTTAAACTCCAAAACACAAGTTATAAGCATATCCTCAAGGGTTTGGATAGTCCTCTCGGCTTGACCATCCGTTTGAGGGTGAAAGCCGTGCTAAGCTTAACCTTGGTAGCAAGACCTCTTTGAAAGGACTTCCAAATGTGAGAAGTGACTTGAGCACCATGATTTGAAATGATAGACAAAGGCACCCCATGCAATCTAACCAACTCATGAATATACAACTTGGCAGAAATTTCGGCACCATAAGTAGTTTTGATCGGTAATAAGTGAGCCGACTTTGTCATTCTATCCGGAACAACCCAAAGAGAATCAAATATTTACTAGACTTAGGCAACCCAGCCACAAAATCCATGTTGATTTCCTCCTAATTCCAAGTAGGAATCTCTATATCTTGGGCTAGGCCACCTGGCCTTTGATGTTAGGATTTTACTTGTTGACAATTGTGACATCCGCATATGAACTTGGCAATATCTCTCTTTATACCACCCCAACAATACACTTCCCTCAAATCTCTATACATCTTTGTAGAACCAGGGCAAATAAAATGGGAAGAATCATGAGCCCCTCATCTAAAATCTTCTTTCTCAAGTCACCAACACTAGGAACACATAATCTACCCTGGTACTTAGGGGCATCATCTCCCCTTTGGGAGAAAACCTCCACTTTACCATTCTTCATCAAGGTCTTCAACTCGAGCAAGGCAGGGTTAAGATCTTGTTCTGCCTTTACCTCCTTAATCAAAGAAGACTTAGAACTATCAACAACCACTACACCACCATTATCAACTTCATCCAACCTAACCCCCAATCTAGCCAACCAATGGACCTCTTTGGCAACTTCCTTGCCACCATCACCCGATACCACATGCCCTAGAAAAGTAACCTCTTTCAAACAAAATGCACATTTTTCATATTTTGCATACAACCTCTCTTCCCTCATGATTTGCAACACCACCCTTAAGTGATCCACATGCTCCTCCTCACTATGGGAATAGATCAAGATATCATTAATAAAAACCACCACAAATAAGTCAAAGTAGGGTTTGAAGACCCTATTCATAAGATCTATAAATATAGCTGATGCATTAGTCAATTGGAAGGACATAAACATAAACTCAAAGTACCGATACCTAGTCCAGAAGGCCATTTCTTTATTTGGGAATGTCACACTCCCTCACTTTCACTTGGTGATTCCCAGACCGAAGATCAATCTTAGAAAACTGAATAGCCCCTTGAAGTTGATCAAAAAGGTCATCAATCCTTGGTATAGGGTACTTGTTCTTTATGGTGACCCTATTAAGTTGCCGATAATCAATGCACATTCTAAGAGAACTATCCTTCTTCTTCACAAACAACACTGGTGCACCCCAAGGTGACTTACTAGGTCTTATAAAATCCTTCTCAAACAAATCCCTCAATTTCTCCTTCAACTTCTTCAACCCGTTGGGGCCATATGGTAAGGGGGAATAGAGATGGGTTGAGTGTCGGGAAGATAGTCTATGCCAAAGTCTATTTCCCTTTTAAGAGGAACACCAGGAAACTCATTAGGAAAGAAATCAAGAAATTCATTAACCACCGAAACTGACTCTATAGAAAGGACTTTGGAATCAACATCCCTAACCCTCACAAGATAATAGAGACAACCCTTAGAAATCAACTTTTGGGCATTAAGACAAGAAATGGATCTACCCTTGACCACCACATCACGACTTTCCCGCTCAAGGACAGGTTCATTAGGGAATTGGAATTTAACCCTATGGGTTCCACAATCAATAGAAGCATAATATGCATGCAACCAATCCATCCCAAGAATGACATCAAAATCCACCATATCTAATTCAATAAAATCACAAGGCAAAATTTTATGCAAAATAAATACAGGACAATTCCTATAGACTCTTTTAGCAACAATGGACTCACCTAGGGGTGTAGACACTTCATAAGGCTCACATAACAATTCAGGACTAACATGAAGCTTTTTGGCAACAAAAGGAGCAATAAAATAAAGAGCGACACCGGGTCTATCAATGCATACACATCTAAAAAAAATCCTTTAATATACCGCCAATGACATCGGGCACCTCATCTACCTTTGTCTCCCTTGAAGAGAATATAATTTATTTTACCTTTGAGCACACCCATGTTGGCCTCCTCTTCCCTTTGGACTCGTATTTGCACCTTGGCCTTGTGGACGACCATCTCTACCTTTGTTTTGAGCCCGAGGACAAGCAATCACCTTAGGGCCCACCGCACCACAACCATAGCAAGCATTAGTGTGCTTCAAACATGGGCCATTATATCTCCTACCACACCTTTGGCATATAGGGTTGTCATTAGCAAACCTTCTATTAGGAGCATTAGAAGACCCTTGGCCTTGAAACTTGGGGCTTTGAGGAAACTAGCCTCCCTTGGAATTTTGGAATCCAACTTCAAAATGAGCCTTCTTAGACTCACCACTTCTTCTCTTCCTAAACTTTTCCCCCTCTAGTTATTCGACATATGTCATGAGGGGGGACAAATCCATATCACCTATTAACATAGCGATACGATACTCCTTGTTAACCAAGTCGGATACACCCGACACAAATTTGTTCGTCCTTGGCCATTGCTCGGCAACTAACTATGGGGCATACTTGGAGAGTTGGTTGAACTTGAGGGCATACTCCCTCACACTCATAGATCCTTGCTTTAGATTCATAAATTCCATCATCTTCACCTACCTTAGCTTAATAGGAATGAAATGGTTGAGAGATGCTGCTTTGAACTCTTCCCAAGGGATAGCATCACCATTCCCTTTCTCCATCTTCCATTGAGTGAACCATATTTGAGCCATGCCTTTGAGTTGGTAGGCTGCCAACTCTGCCTTTTCCTCTGAATTAACCTCCATAATAGACAACACTTTATACACGTCATCAATGAATTCTTGAGGATCCTCATCCATCTTGGACCCATGGAACTCCGGTGGATTCATTCTAGTAAAATCCCTTACCCTTGAGGCCGGAGTAGGATCATGAGGAGCTTGGACCCCTTGGTTGATTTGGTTGATCATAGAATGAGCCAACATGGTAATAGCATCTCGGAACTCTTCATGGGCCACTCCCCCTTCTTGAGGAGCTTGAGGAACAGGTGGGGCCGATTGCTGCTTGGGTGAATGAGCTCTCCTTAGTCTTTCTCTTGGAATAGGCATGATCTAGAATAGCAAAGAACATTTGTTAGAGGAAAAGCCTTACCTTAACTTCTCTAGCACGACATAAATCATGAAGAAGGCAAACATTTCCTAAAATGTCTCATAGCCTCTCACTCATTGTTGTGGTGCATTTCACAACCATGAATAAAACTCTAATCGATGCAGTATGTTGGATTCCGACGACTATTAACAACCTAATTCTCTGATACCAAGTTTGTCACGACCCAAGCCTAGGGCCTAGACATAACATGGCAAATGGGATCCTGAAGGGACCCCAAACAAGACTTTTAGCATATCATTCACACATCCTTGGTCGCGGAAGCAAAATAAACATGCAAGAGATATAAATAAGGGAAAGGGGACTAAGGGAAGTCTTGATATTTATATAATATAAAAGAGTCAAACTCAAAGCATAAGTACATCAATTGTTCCAACAACACCCCTAAACATAGATTATAGCGGGACCAAGACACTTTCCGGACTCACCATCATAGTCTCAAGTGTTCAACAAGAAAAGATATCAAATAGTAAGAGTAGCATAGTTAGTGTCCCTGAACTTGAGGACTCACCAAAGCTTATCTTCCGGAATGCCAAAACTAGCCACATGGAGGATGGTTGAGAGGTGTTCCAGTTCCTACATAGTAATGTCATATAGGCATAAAGTATGCATTAGTATGCTTGAATATACCAAGTATATAGGATGCAATGCAACAAGATATAGACAACGTAGTCAAAATGCATAATCATAAGCAATGGATAAGTATAATATCAATTCTTGAGGTAAAACATGCTTATAAATCATATAAGTTGCAAATATAAATTACATGTGTAGGAAGAGACCATAATCATAGACCAAACAAGCTATTACTTGGAATCCAAGGCATGCCATTCCCTTGAAAGGTGATTGAGGTATATACCCCTCAATAAAATAGTAGAGCATGCCACCACCTGACAAGGTGATTGAGGTACATACCCCTCGACAAGGTAGTAGGGCATGCTAGCCCCCGACAAGGTGGTTGAGGTACATACTCCTCAATAGGTAGTAAGGTATGCCACCCCCCGACAAGGTGTTTAGGCTTGACACCCCTTCAACAAGGTGATTGGGCATGCCACCTCACAATAAGGTGTGGTCAACTTATAACACTATAGATACTTTTGAAAAATTCAATGTATACATATAATCCCTTAATCATCCTAACGTCACATGACTTGCAAACCACGCGTTAGATCATCAATACTCAAGAATTCTTGTCAATACATTTTATCAAACACTTGACGAGTGTGTAATTCTAGTTAAAAATTATGCAATTCAAGAGTGAAATAATATCAGAAAACTCAATGTAAATCAATCCACCAACACAGAGTAAAACCCTCATGTAAGATACCTAGAAATCCATCCTCAAATCTCATAACAGATCATAGTTTCTTAGCCCAAAATATGCATAGTCAATCAACACTTCATCAAACACCAACAAGGTTTATGATCAAAATTCATAGTAAGAGATACCCATAGATAATCCAACTTGAAATTATGTAATTTTCGTAAAAAAGAGAGTTAGGCACCATGGGTGAAATGATCCAATGGTTGAAACTCACATACCTTAAACTTGGATTTTCTTGATGTAGTCTTGAAGGAGACTTGAAGCTTGAATAGTGTTCTTGAGATATGTAATAAAGCTTGGGACACTTGAATTTTGATGAAATTTTGGTTAAGTGTTAAAGAGGTTTTGAGAGGGTGTTGAGTGATATAGAGTTGAAAAATGGCTAAGTATAGGTGTTTTTATGCATAAGTGGGTGTGGTGCTATGATCCCAAGGCCCTTGGACGAAATAAATTTTCAGGGAAAAATTAACACTAATTCGTGCCCCTGGCACGTCACGGCCAGCGCACGGATTGCCACTGGAAATCAAAATTTTGAAAAATCATTTTTTGCTACAGGTTCTCTAAAATTGGGTTATACCCATTACCTTCTCAATTTTCTCCCGATCATGAATATGAAGTCGAATTTTCGATATCACGCATGAATTTTGAGATATATGGAAATTATGATTATGGACATTTTTTAAGAATATTTTTGGGGCGTTTCACTAAAATCCTTGTTACGCTCAAAATGACCCATTTAGATGTGTTTTGAGTTTAGGAGGGGTTGGAAAAGGTTAGAATTCCCCTCACGAAATTAAAGAAAAAAAGTTTGCCTCGGTATACGGGGTCCGTGACCCAGACCTTGTACATTTTTTAGGTGTTTTTCACCTAAAATTCTTCGTATGAGTTTTCTAATCCCGTAGAAATTTTTTGGACAAAATCTAAATGTAAGTCCACGGCAGGTGCACATCGCAAACCTGTCGCGCACTTATCTTGGAAAAAGTGTTTTGCGCATCAAAAAATTATCTTTTGATCTGATGGCTCTGAAATCATCTGAGACTACTCTCCCACTCAATGTTTCATACTAATCTCATACCCAGCCTAGAATTTTTCATTGGAGCATGGTAAGACGCGTTATGTGCACATCTCTCCTCTAGGGTATTTTGGTAATTTTATCAAGTATTACATTATCTTCCTCTTGGAATCATTCATCCTCAATTGATAAGTAAAGGTGGACATGGCCCGAATACACTCAAGACTCATTGCAATAATCACTTAATAGCTCAAAATCTCGACTCCTCATCAAACTTAACAACATTAACTCTCGACTTCTCATCAACATTTCCCAACCCCTTTTAAACTCAAACAATATAAATAGGTTATTTTGAGCATAAAAAGGGGTTTTAATCCCCACTCTAAGTCCTTTCTAAATTCTTGTAAAAGACTAGGGCTAAAGAGAAGAGAAGAGGAGCGTAAATTTGAGGAGTTTGAGGAGAGTTCTTCGATGATTAATTGTCAAAAGATTCACACCAAGTAACTAAGGATAAACTAAAGAATGTGATTGTTCTCCCATATACCCCATAGATGGTAATTGGGGAGTTGATAGTCCATGAGTCCATATAAATATTGTTTGAAATACTTTCTTGAATATTTTCTTGAAAATTGATATATTACATGTATTTTCATATGTTGATGATCATCATATACTTGATTTCCTGAATTATGTACTTTTCATAAGTTATTCTATAAACCCTATATGTTATTTTGTGAAAGCATGCATGAATAAACCTAGGGATGGAGTCTAAAGCCTTGACTTGAGTATGTTGATTGTAACCCTGATTAGAGTATGAGGTTGAGTTAATTGAGTTTGATGATCCTATGAATATTCATAATTGAGTTCTAGAGTTCTGTCTAAATAACTTTCTCTTAATGATTGATTTGAGTCTTTGAGCTATCCAATGAGAACTGAGTTGATGAGTTGATTGAGCTTGGGCTGAAAGTCCCAATTTGAATTGAGCTGATGAGATAATAAAAGTCTCTATTAGACTAATTGAGATGATGAGTGCGTCTATGAGGCTAATCGAGATAATCGCTTGAGATGTGGAGTTTTATGAGCATTGAGTCTTGGGAGGAGTATCGAGCACCGAAATAAGTAAGTGTAAATCCAACTCACACTCATTAACTATGTTGCCAAGTGTAGGTGAGGATTAGAACCATTACATTGAGGTTCCCTCTTGGGTTAAAGTCCCTAAAACCAATAGAGGACTTATTGAGGCCGGATGGATTCGATTTGTTCTTTACCTAGCAACTACAGAATAGCTGTGGCAACATCAGCAGGATTGTTGTACATACACTAGCTCATAAGTGATCAGATAAGAGAAACTCCCAGGTAGTCCCCAAACTGAGTACTCTAATTTGAGTTGAGCTTACTTGAGATCCATTGAGTTGAGTTGAGTATATTGATGAGATTTGATTAGTTGATGGGTTATTTGTCTACTCTTTATTCTTGTTTTAGATAAATATTTGACATCCTGATTGAGTATGCTCTGAGTTGAAATATTTCTATATTATTCTACTTATTTCTATTTCATTCAGCCATTTTACATACTCGTACATTCAACGTACTAACATCCCCTTTGGACTGTGTCATTTTAAGATGTAAAGACAGGTACTAGAGATCGTCAATAGGTGCATCGTTAAAGATATGAGCATTTCAGCTGAGTTGGTAATCCTCCCTTACTTTGGAGGATCATTATTTATTTTCATCTAGCTTATTAGAGTTAGAACTGAGTTAGCTTTACTTTTGATTTAAGGTAGCAATGAGTCTGTCATTGGCACCATTTGATAGTGATAAAGTCTTCATTGACTAGAGTTGAGTATTGATGTTGAGACTTGTTGAGCTAGTTTCCTTTTTACTTGCCATTTTATTTAATATGTTATTTTGAGACTTAGAATTCCTATTTATCTTGTTTAGTCTTCTTTTGATTTATAGAGCTTATTGAATGAATGAATGTGATGATTTTAAGTGGTTAACTTGGGGACAAGCAAGTTTCTGACTGCCGGCCACGTCTGGGGTACCCTCCCAGGGCATGATAAACTTGGTATCAGAGCATAATTCAAGTGTCCTAGGGAGTCTATGAAGTCGTGTCTAGTATAGTCTTATTTATGAGTGTATTGTGCACCATACTATATAAGCAGGAGGCTATAGGACATTAGGGAATGGTTACACTTCTTTCATGATCTGATTTGTGCGTTAGAGTTAAAACTCTATGGAAATTCTCTTTTAATTCATGCTTTACGCATTGCAGAATTGTGATCATGCCTCCTAGAAGAGCCATCAGAGGTGGAGGACGTCCTGCCAGATAAAATTTTAACCCAGTTGAGCCTCAAGGACAAGCGAGGCTTGTGGATCTAGCTGAGGTTTCTAATGATGAGCTTCACTAGGCTGTCCAAGCTCTTGACCAGTCTATCACAACACCTACTGTGGGGCGCAAAACGAGTTGTCAGGATACACAAGACACATCTAGAGTCTGGGAATTCTTGAGGATGAATCTATCTGAGTTCTCGAGGTTTGCATCCACTGAGGACCCTAAGAATTCTATGGAGGAGCTTCAAAAGGTGTTCAAAGTGATGCATTTGGCTGATGTTGATAGGTTTGAATTGGTTGCCTACAACTCAAGGGTGTGGCTAGGCTATGGTTCGATCAATGGAAGAAGGGTAGAGGAGAGAAAGCCCCATAGCTGACTTCTTGGAGCGCTTCTTTCCAAGAGAATGAAGGGAGGACAAGGTGAGAGTATTCTTGAATTTGAAGCAGGGCTTTGTGACTGTGCAAGAGTATGGGATGAAATTCACTCAGCTATCTTACTATGCTCTGGACATAGTTGCTGACATGAGAGGGAGAATGGAGATGTATGTTGATGGGCTGAATAGAGGGCCAAAGAAATATGGGAGGGGAGCTACGCTTGTGAGCGATATGGACATTAGGAGGTTGATGGCTTATATGCAACAAGCTAATGAGGAGAGATAACATGATAGAGAGGAGTTCAGAAGTAGGAAAGCCAATGCATCCAACCATGAGGTTGGAAGGAGGGGTAATGGTAATAGATTCCAGTTAGGGCCAGTACCATCATCTGCTAGTGCACCTACACCCAAAAATAGGAATGATCATAGGTTTCAAAATTTTGGAGTCCAGGGATCTCAATCACAGTCTAGTGTGGCTCAAGGTTAACAGGGTAAGCCACCATATGTAAAGTGTGGCAAATTACACTTGGGTAAATGCCGTGAATGAGTGATGTATTATTCATATATATGGCCAAGTGGGTCACTTCCAGAGAGTGTCCAAAGTGTGCTGACTAGGCTCAATCTTCTGCACCAGCCCCATGATGTGTTGCAAAAATACAACACTTTTGATGCTTAAAACTTGGATTTTTGTGGGTTCTCAATGTGATGTTTGTTGGTTTTATATGTTTTTGTGTTTATATTTATAAGATTACATGTTGGCTATGATTTTGGGGAAAATTGCAGAAGTTGTTGGTTTTTGCTATTATACGAGACCCTCTACAGGTCGTAGATCATTCTATGGACCGTATGGAGATTTTGTGAAGATTTTCAGTGAGGGGCTATATTCTTAAATTTATTCTACAAACATGCAGACAAGTCTTAGAAGAGGATTCATGCCTTGAGGATCAGATAACTTAGACTTGCAGGAATATCATCAGACGAAACCCCCTTTATTGGTCGTAAATCACTTTACAAGTCGTAGAGGGGTGTTATAGAGTTGATATCTAAAATTCCTGTAGCTGACTATGAGACCTTGATTACGGGCCATAGAAGTTAATACGGGGCGTAAAGTACCTTTCATATGGCATGCTGATCAGTTCTCTTATTCTATTTAGGACTTGCATTTTAATTATTATAAATAGGTTTTTAGGTTATTTTTCATAAGTTTTCACCCAACACTCAGCGAATCAATCCTTCGAGAGAGAAAATTATGAGATCATATTGGAGAGTCTGTAAGAACACTTGTGGTTTAGTTCAATTTTTAAGCTTATGAATTTCATTGAAGTTGGATTGCTTGTCTTAATTCTATTGTGTAAGTGTTCAATTTTGTCTTCTTAATTCATAATTCCTGCATCTACACATAGTATGAGTAGCTAAATCCACAACTGGGGTTGTGGAAACCATGAAGAACTAACAAGGTAAAATAGGATAATTCATAATTCTTGGAAGGTGTATATGCATGTATAAATTAATTCTCTTTGCTTTGCATGTTTTCTAGTGATGGCAACCATTAGAACCCCCTAGTGTTACTGACTAGACCAAGGTAGTAATAAATAGGAAAAGAGATTAATTAACATGATTTGATTGATATATTCTCGTCTATCTAGGATGGAGCCAAAGATTTACTATTTTTTGGCTTTAGGGTATGATGGAATAAAGCAAAATGGCTCTTTAAACTGTATGCGCTTCTTTCAATTGTGAAGTAACAGTTAGTCAATGCAACTTTTGACGCTCATCATGGGTCATCCAGAAACAGTTGCGCTATGTTTTTAAACATAGGGGTCAGGCTGCGTACATCCGACCCCCCTTACCCCGCAATGGGCGGGAGCCTTTGAGGCATTGGGGTAATGTTGTTGTTGTTGTTGATTGATGTGTTCTCGTCTAATCGACCAAACTAGGCAAAGGGGAGGTTGTATTGGGACTAATAGGTAATGGTTAGTAATGGATACTATGAAGATAGGCCAAGTCACACAGTGAAATTCACCTCTCACCTTAGACCAAATGGCTTGGTGAACATAAAGTTTCGTCTTGCATGCTATACAACAGAAAAGAATTAGGTTATCCGGTGATACTGAGTTAGGGAATCATGGAGAAAACAATCCCTAGTTTCTCTTCATTATTGACTTTTCTTTTGTGATTTAGTTTTTAGTTAGTTTTATTTTCTCATTGATTATTGCAAACCCCCCTTTTTGGGAATTAAGTTGGTTAATCATATTGGTGAATTCTCTTGACTCTACGTATTCCCTGCGGGTTCGACGCTAACCTTGGTAAGGTTATATATCTTGACAATGACCGCTTTATCCTCTAAAAAATGGTGTAACTTACGCAACATCAAGAGTTTGGCATCGTTGTCGGGAAATACATCCAAACTTAGTGAATTGATTAGTATTTCGAATGTTAATTCTTAGTTCTTTTATTTTACTTTTGTTCGTTGTTTTTGTCCTTTTTTCAGGGTGTAGGAGTAGTGTATTCCCAACACTTGGAAACAAGGCAATCCCTTAACTCCATTTGATTCAAAGATCCAAAGAACATTAAGAAGGACGGCCCAAGACAACACTAATGATGTAGCTAATGTGGCTCTGGACAGGAATAATAATGAGGATGCTAAGAACGAGAACCCACTTCCTTTGGAAGATATTTCTCCACCGCCTTAGGATTTTAATGCTAATGATTACCAGTGAAATTAGTACAAATTGAATCCTATAGCTTTGGAGGTGACTGGAGCTATTGTGTTGCCACCACTACCAGAAGATACAAAGTTCACAGTCTCAAGTTGGTTATTTCAAATACTACAGAACCGTCAACTGTTTGCGAGCTTACCATTAGAGGATCCTCAAAGACACCTACACAATGTGGCATTCATTTGTAAGAGTGTGATTGGAACACATAATCTATCTATTGATGCTATGGGACTTCGTGTCTTCCCATTGTCTCTTATGGGTAATGCTGCATTATGGCTATATAAGCTTCCGTAGAGTTCGATCACTAGTTGGGAAAACTTGTAGAAGGCCTTTTTGGAGGGGTACTTCCCTAGATCGAAGAAGCTCAACTTGAAGGACCAGATCAACAACTTCGAGCAACTTCCTAGTGACTTGATAAGGACTACTTGGGAGCAGTTCACAAAATATCTAAAAAGCGTCCCTGAACACAAAATAGTTGATGGCGCCTTGGTAGAGATCTTCTACTGTGCCCTTGATGACAACAATCAGGCCTGTGCTGACACTATTATGGGGGGGCATGTTTTTGGATCAACCATTTACAAAGATTGTAGAGCGAATGGAAAGAGTGGTCAATACAATTCGTGCATGGGGTAGCGAGATAGAGCATCCACTAAGAGTTTCTGTGCTGTTAGTGTGGGTCCAGAGCAAGCCAGAATTAATGAAGAGATCATGCAGTAGCTTGCTTAGATTCACACAAGTATGGAGGTGATGATGAAGCAGAGCCAAGAGAGAGTGAATGTGGTGGTTCATCATCCTCCATGTGCACCTATATACGAGGAGCCATATTATGATGAGGATACATGTTTTGTTTTTGCTCAGATGTGGAGTTTTCGGACCAACTCCCAAGGGTCTAATTAGGACTATTAGTGCCAAGTTCAAGGAAACTAAGGTCAGAACGTTTGTAGAGAAGCAGCTTACAAGAACAATTGCGAGGGTTACTATGATTGGAAAAGGGGCCAGGATGCAGATTGGGGTCGCAGAGAAGGCTTCAGTAATGGTCTTTATGTGCCACCGCACAATCGCGACACAAGTGCAAGTAGTTCCAGAATTGAGAGGATATTTGATCGCCTCTTGAAGAAGTAGTTCAAGAATTGAGAAGAAGTCTGATCATATGTTGAAGAAGGCTGAGATATAGTATGAGACTCTAAGGGGAATAAAATCAGAGATTTCAAGTATTAATTAGAAAATAGAGTCTCACTCTGTGGCTATTAAACAGTTAGAGCAATAGTTTGGTCAAGTCTCGACTCAGCTTAATCAGCGTCAGAGGGGTACACTACCTATCAACATAGTACAAAATCCTAAAAATGAAGGGAAGTGTATGCGGTCATTACTCGAGGTGGCAAGAGCACTATTAATCCTCCCATGCTGGTTGATTCACAAGATGTTTGAGAGGAGATGGTTGCAGATAAGGGTGCAGATAAAGAAGATGATCGTGGCAAGGATGGGGTGAGTGAAGATGCTGATGCGCCATAGAGGTAAAAGCCTATTCCTAGGTCTCCTCTTCTCTCCCTCAAAGAATCAAAAAGAGCGAGAAGGAAAATTCAAGCACTTTCTCTCTATGTTGAAGAGCTCTCTATCAACATTCCTCTCACTGAGGCATTGAAGAAGATGCCAGGGTATGCTAAGTACATGAAAGACTTGGTCACAAAAAAATGCAGTATGTGTCAGGAGATCTCCCAAGAGCTTCAACATTGCAGTGCTATTGTTACAAGGTCCTTGGTTCAGAAGCAAGAAGATCAAGGTGCTTTCACCATACCCTACACAATCGGAGATGTGGAGTTCGCAAGGGCACTATGTAATCTAGGTGTCAGCATTAATCTGATGCCCCTTGCGGTATACGAGAAGCTTGGATTGAGAGCCCCTACCCCAACTAGTATGTGTTGTTGATGGTGGATCGACAATAAAAAAAGCCTGTGGGGATACAATATGATGTTTTGGTCAAAGTTGAAAAGTTCATATTCCCTGCAGACTTTGTGATCCTAGATTGCGAAGTTGACTTTGATATCCCAATCATCTTAGGAAGATCGTTCCTAGACATTGGGCAAGCACTAGTGGATAGGAAAGGCGGTCAACTCAGGTTTAGATTGAATGATGAATTCGTCTTCAATATCTGTCAATCCAGGAAGCATCTAGATGACTTTAAGAGTGAAGTCTGGGCAATTGGTGAAGTCTGAGTAACCAATTTGTCCATGTCATGCCGCGATAATAAATCAAGTGCTGCTTGGGAGGCAACCTAAGGTGGAGACTAGCGCTTAGGCCCAAGTATGCTTTTTGGCCCCTTATGTGTTATTTTGTTCTAATTTTGTGCATTGGAGACAATGCATATCTTTTTCGATGGGGTGTGGGTAGTTATGGATCTCAATGAAGTCTGAGTAGCTTGGGTCCATAACTACCCCAATTTTTGATCCTGGGTTTTTCTGCCTGTGTTCTTTTTTCCCCGTAGATATTTAATTTCTGGTGAACTGGCACGTTTAGGATGTTTAGATAATATTTGTAGCATATGTTACCAATACTTGTGGCATATAGCCCTAAAAATTTTGACTAGTAGTTAGATAACAACCATGCATGTTTAAGTGTGTGATAATGTTTGTTATGATAAGTGAGGATATATTGAGATAAAAAGCATGATTTGAGAATCTTTTGGTGGTATTGTATGCAGTATTATATAAGTGTAAGCATAATTTGCTAGATTCATGTATTTTGTGCTGATTCAAAACTTGCATGTTACTCCAAGTTAGATTGTAGATTAATTGGACTAGGAAAAGATCTTAGGCTATTATTCTTAAATAGTCCACTTAGGCTAAAATGACTAACCAAAACTGATATAATCTCTTGTTCCTAATATTTGAGCCTAATTTGTATAGCCCTAATCCTTCCTTGAATATTGTTCAATTTGCATGTTGTACACTAGAAAAGAATTAGGTTATCCGGTGATACTGAGTTAGGGAATCATAGAAAACAAAATTCCCTAGTTTCTCTCCATTATTGACTTCTCTTTTGTGATACTTAGTTTTATTTTCTCATTTATTATTGCAAACCCCCTTGGGGAATTTAATTGGTTAATTATTCAGATTGCATATTGGGGAATTCTTTTGAGTCTACGTATTCCTTGTGGGTTCGATCCTAACCTTAGTAAGGTTATATATCTTGACAATGATTTCTTTATCCTCTAAAAGAAGGTATAACTTGGGCGACATCACCCCACCAGCCAGAGGAATTCAGAAAGGTACTACATCAAATGCAAGCAGAGCTGCAAACTGTTTGTGTGCCATGGGTAGTCGCCAAGATCAGGAGAACTCCCCAAATGTTGTGACGGGTATGATTTGAGTCTTTACTCTTAATGGTTATGTTTTAATTGATCCTAGTGCCAATGTGGCCAGTAGATCGATAGAACCCCTAAGTGTCTTCTTGAGCCCTTTGATGTTTCTACCCCAGTGGGTGAGTCTATTCGAGCTGAGAGAATCTATAGAGCTTGTGTAGTGTCCATACATTATAAGGATACTCTTATTGATTTGGTTGATTTAGAGATAACTGACTTTGATATGATCCTTGGAATAGATTGGCTTCACTCCTGTTATGCCTTTATTAATTGTAGTGCGTCAACCATTAAGTTTCGATTCTCGAATGAGTCGATTCTAGAGTGAAAGGCTGATTTAGTTGCACCTAAGGGAAAGTTTAGCTCCTACCTTAGGGATAGAAAGCTAATTTCTGAAGGTTGTATTTATTACCTCATGAGAGTTAAGTCTAATGATGTTGAGCCTCCTACTCTAGAGTCAGTTCTGATTGTGACTGAGTTTCCTGAAGTGTTTTCTGAGGATTTGCCTGGAGTCCCTCCTGATAAGGAAATTGACTTTGGGATTGATATCCTTCCTGATACCCATCCTATCTTAATTCCACCTTATAGGATCGCCCCCTTGAGTTGAAAGAGTTGAAAGAGCAGTAGAGGGATTTGTTAGAGAAGAGCTTTATTAGGCTGAGTGTTTCTCCCTGGGATGCCCCTGTTCTATTCGTGCGAAAGAAAGATAGGTCTATTAGAATATATATCGATTATAGGCAACTTAACAAGGTCTTGATAAAGAATAAATATCCTCTTACTATGATAGATGATCCGTTTGACCAACTTTAGGGTGCCTCTTGTTTTTCAAAGATAGACCTCAGATCTGGATACCATTAGTTGAAAGTGAGCGAATGTGATATTCCAAAGACAACCTTTAGGACTAGGTATGGCCATTTTGAGTTCTTGCTCATGTCCTTTGGGTTGACGAATGCACCTGCAACCTTTATGAAACGACCCCAAAAAGTGTCCAAAAATATGCCTCGAAAGTGCCCAGAATCATAATTTTTATTTATCTCAAAGTTCGTGCGTGATATCAAAAATCCGACTTCATATTCTTGTTTAGGGGTCAAATTGAGTGAAAAATAGGGCTAACTCTGATTTAAGAGCAACTGTAGCAAAATTTGAAAATCACAAAAATATGACTTCTAGAGATGATTCGTGCCCCTTGCGCGACTTCTGTGTATTTTTGTGGCCATTTTTCTATCCTGGACCAATACTTTTGGGTCTTGGGCATAAGTGTTCCCATTCATGAAAATACCTATACTTAGACTTATTTCACCCTCATATCATTCAAACATTCCCCAATACTCACTCAGACACTTAGCCAAATATTTCACTCCTAAATTCAAGTCTCAAAACTCATCCGGATATTAAGGTTCTCAATCAAGCTTCAAGTCTCCATCTCCAATCTTCTTCAAGGATTCTCCAAAGTCAAGGTATGTGCGTTTCTTTCACCCATGATACCCGAGCTCTCTTTTATCTAAAGTTGCATGATTTAAAGTTGATTTGCACATGGGTCTTATCTATTATGAATTTCACTGCACATTATGTTGGGGTTTCATGAAATGATGGTTGTTTTAGCATGTTTTGAGCTATGAATCTAAGATCTATTCTAAAGTTTGATGAAGGATTTTGATGTATATTGCTTGAGGGTGTTACCAAGTATCTATTGATGGTTCTACATTGGATTTATGATTGTGTTGTGCACCACAACTATGAGCTAGAGGCTATGAGGCATTTAGGAAATGTTTCCTTTCTTCTTACTTTATGTCGTGCTATAGAAGTTGAGGTAAGATTTTCACCCTAACGATTATCCTTTGGTATGATAGATCATGCCAAGAACGAGAGGAAGAAGAGCCCGCACACCTGAGGAGCAACCGACTAATGGAGAGTTCGGGATGCTCTCACCTTACTTGCACAAGTTGTGGCTAATCAAGCCAATCAAGGGGCCCAAGCCCCTCATGCTCCCACACTAGCATCTCGACTGAGAGGTTTCATGAGGATGAATCCCCCAAAATTCCATGGGTCAAAGGTGAGTGAGGACCCTCAAGAGTTTATTAATGAGGTTTCTAAGATTTTGGCTATCATGGGTGTGAGGTCGGAGGATAAGGCGGAGTTGGAGGCCTACCAACTCAAAGGGGTAGCATAAATATGGTACAATCAATGGAAGTAGGAGAAGGAAGTCAATAATATGGTGCTTTGGTAAGAGTTCAAGGCAGCTTTTCTTAATCGGTTCTTCTCTCTTGATCTTAGGGAAGCTAAATTGGTGGAGTTCATGAACTTGAAAAAAGGATGTTTGAGTGTGAGGGAGTATGCCCTCAACTTTCAAAATATGCTCCACACTTGGTGGCTGACTCAAGGTCTAGAATGAATAAATTTGTAATAGGTGTTTCTGACTTGGTGAGTGAGGAATGCCGGTCGGTTATGTTGATTAGTGACATAGACTTATCATGTTTGATGACCTATGCCAAACAAATAGAGGAGAAGAAGGGGTCATGAGGCCAAGAGGGCCCAATTTGAGGGAAAATTCCAAAGTCGAAAGGATGTCCAGTTCCGTCAAGGCCAAGGGTCTTCTCATACATTTCATAAGAGGGTGGCCAATGATTTTCCAAGGGCCCAAGGTGTTAGGGGGTGGTTCCTAATAAAGGGTGTCCGAAATATGGTAAGGGTCATAGTGGCCCATGCTTAAGGGATACTAATGCATGTTATGGTTGTGGGGAAGTTGGGCTTAAGATGGTGGATTGCCCCCGAAATCGCAATATGGGAAAGGAGGTTAGTCCGCAAGGTGCTAATATGGTTCCTCTGGGGAGAGGTGGCCGACAAGATGGTACCCCAAGGCACAATCAGTTTTATGCTTCGCATAGGAAGCAAGGTGTTGATGAGGTACCCGATGTCGTCACCAGTATGTTGAAAATTTTTGATTTTGATATGTATGCATTGATTGATCCAGGTGCCACTCTTTCTTTCGTTACCCCTTTTGTTGCCAAAAAGTTCCATGTTGAGCCCAATTTGTTATGTGAGTTATATGAAGCGTCTATTCCTATTGGTGCATCTATTATTTCTAGAAGGATGTATAGAAATTGTCCCATTTGTATTTTGCATAAAATATTGCCTTGTGATCTTATTGAGTCGGATATGGTTGATTTTGATGTCATTCTTGGGATGGATTGGTTGCATGCATACTATGCCTCTATTGATTGTAGAACACGTAGGGTAAAATTCCAATTACCAAATGAACCCATCCTTAAGTGGGAGAGTCGTGATTTGGTAGTCAGGGGTAGATTCATCTCTTGCATTAAAGCCCATAAGTTTATCTCTAAGGGGTGTCTTTATCACCTTGTGAGGGTTAAGGATGTGGAGTCCAAAGTCCTTTCAATAAAGTCGGTTCCGGTTGTAAATGAGTTTCTTGATATCTTTCCAAATAACCTCCCCGGTGTTCCTCCCGAAAGGGAGATAGAGTTTGGTATAGACCTCCTCCCCGATACTCAATCCATCTCTATTTCCTATTACCATATGGCCCTGGCGGAGTTAAGGATTTGAAGGAGCAATTGAGGGATTTGTTGGAGAAGGATTTTATTAGGCCCAGCCAATCATGTTGGGGTGCGCTGGTGTTGTTTGTGAAGAAGAAGGATGGGTCTCTTAGAATGTGTATTGGCTACCAACAACTTAATAGGGTCACCATCAAGAATAGGTATCCTCTTCCAAGGATTGATGATTTGTTTGATCAATAGCAAGGGGCTAGCCACTTCTTTAATATTGATCTTTGGTCTGAGTATCATCAAGTAAAGGTGAGGGAGTGTGATATTCCCAAGATGGATTCCGGACTAGGTTTGGGCATTTTGAGTTTGTTGTGATTCCTCTGGGTTGACTAATCTACCAGCTATCTTCATGGATCTTATGAATAGGGTATTTAAGCCCTTCCTTGATTCATTTGTTATGGTCTTCATTGATGATATTTTGATCTATTCACATAGTGAGGAGGAGCATATGGGTCATTTGAGGGCAGTGTTGCAAATATTGAGGGAAGAGATATTGTATGCTAAATATAAGAAATGTGAATTTTGGTTGAAAGAAGTTGCCTTTCTAGGTCATGTGGTGTGCGGGGATAGTATTAAGGTGGATCCTAAGAAGATGGATGTGATTATAAATTGGCCTAGACCATTGACCCCGTCGAATATTAGGAGCTTCTTGGGCTTAGCGGGTTACTATCGGAGATTTGTGAATGTGTTCTCTTCTATTGATTCTCCCATGACTAAATTGACCCAAAAGAAGGCTAAGTTTGTGCGTATGGATGAATGTCAAAAGAATTTCCAAACCTTGAAAATTAAGCTTGTGTCTACTCCTATATTGTCACTATCGGGAGGGGTAGAGGGGTTTGTGATGTATTATGATGCTTCTAGAGTTGGTTTGGGTTTTGTTCTAATGCAAATAGTAAGGTCATAGCCTATGCTTCTAGGCAACTCAAAGTGTATGAAAAGAGCTATCCTACCCATGATCTTGAGCTAGCCACCATGGTATTTACATTAAAGATATGACTCATTATTTATATGGGGTGCATGTTAATGTGTTCACCGATCATAAGAGTCTTCAATATGTCTTCACTCAAAAGATCTTAACTTGACGCAAAGGAGATGGTTAGAACTTCTTAAGGACTATGATATGAGTATGCATTATCATCCGGGTAAGGCTAATGTTGTGGCAGTTGCTTTGAGTAGCATGCCTATGGGTAGCCTAGCTCATGTTAATGGTTGGTGATAAAGAGGTGGCTAGAGAGGTCCATTGGTTGGCTAGATTAGGAGTTAGATTTGTGGAGGTGGATAATGGTGTTGTTGTTGTTGTTGATGGTTCTAAATCTTCATAGGTTGAGGAGGTGAAAGCTAAGCAAGATCTTGACCCCACTTTATTGGAATTTAAGGCATTGGTAAAAGATAGTAAGGTGGAGGTTTTCTCCCAAGGGGCAGATGGTGCCCTTAGGTACCAAGGTAGGTTGTGTGTGTCTTGTGTTGATGGCTTGAGAGAGAGGATTCTTGAAGAGGCTCATGGTTCTTCCTACTCTATTCACCCGGGTTCTACTAAGATGTATAGAGATTTGAGAGAGGTGTATTGGTGGGGAGGCATGAAGAAAGAGATTGCAAAATTTGTGTCCGGTTGCCATAGTTTCCAAAAAGTCAAAGCTGAACATCGAAGTCCAGGTGGCCTAACCCAAGACATAGAGGTTCCTACTTGGAAGTGGGAAGAGATTAATATGGATTTTGTAGTTGGGTTGCCCAAGACTAGGAAGGGTTTTGATTCCATTTGGGTCGTGGTTGATAGGATGATGAAATCGGCTCACTTTCTACCAATTAAGACTACATATAGGATTGAAGATTATGCTAGGTTGTACATTCTTGACTTGGTAAGGTTGTATGGGGTTCCTTTGTCCATCATATCAGATCATGGTGCACAATTCACTTCACACTTTTGGAGGTCCTTCCAAAGATGTCTTGGGACCAAGGTAAAGCTTAGTATGGCCTTTCACCCTTAAACGGATAGCCAAGCAGAAAGAACTATCCAAACACTTGAGGACATTCTTAGGGCTTGTCTATTGGAGCTTAAGGGTAGTTGGGATGATCATCTCCCATTGATTGAGTTTGCTTATAACAATAGCTATCATTCTAGTATTGGTACGGCTCCATTTGAGGCTCTCCATGGTATACGTTGTAGATCACCAGTTGGGTAGTTTGAGGTTGGAGAGGTGGCTTTATTGGGTCTATCTCTAGTTATGGATGCTATGGAGAAGGTAAGGATGATTAGAGAAAGGTTGAAGACATCCCAAAGTCTCCAAAAGTCTTATGCCGATGTGAGAAAGAGGGAACTTGAGTTTAAGGTTAGTGATTCGGTCTACTTGAAGGTGTTACCCATGAAGGATGTGGTTCATTTTGGTAAGAAGGGCCAGTTAAGCTCTAGGTATATGGAGTCTCTATAGGGTGATGAGGAGGATTGGTAAGGTGGCCTATGAGTTGGAATTGCCTAGTGAAATGGAATTGGTTCATCCAGTCTTCCATGTGTCTATGTTAAGGATGATCCTAATGCTATTGTGCATGTTGATGTTGTGGGGATATTTGAAGATAACTTGACATATGAAGAAGTTCCAGTAGAGATCTTGGATAGACAAGTGAAGAGGTTGAGGAACAAGGATGTTGCTTCCATTAAGGTCCTTTAGAGGAATTAACAAGTCGAAAGTGCTACTTGGTAGGCCAAAGCAGGTATGAAAAAGTGATACCCTTATCTTTTCCATCCTACTCAAGCGTAAGGTACTAATTCTAAGCCTTCTATGTGATTTCATGTCTCATGTTCCAGCCCCTAAGTCATTTGCATGCATTCATGTTTATGTTGACAAAGTTCATGGCGATTTTACACTTGTGTTGAGGTTTTGAAAATAATGTTTTAAGTGTGTTGTTGCAGTCTTGTTGGTTCTGATTTCTTCATGTTACTCTTCTCATATACATTTCTTTGACATTCCCGGACGAATGTTCCCAAGGGGGAGAACAACCCCAAAAAGTGTCCGAAAATGTGCCTTGGAAGTACCCAGAATCGTAATTTTTATATATCCCAAAATCCGTGTGTGATATCGAAAATTTGACTTCATATAATTGTTCAAGGTGTCAAATTGAGTAGAAAATAGGTCTAACCCCGATTTAAGAGCAACCGTAGCAAAATTTGAAAATCGAAAAAAATGAGATTTTTAGAGATGATCTGTGCCCTTGGCGCGTCGCGCTTCTGTTATTTTTGTGGCCAGTTTTCTATCTTGGTCCAAGACTTTCGGGTCTTGGGCTTAAGTGTTCCCACGCGTGAAAATACCTATACTTAGCCTTATTTCACCCTCATATCATTCAAAACATTCCTCAATACTCACTCAAATACTTAGCTAAATATTTCACTCCTAAATTCAAGTCTCAAGACTCATCCGGATCTTAAGGTTCTCAATCAAGCTTCAAGTCTCCATCTCCAATATTCTTCAAGGATTCTCCAAAGTTAAGGTATGTGGGTTTCTTTCATGGGTTCCTTTCGCCCATGATACCCAGACTCTCTTTTACCTAAAATTTCATGATTTAAAGTTGATTTTCTGTAACACCCCACACCTTACACTACACCATTAATACCATACAAAAGAAATATGACATGATTTGGTTAAACTAGCGTAAGTTTTCAAAAGTACTTGAATCTCATGTTAATGGGCTATACGTGCGTCTAGCGCTCAAGAGAGTTGAGTGTATACATGTTTTGTGTCAAAATGAGGAGATTACGGACTTAAAATGAAGTGAGAGAATTGAGGT